>JANEYF010004073.1:0-125997 GCA_029963845.1 Rhamnusium bicolor
CGAAGTAGACAAAAAATTGAAAACTATCGATAAAACGCAATTTTATATATTTTTTACTTGTCTCACCCTTACTATTGATATAATCATGCATATATAAATGTTTAGTAAAAGATATATATTTTTCTTTGTTTTGCGCGAGTACATAGATTCTATCCCCATGTGTGGCGATCTCGCGCATTAATATATGATTATCGTACATGGATCCATTGTGAAATATAACGGGAATGAAATTTGGTAATTTATAATTTAAATTACATACTGAGTGAGCGGCGCCAAACCTGACTTTTCCGGTTATGTGACAGTGATCCCGCACTTTTACATCACCCTCCGTAAAAGACTTCTCACATATACCACAAACAACTGCGTTTGCAAAATTTTCTTGTTCTTCATTTGTGAGAGGATGCATTGGAACTATTTCCTTTAAATAAGTATTGTACAACTCTCTCACATCAGCCTCAATACGCGAAACAAAAACCGTTACAGCGTCTGAACCGCGATAAATTTGAAACCTCGAAATTGTATCGTCAAATGATGACTTAATTAAATAGCAAAAAGAATACGCCTCATGTAAATGTGTTCTATTTGTATAAGACTGTGAGGGCGCGGGTTCGCATGTATCCAAGGGTTTTAGAACAGTCTCAAAATCCGCATATACTACGAATGGCACTTTCATTTGTCTCTCAAAGTTTTCAAATTTTAATACATTTTCAGGGCATTCCTTGCCAAATTTATCGATTCGCGATTGAGTTGAAGGTATTGTTGTATATAAATGGTTGCAATCATGTGTCTGATGTTGCATTAACACTCGCTCACTATTAAAATTTAACAAACAACCATCACAAAAATATTTTCTATGCTTATATGCGGAAATCTGACTTGAAACTAATCTAGATAAATCTTTTATCCAGCAGTAGTGAGTGTTAACACATTCATTGTTACATCGATGTGTGTCACCACAATCTTCAGAAATTAATAATAAATTTACGTGAATGTGCAGTTTTTTCTTAGAGTAGTGTAGAGGTCCAACAACTTCATACGTCATTCTATTATTTTTAAATTTAGTCTCTAATCCATACACATTAACGGAAATATTATTCATTTCCTCAAATTTATAAATATCACACAGTTTCATTGGAAAATTCAAACCTTTTAAATTTAATACACGCGAGTAGTGGGGATATGATGTTGTTTCTGTTTCACACGTCATCGCTGGGTAGAGTGCTGCCGTTATAGACCAAGCAAAACAGTATTCATCCTTATTTTCAACATTAACCACAGCATTCTTGCGTGCAACGAATCTTGGTAACTTTATATATGACGATCCGCGCATGGGACTAAACTTGTTAATATTAACTTCAAGGTACATAATTCGCTCGATAGCCCACCCTAAAAAGAGAAATAAATAAATAATACACTTTTACTTGAAGACTATAAGATATTTTACCTGAATCGCGTTCTTGAAATTCAGTTGTTTGCGTTTTCATCATTTCTACAAATACATCATATACAGCACTCAAGTCAGTTGATTGATCAACAATTATATTAGGTGTATTAAATGATTTGATATCAGAAACATCCTGTGTTTGTATAATGTATCTACCAAACGCCTCCATATTCACTTTCACAGATTTATGAATGTTTACCATCTCATTAAGCACGTTTAGAACTTTGTGCTTGATTTCACCAAAAAACATTACATAATCAGTATGATTATTTTCACTTTGTACACGATAACTTATAATTCTACATTTCAAAGCACTGCGAACAACTTGTACACCGTCATTTAGTGGAGCACATGAATTTGTTCTATGTTGTAACGTTCTTCTGTGAATATGCATCTGATTTGCAGCGATCGTTACATTACAACACCAACATGTATTTAATGCAGCTGCGGATGTGTGAGGCTGAATCGTTTGTACATCTGCAGAGGTTGATGGTTTTGAATTAATTTGCGCGTCGCTATGTTTACATTTTTTTGTTGGTGGCCCATCATCTTTAAACTTTTTACAAGAACGCATCTGATGGCGTCGCATATTATCACGACGTGTAAAACTAATACCACAAGCACTACATGTATACATTGTGACTGCACTCTAACAGAATTAGTTCAAGAATGAATTTCCATCCAACTCCCCTCCTTCATATATAGGAACACTGTAAAAACAACCTTCAAAACCACACGAGTGGTAGCATGAGACGCTGCAACCTTAATACGTGTACGATCGAGGTCGGAGGAATAGAAAACAACGACCTTGGCAAAAGCGCGCGTACCCGTGCGTCATAGACATTCAATCCGAGGTGCAAAGACCTTGAAACATATGCCCGTATACGTATGTGATCAAGGTCGGAGGAGTCGGGCGGTATAAATCAACTACTCATTTCTGATAATAATGATAGATGTTCTCATCTTACATTGGTTGAAAATCATTTATTTTTAGCCTTTTTTATTGTTACTAATGGTTCGTTAAATCAATAGAAAAGCAGAATCAATTTGGCTACATATAATATACTTATATAAAATCAGAACAGAATTAGAGTTTTTCAATTTATTAAGACACTATTTACTATCGAAAAAAAATCAAAATCTTCTAGCCGAGATCGGTAGATTGTTATTATAATTTGTTTTACTACACACCCATGACATGTCGTTTAGGTTGAAATTGGCCAGTTTCTCTTACATGGTTATCCAGTGCTTCAAAAGTTTTCCTATACGGAATTTTTCTGTCTGATAAAGCTTCAGTTAAATTACAATCACTAACACCATAATAATAATAATAATAATAATAACTTTATTCATGTAAGCCTTACAGAATAGGATTTGAAACGTCACATGTACAGTACAGTACAACATTACAGGAATTGTATAAACAATAAAACAAATTACATATTAAAATCTAAGAATTCTTTTTAAGGAATAAAAGCACTGAGTAAATAGGAAGGAGCGAATTTCCTTTTTAAATTTGGTTAAGCTGTTAAAATTTTTTATGTGATCTGGCAACTTATTGAACACTGCACTACAGGCATAATGTGCACTTTTTTTGTAAAGAGAAAGTCTGAAGTCTGAAGTTTCTTATATATATATATATATATATATATATATATATATATATATATATATATATATATATATATATATATATATATATATATATATATATATATATATATATATATATATGTATATATATATATATATATATATATATATATATATATATATATCATTTGCAGATCTCGTATCATAATTGTGTACACTGTTGTGAAGTTGAAAAGTATCGGGGTTGTTTTTAACGAACAAGCTGGCTTCGTAAATAAAAATAGAAGCGGCTGTTAAAATTTTGTTAGACTTAAATAGAGGTTTGCATGAATCCAAAGGCGGATAGGAGAAAATAAGACGTAATATTCTTTTTTGCTGAACAAAAACCCTGTTTATGTCTTTAGACTGCCCCCCAATATAAAATTAAGTATTTTATATTAGAGTACGCCAGTGAGTAGTATCACAGAGTCTCTGATTCTGTGGTAGAATATGTTTAGAAAATACTTAGTATCCATTACAGATTTAAGATTCCGCATTACATAATAAGCAGACTTTAGTTTACCTAACACATGGTCAATGTGCTTTGTCCAAAACAAGTCTTTATCTATGTGGAGCCCCAAGAATTTTATGGTCTCGACTTTTTCTAATGAGGCATTGTTTATTTGTACTGTGATATTTTGCATTTCTGCAGTTCTGCTTTGAAATATTATATATTTGGTTTTGGAGATATTGATTATTAATTTATTTGATAGACACCAGTTATAAAAAAGTGTTAGTAGTTTGTTAGTATTTCTTTCCAGCACTTCGGTGGATTCTGCAATAATGTAAATGGTCGTATCGTCAGCAAACATTGTTATAAAAACCTCTAGGTCTTTTGAAATATGGAATTCAAGATCGTTTATAAACAGTATGAAGAGTAAAGGAGAGAGTACAATTCCTTGGGGAACTCCAAGGTTGAAATTATAGCTGTTAGATGTGGTATCACCAAGCTTTACAGAAATTTTCCTATTTGATAAGAATGAGACGATCCATGTATTGAGTGATCCTCTAATGCCTAAGGCTTGCAGTTTTTTTAGACATAAAATCACTTAAGACGCAATCAAAAGCGCGAGTTAGGTCAAAGAATAGAGCAATAACTATCTCTTTCTTATCAATAGCGTTATATATAAAGTTAGTTAAGTCAAAAGAAGCTGTATTTGTGGAGCACTTTGGTCTAAAGCCGTGTTGCTGATCAGACAAAAGCTTATAACTGTTGACAAAATTTAAGATTCTGTTTTGAACTATTTTCTCAAACAGTTTTGAAAAACAGCATAATAGTGTTATTGGCCTGTAGTTTTCAATTAGTTCAGTGTCACCTTTTTTATGAAGGGGCACGATTAAAGCATATTTTAATTTTTCCGGAAACGTTCCTAACTTGATAGAAAGATTGAATAGAAAGCAAAGGGGATAAATTATAAAACGTGATATATATTTAAGCGTTTTCACAGGTAAATGATCAAACCCAGTACTTTTTTTATTCGGCATGTTATTAGTTGTTAATATTTCAGCCGGTGTAATATCATAGAAAAACAAGGAGGAGTTACACATTATACCCACAGTGCAGACCCCAGAAAGATTGCCATAAATATCTAGTAAAAGTTTATCAGCAATTTCAGAATAATATTTACAAAAGGAGTTAGAAATTTCCAATTTATTGACAATTTCATTTCCATTGTGATTTAAACAAGAAACCTCAACAGGTTTCTTGAATTTACCGATATTGTCAATAACAAATTTCTTTTGAGATGTTAGAAGCATCATTTAATTTGTTTTGATAATAATCTTTCTTTTTCAAAAGCTATTTTATCAGCGAATGCACTTTTATTGAGTTGGTACTGTTTTTTAATAAAAGGATCAGCAGTGTTTTTTGAGAGCCAGTATAAGTTTTTTAGTCCATTACTTTCTTCTACGATATTAGCATCTAGCCAGTTATTTTTTAGATTTGTCTGAGGTAATTTTACTTTAATTAATGGACAGGATTTGTTCAAGCAGAACAACAAGTTTTGCCAGAAAACGTCCCAAGCTTGGTTAGGTTCATTTAAAGTGTAGAGGTAGCTTAGATCGGTAGAAGGGAGTAAGTTATATAGATTGAGGGTTTTGTTCCGTAAAATTTCTTTTGTAAATATATACTGGTTTGTTGACAATATTCTTAGGAAGATCCGGAATATTAGCTGTGAATATTTGTAATTTATGGTTTGATATACCAAGGTCTAAATTTCTACTTGTAACATTGTGCAGATTGGAAATAATATAATCTATAGCGGATTTACAGTTATTAAAATCTCAGGTAGGTTCAGAGGGTAAGGTTGAAACTAAGTCAAAGTTATCAAAGAGGTCATAAAGTAGATGCCTCGAGTTGGAGGCATTCAGAGCGTCCACATTAAAATCGCCTCCAATAATAAGGTAGTTGTGAGATTTAGACGCTGAACAAATAATTGAGTTTAAAGAATTTAGGAATAAGTCTATTTCTGAGTTTGGTGACCGATATATCGCTAATATAGCAATTTTTGAAGATTTATATTTTACACTGACACCTGAGCACTCGCAAATAAATTCATGAGAAAACTGCTTGATGTTGTTGAGTTGTTTAATATTTGTGATATCATTTCGGCAGTAAATAGCTGAACCACCATGGATTGCTGCAGACCTACAGAAATGTGAGCAGAGGACATATCCGGGTATGCACGTGACTTCCGCTTGTTCGGGAGACATCCAGTGTTCAGTTATAAGAAGAAAGTGAGGCTTTTCAGTTCATGAAAGTATCTCCAGTTTATCAATTTTGTTTGAGATACCCTGTATATTTATGTGAATGCATACATTACATACATTAGGTAAAGTTAATTATCGTAAAAAGAATTTCTTGATACTTTAAATAATACCATGACAGAAGCACAGAAGCCCAGTTTAGAATTAAAAATTAAACAAAACATATCTATTAAGAAGAAAAAATAAGAGAAAAACTATTTGATTTCTTGCTAAAACATTTAGTATTTAGCTTTACAAATTTTTGTACTTAAATAAATAATAACTAACACAAAGGAATCAAGTAATGCAATGTTGTAAACAATACCCAGTTTATGAAAAACGATACTACTTTCAAGAAAATGCGAGATACCTTTTCTGTTATAAATTAAATGGAGATAACGAGAATTTCAACATTTTCCTTGATGGCCAGGGACGTATCAAAATTTGTTGTAAAATTATATCACTAATCCCCTTTGGCTATGTCCCTGATTGATTTAAAAATACAGAAATTAGTTTAATAATATAGATATCTTCAAGTGAAACTTACTCTCCAAGTTTCACTTCAATACCTCTAACCTAAATTTTACAAAAATAAGATAATTTCAACGAAAATTTAACGCCCTGTATCTCGAAAACAGTGCATATTAAGACGTGAGTTTATATAGAAGTTTTTGGTTATTTTGTCACGTAATTACTTATATTAAAATCTGATTGCCCCATCCTTCTGTGGAAGCTAATCGCAAACAACGATGGCCGCAAAGGCTTTTATTTACAACCATATATGTAATGTTGACATTACTGACTTTTTGATGGTTTGGAAGTGTCACATTATATACTTTATTTCCTACCCTCATATCTAGCTCCCTAAACGTTGATAACTGAAAATTTTACTTTTACTGCTAAAGGCAGCATATTTTTTTTAAATAAAAAAGACAGTTTTTTGTGAATTTTATATTTAATAGCAAATAAGGAAACAACCATAACAAAAAGGAACTAAAATACAAAAAGTGCTTATTGAAATTAATTGGTAAATTAGATTTATTGTAGGCCTTTATGAATATTTTTAGGCCAGCGCTGCACAGTGCTGCGAGTATATGTAAATTTGGGACAAAAATCATAACTGTTGAGATGTATGTGGTATTTATATATTTTCAACTTTATATGAGACAGTTTATCATAAAATTTATCTTAAAATATATTAAACATTATAAACCATTTGTCTTAACATAATACAGGGTGTTGTACGAATAGTTTATTTTAAAATAAAATGAGGGGTAGAAAGTTTGTGTTCTCCGAAAATATACACTAGGCACATGAAAATTTAATTTCTCTAATAATTCTTGGCAGTCAATTTGATTGTATAAGATTTTTTATAGAAATACTTGAGAAAAATATTCGCGTCTATTTTCAAAAGATGTCATGG
Source organism: Rhamnusium bicolor (assembly GCA_029963845.1). NCBI lineage: Eukaryota > Metazoa > Arthropoda > Insecta > Coleoptera > Cerambycidae > Rhamnusium > Rhamnusium bicolor. The sequence goes on from JANEYF010004073.1 coordinate 7,245, forward strand.
AAAACTTAGTCAACAACTCTTGTTGGGGAACACCGATAGACGGGTATGCTCCCTCAGACTTAAACCATAATAGTTTTAAGAATCGTCTTTGCACTTTCTCCAAAGAGTCTACGTGATTTCTGTAGTGAGGGTTCCAAACAAGAGACGCATAATCAAGTTTAGACCTAACAAAAGCAAAGTATAAAGTTTTAAGTGTACTGATATTCGAGAAGTCTCTGCTAGTTCTAATTAGGAACCCAAGAATTTTAAGAGATTGAGTCACTAAATTATTTATGTGAGGTATAAATGAAAGTTCGCCATCGAATATTACACCAAGGTCAGCAAGAGTAGAAGGTCGTTGAAGGACTGCGTTGTCAATACTGTAATTAAACATAACAGCCTCGGATTTAGTTGCGTAGGTCATAACGTTACACTTAGACACATTCAGATTTAAATTGTTTTCAACGCACCAATTAAATAAGTTTGAAAGGCTGTTTTGCAGGAAAACGCAGTCCTCCAAACAAGAAATTACTTTAAAAATTTTGACATCATCAGCGTAAAGTAGACAGGACACATCAATAACATTCACAATATCGTTAATGAATATGTTGAACAACAGGAGACCGAGAATTGACCCCTGTGGAACTCTGGATGTAGCAATATATTCGACAGACTGGAAACCATTATACGCAACATATTGCCTTATATCCGAAAGATAAGCATGACAAAATAATAACAGAGACGGCGAAAAACCAAAAACAGACATTTTGTTTAGCAGTATGGAGTGATCGAGTCGGTCAAATGCTTTCGAGAGATATATTACGTCAAGTTGCCTGCGTTGATCAATGGCTTCAGAAATAGACTGAGTTATGCAATAGATTAGAGGTGGTAGAACGTCCTTTCATAAAACCATGTTGGTACACCGATATTTGGTTGCTAACGCTATAGTAAATGTTATCATGGAGTAAAATTTCAAGGGCCTTTGAAAAATTACATATGATAGATATTGGTCTAAAGTTGCTAATATCATATTTATCACACTTCTTAAAAACCGGACACACTTTTGACATTTCCAGATTTCAGAGAGGCAACAGTTTGTAACACATAGATTAAATAAAAACGTAAGCGGGTGTGCAAAAATACTAGCACAGTCTTTATATGTTTAAAAGAACAAATAGTTGTGGTTTATTACCATTCATTTAAATGTATTTGTATGAGGATATATATATATATATATATATATATATATATATATATATATATATATATATATATATATATATATATATATATATATATATATATATATATATATATATATATATATATATATATATATATACATAAAGCTTTTCTGAAATTTTAGCCTGGGCTTCACGCCTGTCACTGAAAATCCAAGTATTCAACAGGTCACCATTTTTAATTGACAACGCGATATCTAATAACAAAAATTGTGATTTGGCGCTCACCTGCGTTCAGTAAATTATATATCAGTAACAAGAGGACACTTCAAACTATCAAACCGTGTTAAATATGAAATAAGCATTTTTAAGCTTTTTGAGAAAATGCATCGTGAAGTTTAAAAACATTATAATTTGTCCCAGTATATAGGCAATTGTCGTAAACCACAGTTTTGATATGTTGTTTCCACTTTCTACTGTTTTAAAAGTTGTATAAGGATTCATACCTTTACAAGTACGTGCCATTTTCAACAACAACAGCCTCTAAACCTGAACGCATACACCTTTTTAACTTATGCATACAACTACCGTATCGCAACAGGTCTTAACAGGCAGCATTAGGCACGTGAGTAGTGGGGGCGGTAGTGATATACCTACATTGTAATTGGTCGTAATGTCTACATTAACGTCACTCTTCACTTGCGCCTACTTAAATTTCCTTTATCAAGCAAGTCGAAATTCGAATATTGTCTTATATTCACAGCACTGTGCGCTGGCGTCGTCAATGGTGGTTTCTTTGGTTGATAAGGCAATTTGTTGTTGAATGGCTGCCGAGATTTGTGAGCTACTTGAAGAATTATCCGAAGATATGGGATGGGTGGGCAGCATGTTGGTGGTTTTGGTTTTGTTCCCCATTGAACAGTCTACATAACCTTCCACCACAGTGCTAGATTTTCACCTTCCCAGCCTCTTCAATTGGAGTACATCTGCACTGCTCTTGGCTAATAAGGTGGAGACAGTACTTATGAGGGTGTGCCTTATAAAGCCTTCAATAACATATAACTTCAAAAAAGTGGCTAATTTTTCAGAAAATTGGCTATTGAATTATGACCTATTGGTTGACTTCTTGCCTTTCCCCCTCTGACCTGAACCAAAAATCTGTCGATTTTTATGTATTTTCGAAGATTTATGAAGTCTCGAACAATTTTCGCCCAGCTTGGGTCAGTAATGAGAAATGCTCTACTTGTATGTATTTTGGAATCTGAAATTTCAACTGATTTTTTTTCCAACATAGCTATGACTGACATTTTCATTTTCACTAATTCGTCCGTTCGAGACGCTCCTGAAACACCTGCCACTAGTACTACTTAAAACAATAAGAAAAAAAATCTTAGGAAACAATACTTTTTAAAGGAAATAAATTTATTACTTTAAAGGATTATTTTATAATTAATTGATTTCTAATGTTAAAAAAATCTTTACCTTAATCTGGAGCCTTGTTTAAAAATCATTTATATTCTTCCTCAAAAATATGTTAGATTCCTTGGGCCTAAAACCCCGATTTTTCTCAATTTCTAACATTGTTTTAAACATTCTATACATTGCCTACTAGGTTGATAGTTTCTTTTGTTTGCTTTGCTCTCCAAAATACGTCATTAGAACATTTTTCGAGCTAAAATTCTTTACTTTTTCGCTTCACACCACTTGTTTGTTTATTTCAAACAATCTTTGTTTTTCTCCCTAGCAACCGTCGCATAATCTTCAAAAATATGCCAACTTGTGTAATTTGTCTGATATTTTTGACATTTGTGTGACACCTCCACTAGGGATAAATGTTACATAAAGTATTTATTTGACAACCTAAATATTATTTTGTTGTGGTGATGTATCTTTTATTTTTTATCAAAAAAAAAAACAGAATATTTTTTAAAATTTTGGTTCTAAATAAAATAGTATACAAACATTGATGGAAAGTTTCATTACTGTCTCGAGATAAAGTTAACCTCACGCTTCGCGTCTAGGTAACCTACCTAATCTTCTTGACAGTAATGAAACACTCTACCTTGGTATGTAACATACTATTTTGACCGCACGCCCTTTCCGTAAATTCCCAGCTCCGCAGGAGCTACAAATGAAGAATCGGCCCGGGGGGTCAATTCGACATTTTAAATGGGACGCAGACCTCGCCGCCCTCCGCAGGAGCTCAAAAAAGCCGCAGGCATTTTCTAGTCACCTCGTTAATTTGTGTCTTGTTAGGTTGCACCCTGTATATTTATATCGCTAATGCTGATTTCTACCGCTTATGAGTTTTTTCAGAAAACAGTTCACAATTCAGTGTAGAATTTGATCCAAAAGGCACCAAAATGATTCAAAAAATAAATAACATTTTTTGAAACTTGATTTCGTAAAATTATTGAGACCAAATTTCCATGGAAACATCAACATAATTTGAAAAAACTCACTCATATAACGTTTACAATATTGTTTTCTAAATGTGATATATATTTTTTAGGCGATGTTAGAAGTGGATCGATGTATGGAATCGCCCGTGCTTGATAGGCCATCCAGTACACAAAGTAGTAGGTCCTCGACACCCTTTGCTCTTCCATTTCCATCTTTACCAACATCACTTCTAGAAGTTGGTCTAATGCATCCTGCACTTTTGGGAGAAGAAATGTTTCGTTGTTCATCCTGTATGGCGGCTTTTCCAAGTTTGTGGCTTTTAGAACAACATACAGCCCTACAACATATAGGATCTATAAGCTCATTAGATAAACCATTCGTTTGTGAGCAGTGTGGTCAAAGCTATAGGTATAGGTCAGCTTATGTAAAACATCGAGAACAAAATCATCGAGCCCGACTTCCCGCAGATAAACTTTTTTCTTGCGATGTTTGTGGCATGCAGTTTAGATATCTAAAATCCTTTAAGAAACATAGGCTTAATCATGCATTGGAAAAACTTCATGGAAAAACTAATGATGTGCACAAAGAAGTTATATGCAATCCTGTCAATGAAGGTACGAAAGGAAATCATGAAAATAGTAGTGATCAAGTATCCAGTTCCAATGAAACTATTGTTGTCGAAGAAGAAAATAATCCAATTGTTGTTAAGAAGGAAGATGTTACAGATGATATTATTGGTAAATATTTTGAATCAATTTAAAAACACAGACATACACACGCACATTCTCATGCACACACACGTACACACCTACACACCTACAAACCTACAGAACTACAAACCTACGTAACTATGTACCTACACATTTACGCACCTACGCACGCACGCACGCGCACACACACACACACACACACACACATGAACCGAGAGACATCATTCGGAAAATAGTTAAAATGGATTCAGGAGGGTTCAAAACGTATATATCAATTAAAATCTCGAGGTCGAAAAAAATCACGATTACTATACTTTCTTATATTAGGTATAAGAAGGTAATAACTGATGTAAAGGTTTTATGTATTCGTATTTATTGTTATAAATAGTCAAAATTATTAAAAGTGTACATATGTATGTTTCAAAGCAAACGTTTTATTCATGCTGGAGGTTAATAATCATATCCATTAATGATAAAGCCTAGGGTTTAACCTGAACATTTGGTAGCAGTGGTTATGGTTTTTATTTTGGTTGGAGTTGGATAAGATTACCCACTACAGTGTGGGATTTGTTAGTGGTGCACACTTAAAAAGGGCGGTTTTCTTTCGTGAACAGAAAGCAGTTTACTCGATAAACGGTAGCATGAAAAAAAAAAGCCAGAGACAACGGTAGGAAAATAAGGAGGCGTGAGTACAACTTTCCTCAATATTCTTTTATTTGACCTTTCTGTGTTATTTTTCGCATTTAAAATGGAAGAAAATTATACTGCATGTTTGACATAGGGACTCAAGTAAATGAATTGCTCATAAGGAGTGTAATTAAAAGACAACACACAATTTGAGAATTGTCTTAAAGATTTGACAAATGATAAAATTATGCAGTTAAAATCGCGTATCGAAAAGTGAAAGGAATGGTGGGATGATTTTCAGCTTGTATAAAGTAAAATTGAGGAAATGTCAGATCTAGGTACACAAGATGATGAGAGAGGAGGTTTTCAAGATAGGTATTTCAATGTTATTTCTTTTGCTGAAAACAAATTCAAATTGTTTAAATCCAATAGAGATTCGAGCGCAAAACAGCAACAAGTAGATGGCATTCAATGCTCTCATCAAATAGAAAGAAATGTCAAACTTCCTACTATAGAAATACCTACCTTTTACGAGTCGTATAAAGGATGGTTAGAATTCCAGGACAAATTCAGTGCCCTAATACATACAAATGAAAGCCTAACAAATATCCAACGATTTTGTTATCTAAAGACTGCAGTCAAAGGAGACGCATCCGAGGTAATTCGCGCATTGGAAGTGTCAGATCATAATTATAAGGATGCATGGAAGCTTTTGAGGTCTCGGGATAAAAATAAAAAATTAATTGCACTTGTCATATTAATTCTTCATATATTCTTCCAATAACTAAAGAGAGTGGGGTACTGTTGAGAAAATTTTTAGATGTAATACAGAAGGAGTTAAGGGCTTTAAAGATATTGCAACTACAAGTTGATACTTGGGATACCTTGTTAATATATGTTTTTGAATTGAAACATGACTCAAACACAAAACAGGAATGACAAAAAAGGAGTTCAATCGACACATTTTCTAGCATGGAGGAATTTATAATGTTTTTGCAGCACAAGTGTTAATTGTTGGCAAACAAATCAGGTAATAGGTTTTTTATTGCAGGAGGTAAAACAAGATTGGACAAGACAGGGACGGCTCGGGTGTTTCTATCAGCAAATAATGCATGTGGTTTGTGTGGTGGGAATATCAACCTGTACGTGGTTTCGCTCTAGGGTTTGCATCATATCAATCTTTATAGCTTTTTGGTGTAGTGTAGGTCAATCTATAAGTCGACTGGAGTTGTACGCTTACGATTTTTTTATTTGTTGGGCACCAGCAAATGTACGTATGTTAAAGTACACGTGAGGTTGAATCTCAGGAATTATCCGCAAGGAAATGCGAGATAACGTGTTGTTTTTTAAAGTTTGTGAATTGATAATGCTAAAATGAGAGCACCGCGTTTATTAAATTAATCCCGTGAAGATCTAGGTAGCTTAGGCTTTCATGCTTATCTATTTTAAATTAATTAATTAATAATATCAATATAAATAGAAACTCTGGTAACATTTATTTGATACCTGTACCTCTACGGCAGAGTTGACATGTTCAGTATCTTGTAATCCATTGATCTATGCTGTGGAACTTTCATTTTTTACTTATATCCACCCATTTTAACTATCAGCATCTTTGTTAGCATACATCAAAGGAAGCTACCAGCTAGATATTAATAATTAGGTGTGATCAACTTAGGTGTGATCAACATTAGGTGTGATCAACCTTCAACTACTTATCTACACTTTGATACCTGTACCTCTACAGCAGAGTTGTCATGTTCAGTATCTTATAATTCATTGATCAATACAGGGGGAACTTTTAATTTTTAACTGTTTGCAAACATTTTAACTAAGCATCTTTATCGACATACATCTAAGGAAGATACCAACTAGGTGTTAATTGGCTGCCGTCAGATGTGAACGACCTTGAAACTACCTACTTATACTTTAATACCTGTCCCTTGTCATGTTCAATATCTTGTAATCCTTTGATCTGATCCACCAAAAATGCCAAGAGTATGGATGCATTTGTGATTTTCAGAGTAATACATGTTGCTTCGTTCATTAGAGAAAAGCTTTTAGTGGTGGCTATCTCGATTACAGCTAACGAAAATATACGTTGGTTTAAATATTTTTATTTCTTCTCTTATGATTCACTATTCTTTTAATATTCACGATGTTATGTCACAGGATTCGAGATCCTCAACTTTTTTGTCCTCATAATATAGAAATTTATTACACTGAACTGATTCTGCGATTGGCTCCTTGTAAACATTATTAAATATTTTAAATATATGAAAGAAATTTACTTTTTAATGTTTCAAGAATATTTTATTAGAAACTCTACACGTGTTTCGGCTTTTTAGGCCTTTGTCAAGAGTACAGGGAATACTGAACAGTAAAATTTGTGTCCATTGCTTATATAACCACATCTGACTCCTAGAAATCATAAAACAATGTGCATCAATTATCCCACCAGATCAAATATATAAATTTAAAATAATGATTCCCTCACCGCCATTATTTTCTGGACTTCCCTAAAATTCATAAAGAAAATACACCCATTAGACCAGTCGTATCCTACGTAAACGCCCCATCGTTTAAACTGTGCAAGGAATTAAATATCTTATTGCCTTCCCTCACAAGTTTCGAATCTAAGTATTCTATTAAAAATTCTTTTCAATTTATAGAAAAAGTAAAAAATCTCACAGTTTCTAGTAACGCAAAATTAATTTCGTAAATTTACTAGAGAATATATCAGACTGGTTCCTCGCGAACAGACTTGCACTCAATTGCAGTAAAACAAATAACGTAACCTTCCAACTACAAGGCGAAACAGACATTACTCTTAAACTAAATAATGAATAAATACAACCTGCTAGCTCTACCAAATTCCTCGGCATTTATATTGACTCACAATTGAATTGGTCAGTACATATAACTAACCTAATAGCGAAATTAAGCAAGGCTATATATGCTATACTAAAGATTAAAAAAAATGTTGATTTTGCCTTAGCAAAAATAGTGTACTTATTTTGCGTACTTTCAGAGTTTGGTACAATATGGAATTGAACTTTTGGGTGGAGCTAGCAATTCTGAACAGATGTTTTTTATACAAAAAAAGCAATTAGGGTATTATATGATTTATCTCCTTGAGAATCCTGTAGAAACTGTTTTAAAAAGATAAAAATATTTACTCTAACCAACTTATATATTTACAAACTTGCTACTTTAATTCATAAAAATAAAGATTCTCTTACTACACCAAGTAACATACATAATTATCCGACTCGACACCAAGATTACTTATTACCAAAATATAATTATACTAGAACCAGAAAGGGGCCCCTATATTCTGGAATAAAAATTTACAATAAATTACCAGCACATCTAAAATCATTAAACTCTAAAGATTTTAAACGTAAAATAAAAAAGAATTTTACACGAGCATGAATTCTATAACTTAAATGAATATTTCATAGCCGAAATTTAAAACAGGAAAGGGTTATCATGTTTTTTTCTTTTTTTCCCTTTGTCTATCTCATAAATTCATTACGTTTGACGTGTATAATAAAAGTGCTTTAAAAGACAAAATATATATTTTTATGTCTGTATATATTAGGTGTGTATAACTTAATTAGATTAATTATAACTGTATTATTAGGATCACTCGCTCAGTTGTAGCTTACTTCATTTATATGCATTTACTTTCTGCATATAGAAACAATGCTTTAGCTATTTGTTTGTTATTAGTCTATTAGGCGTATAACTAGGCATGTATCTAATATAATATGGCCATATTTATATATTATAAAAAAAAATCTACTTTTCCCTACAACTTAGATTATAAATTGTGTTTATTTTCACCACTATTTATTGTATTTATGGTAATAACGATGGGAAATAAATATTTACTTACTTACTTACTAATGCAACTATTTTTCAGGCCGAGGTTCATGCCATTGAACTGTATGTACGAAGGCTGGAATATATGCATCTTACACGCAGATCAATTAAATTTTTTTTCAGATAGCCAAGCAGCTATAAAAGCTCTTGGCTCCTACCGCTGTAACTCCAAAACGGTATGGAACTGTCAGAAGGCTCTAAATCATTTGAGCAAACACAACAATAAGTGACTCTGGTCTGGATACCCGGTCACTCTGGTATGGAAGGTAACGAATTAGCTGACTCCTTGGCCAGAGAAGGAGCAGGATCACGAATCATCGGACCAGAACCAATAATTGGTATATCTTCAAGTACTGCTAAGATGGCTATCTCAACCTCGGTTGAGAGGAAAACTCTCCAGTATTGGCAAGAATTATCAGGATTAGTTCATTCTAAGGCGTTTATAAAATACCCCTTGGAATCAAGAACTAAGAAACTTTTAGAGTTAAACAGGACTAACCTGAAAACTCCAACAGGCCTATATACCGGGCACTGCCGACTAAACTATTATCTGCATAAACTCGGCTTAGCGGAAAACGCTGAGTACCGTCTGTGCTTGGAGGATGATGAGAAGGTAGACCACGTCCTATGCACCTGTCCCACTGTGAAGAGGATCCGATTCTCAATATTTGGCAAAGGGCAACTGCTGCCAGAGAATATGGACATATTCTCACCCAATAAAGTTATCAGTTTCATTAAGAGACTGAGCTTATTGGAGTGAAATATAATTAGGAGTGAACCACAATAGGCCTGCTAATGGCCGCAGTGGAGGGTCCACAAGGACCCACTCAACCTAACCTAACCTAACCTAAATCTAAACAATCAGTGCAAATAAAAATGGCACTATTCCACAGCTACATACATCGCCCATTAACATTTCCATTAAGCGAAGAGAATTTTAAAAAAGAGTTAACGTAATCAAAGAAATTGCGAAAAACAATGGTTCATAAAGAAAACCTAATAGATAATCTAATAAAAAACAAGTAAAAGAAAAATTTACGTAAAGGGTTTTATGCCGGTTCTTCTCAGGAATGCAATAAGAGATATAAATTTATTAATCATAGGCCTAAGATCAACAATAGAGTTAGTAATAAACTGAATAAACTGGGATGTAGAACAATTTCAGTAAGTAAAAATAATTTAGGTAAAATGTTAATTAATAATAAAGACAAAACTGAAAAGCTACAAAAAACAGGAGTATATGAGTTAAAATGTAGTGCCTGTGATGCTATATACATTGGACAAACTGGACGAAATGTAAAAAAAGCGATTCGAGGAACACAGGAAATCTATTATAAACAATGTATATAGCACGGGCATGTCCACACATTGTATAGAAAACAGTCATTTTATAGATTTAAATAATGTCAAATTACTCTATTCGGAAAAGAAAGGAAAGAAACTTGATCTATTAGAACAATTAGAAATAAGTAAGGCTGTTAAAAATAATAAAAATTTAACGAACGAACAACAAATTTTTACCGGCTACCATATTTTAAATAGAATAATTTAGATTTAAAAAATAAAGTAATATTCAACTTATAAAAACATATTTTACAATAGTTTTATAGTAGGTATCAGATGTGGATATATAAGCAATGAACACAAATTTTGCTGTTGAGTATTCCTTGTACTCTTGACAAAGGCCTAAAAAGCCGAAACACGTGTAGAGTTTCTAATAAAATATTTTTGAAACATTAAAAAGCAAATTTCTTTCATATATTTAAAAAAAAAGAAATTTATTATATTTAAACCATTAAAATTGAGGCAGAAGTCAATAACGTTTACATAATGTATAGTATATGTTATATTTTGGTCTAAAAAAAAACATATAACTATAACGGTTTGGACTTCCTGAAGCGAACGCAATTATACAACTTTCAGGGCCACAATCTTCGTTCTCATCAGTTTCATCATCAGTTCTCATCAGTTTCATCATCAGTTCTCATCAGTATCTCCTAGGAAACTACCTGTTAGCACATTAGGTTCACCCTCCTTTTGAAATGTAGATGACAGAATCAGTGTCATAATACAAAATTCTATCGCCAAGAAATAGCTAGATAACTGTATAACTTAAAACAGGCTTGCGCGGTAACATACGCAGCTATCCACTTAATAACAGTGTATAAAGATTTACGACTTCTTATACATACTGCCATGAATCTATAATCGCCTCATCATTTATTTCCTGAATACTGTTTAGTAATAATTCAGTAATAATTTTTCTATCCTGTGTAACACAATTTGAAGAACGTACTGAAGCTTGCGTCATCATCTTTTATGAACTTATTCATCATTTCTGTGAATAATCCCGTCAAGCTATCAACTTCATCATACTGCGTCACTTCTTAGGACCAAACCTTATATATTTCTAAATATTAAAGTCTTTCTCTACAGCCTTTTTTTTTTGCAACAATGACACATGTACAAGGTGAACCCAAGAGAATTCCCACCCCCCTTTTCTCCGTTATTTTTGGAGTTAGAAAGACGTTTCAAAAGCATATTGTAGGGAGTTTTATGGATTTTTTTACAATGACCTCCATGAATATACATGGTGTTTCATAAAAGTGTGACCAATCCAACATATTTTCTTAAATAGAACATCCTATATATTTTTAGTTTTTTGAAATCTACTGTTTATTACGATTCCAGTGATACATACATGTTATATATTTACATTATTAGTTTGGAAGATACAAGCTGTTAAAATGTGCTTCGAGTATATTCCTGCGTTCATTTTCAGAATAATACATGATTTTATTTAACAGAAATATTTCACAAATAAGTTATGACAACAGAAAATGACAAATTAATCGACTGGCAGATATTTAATTTTTTAGATGCTTATTTATTTTTCCATAGGCTTCTAGAAATATGACATTTTATAGTTTCGGCATAATTTTAATTCGATATTTTAACAATTTGTATCTTCCAAACAAATAATGCAAATATATAACGTGTATATATCACTGGAATATCATAATAAAACGTAGATTTCAAAAAAGTAAAAATATATAGGGTGTTCTGTTTAAAACAATATAATTTGGTTTGGTCACACTTTTACGCAACACTGGAGTGTACACATGGCAGAGTAATACTGAGTATGGCATGTAACATCCTCAGGAACTCAGATTCCCTCTTGCGGTTTGTAAAACATCACGAAACTGTAGGAGTTGGAGCCGGATTGTTCAAGGCAGCAAAAAAGAACAGCAGATAAACTTGTTCTCGCATTCGACACCAGGCGAGGTGGCCGACGAGGTGCTAATGTAGAGTCAGTCACTGAACTTCAACCAAATCGCCAGAGATCCCGAATTAGAGCCGCCGAACACACATCGATAAACCCCAGCATAGTGTCTTCTATAAAAAAATAGAAACACTGGGTTTATCGACCATGCTGGCATTCGCCTTTCTAAGGTTAGCCGGGCTTAAGTCGGAGACCGAGGGATTCATTATGGCCTGCCAAGATGGTGTTTCAACACCTTGATCTACCGCAGCCGCGTGTGGCATGTAGAATTTCTTGACATCAACTGTCAGGTCCCGGAATCGCTCATGCACATACTATCTTCATGCTCAGTATACGCAATTTCACCCTACATCCACCGACATAACGCGACGTCACGAGTGCTATACTGCCATCTAAGTTACTCGTACGGGGTAGACCGGACACCAGTGTTGCCTTACGTCCCCGTAGATATTGATTCCGTTGTCGAGAACGAGAAATGCCTGATTTACTAGAACTACTCGCTCCCGACGGTCAGGCTAATTCAAGCCAACAAGCTTGACATAGTCCTCCTCGACCATCAACTCAAGGTAATGTATGTCATCGAGTTCTCAGCACCTGTAGAGAAGAACATCCCTTTGAAATAGGAGGAAAAACAGGCCAAATATCGCGATCTCCGGTATAAGCCCCATGTGCTGTACCTAGGCTATTCGGTCAAAATGGTCGTCCTAATAATCGGTGTACGCGGAGGAATAGAGCATACGCCACTTTCGGAATTGAGGACCATACCGGCCTACCAAAAATCAGCCTAATGGTTGGCACGCCAAATGCAGAAGGCGGTCATTCTGGGTTCTCTCCGTCTGCTTAGGACACACGATTCTGGTATCTAAAAGTCACTAACACTGGGGGATATGGGGAGCGACTGTAGTTATTGTGACGGCACGACTCCCATGAGACGTCGGAGGCCAGGGAAGGACTGTCCGGCAACGGATATTCCTAAAAAAAAAAGAAAAGTAATCATAATAATAACTTTTATTTACGATATAAACATTAACAATAAAAATGGTGCTTTCTCAGAAGAATTACAATATGTAAATAAACAGAGTATCTCACGAAGGCAAAACCTTGTTTGTGAGTAACAACACTAGAAGTTGACATACGGTATATATTTAAAAATTTAACCTACTGGATCCTAACTAAATTCCTAACTAAGTATATACTATATTTAAAAAAGCAATGAGAACATGATAGCACTGAAAAAAAAATGGGATAAGATGCAAGTGGTGTGTGAAATGTTAAGATGTATGTAATATTTAAGTAGTTTTAGTAAGTAACTTTGAGTGTATAATTAATTTAATGAGTTATTTCATTTAAATTTAAAGTCTTTTTTTTTAATAACTCATGGATTTCATTTCTCGGTTGCAGAGTGACATAGTTTATGTTTTTTCTTAAACGAGTAAAGGGATAATTGTTGGTTTTTTAGGTATTGAGGTAAGCTGTTATATAATTTAGGTACTAAATACTTGAAGCTTCTCTGCCCAATAGTCTTGTGCATTCGAGGAGTTAAATAGAAATCGTTTCTCTTCCGTGATTGATGTGAATGTGTACGTGTAATAAGCTTGTTTTTGTTTTTATACTGAGTGGTATTAGCCGCTACAAAATATAGTTGCCTCAGGTCTAATAATTTTGATTCTGTAAATAAATGTTCAGGGGAGGTATGTTATTTCTTTATGCAAGAGGATTTTTAGGAATCTTTTCTGTATAATTTCTAAACCATTCATGTTACTTCTAGCCGTTCTACTCCACCCGATTATTCCACATTGTAGATAATTTTGACCTAAGAAATAGTATATAATTCTCAATTCCCTGTCATAACATATTTCTAAGAAATTACAGCACAAATCTAAGTTTTTCCGAAACATACTTAATATGAGCATCCCAACGTAAATGTTTGTCTACAACTACACCTAAATATTTTATTTTATCTATAGCCTGGATTTTTTTGCCTTCATTGTGAATAGATATATGATTAAATGATGGCGCAGTTGACTTATTGTTTGTGAATGGTATATAAAATGTCTTTTTCCAGTTTAAGGTGAAGAATTTAAAGTCGAACCAGTCTCTAATATTGTCTAAATCTTTTTCCGCTTTTTCTTTTAATTTTTCCCAAGTTTCCTCTCTGTAAAAATTGCAGTGACATCAGTATAGCTAATTATATCTCCACTACTCTGACGTGCGAACAAGCCATTAATGCCATCATTAATTTATTATTTATTACCTAAACATACAATTAATTACTTTTTTATAACCAACACTATCTATCGTCATATCCACACACTCTTAGCTCCACCCTCTTAACTATTCTAGATCTACGTCTATGGTATAGGTCAACACCTCTTAACTCCGCCACCGTAACTATTATCTTAAATATACGTCAATGTTTTTTCATCAAAAGTCTCATAACTCCTCCTCCCTCGCACCCGATACTAACATCAATACAAATGCGAGGTTTATAGTACCGCCTCCGGACATGATATTTATGATAACACTGAAAGTAGTAAAGCAGAAGGCGTCTATTAATGTAGACGGTACGTTGGGACTCTTCCAAGTCCCGCGATTCGAAAGTGAGCTCTAGATGTTTCTTTGCTTTAAATACTCGAAATCGTACACCCTGAACATTAATATTATACGTACTAATATGTTCAAATTAGTTATAAACAAGATAAACAGCATAAACAACATATACAACATAAACAATATATAAACAACATGGATGAGGTTATTTTACAGGATAAAATGGGTGCTATAGATATTAAAAGTAAAAATAACATAAATGTTGATATCAACATGGCAGCGCGTTTTTGTAATAGGAAAAAGAATATACATGTAGAGATCAATGCAATCGAAATGTAACAGCTGTTTTAATTCTTCGCAGGAATCTTATTGATTTAAGATAACTGCGCAGTTAAATTAGATATATTTGTTAGTGTTGATCGATCTGTTGAAGTTGATATACCTGTTAGAATTGATCAAGCAGTTAAAGTTAATAGACCTGTTAGAGTTGATCGATCTGTTGAAACCCAAGTTCTACCTCATCCAAGCAAGTTTCGTACAGCTATAATCAAACGTGTAAAGATAACTACCCGGGTAAGTAAACGTACAAGACATGTTATATGAAGTAGCAATTTCATGCTTTGTCAAGACAGGTGATAGTATACACACTGATAATCGCGACTTTGATAGTGGTTTAAACAAAAACAGTAGACATTTCTTTGTTTTTAAAATGGTCGAGTTGACCCTAAACGTCAATTATATACATATTAATATGTTTAAACTAGTTAAAAGTTTATAATAAGCCAGGGTTAGATATGGGGATAACTAAGAAGTATAAATGACAATAAAGTGAGAATAAATGAGGATAAAATGAAAATAAGTGAGGGTAATATGAGGATAAATGAGGATAACGTAAGAATATATAAAGATAACGCAGGGATAAAAACGCTTGATTTCATGCAGTAAACGAATAAACATATATACATATTGCCAATACAGACTTGCTATTGTCATATAGTGAATATTTTACATATTTTATTTAGTATTCATAAGTAGACAAAATATCAATCAACAATTTTCCTATGAATAAATTTAATAAATGTAAATAATTATGTTAATATAAAATCTAAATTAACTTGTAATCTAAATAACACTCAGTATGCCTTATTACCTATTTATTAAAGACAAAGAATACTGCAAGCTTTCAAATTTCATTCACAATAATAGACTGTTGAACTTAAAGGAAGTCAAACTCTATATGGAAATTGCTGATTAAGCATCTATTAAAAATATAAATAAGCCTAAAGAAGGTTGGGTAGGGATCATTCAATTAAAGAAGAGTGGTATAGACACATCTCTTGAAGATGTATTCTTGGTAAGATGCCCATTTTTATTATTTTATTATTTTATGTAATTAACTGTGGTGTTGATATTCCATTTATTAATTTCAATAAATCATGTTTTAGTTAATTCTTGTTTTCATTATTTTCTTTATTATTTTTGGGGCTCTCAATACCCTCTCGCACGCCAAGCAACCCCATGTCATGATCACCAATAGGATGGTCGTGACAATATATATATATATATATATATATATATATATATATATATATATATATATATATATATATATATATATATATATATATATATATATATATATATATATATATATATATATATATATATATATATATATATATATATATATATATAAAGTGTTTGCACTCGAAATCTCTAGTTTTTCTTGAACATTCATTGTGTCAAACCGTGGAAATTTATTATTCAATGGTATTAATAATGGCTTTTTCAAATTGTTAATGAAAACTGTTCGAACAACTGAAGATATGGCATATCTAAAAGAAGAGTATGTTTTAAGCTAAATGTATATAAGGTTTGGTCCTAAGAAGTGACGCAGTATGATGAAGTTGATAACTTGACGGGATTATTCACAGAAATGATGAATAAATTTATAAAATATGATGACCCAAGCTTCAGGATGGTCTTCAAATTGTGTTACACAGGATAGAATAAAAAGGTTAATATTAATATTATTATTGATCCGTCTAAATAAGTAAACAATATTAAAGAAGTAAATGATGAACGATTATAGTTTCATGGAAGTATGTACAAGAAGCGGTAAATCTTTATACACTTATTAAATGGATAGCTGCGTATGTTATCGCGCAAGCTCATCGTAATTATACAGTTATCTAGCTGTTGCTTGGCGATAGATTTTTGTATTATGACACCGATTCTACCATCTACATTTCAAAAGGAGGATGAACCTAATGTGCTAACAGGATGTTTCCTAGGAGATACGACTGATGAGAACGAAGATTATGATCCTGGAAGTTATATAGTTGCGATCATTTCGGGATGTCCAAAGAGTTACAGTTATATCGTTTTTTAGACCAAAATTTAACACATTATGTAAATAATGTGTAGTATGTAATATGTAAATATAATAAATTTCTATACTATGAGGGCAAAAAAGTTAAGGATCTTGAATATCGTGAATATTAAAAGAAAAGTGGTTCATAATGTTATCATAAGAGAAAAAATAAAAATATTTAAACCAACTTCAACCCAACGTATATTTTCGTCACCCAGTAGTCGAGATAGCCACCATTTAAAGCTCTTCTCTAATGAGCGAAGCAATATATATTACTCTGAAAATCCCAAATGCATCCATACTCTTGGCATTTTTGCTGAAGCAGATCAAACGGTTACAAGATATTGAATATGACAGGTACTAAAGTATAGGTCGGTAGTTCAAGGTCGTTCACATCTAACAGCAGTCAATTAACACCTAGTTGGTAGCTTCCTTTCACGTATGTCGATAAGATGCTTACAGTTAAAATGGGTGGAAGCATGTAAAAATTAAAAGTTGCCCCTGTATAGATCAATGGATTATAATATACTGAACACGACACCTCTGCTGTAGAGGTACAGATATCAAAGTATAGATAAGTAGTTCAAGTTTGATTACACCTAATGGCAGCCTATTAACATCTGGTCGGTAGCTTCCTTTGATGTATACTGACAAAGATTCTAACAGTTAAAATGTGTGGAAATAAGTAAAAAATGAAAGTTCCACGGCGTGGATCAATGGATTACAAGATACTGAACAAGTCAACTTCGCTGTAGAGGTACAGGTATCAAATAAAAGTTCTCAGAGTTTCTATTTATGTTGATACTATTAATTTATTAATTTAACATAAATAAGCATCAAATAAATTATACAATCCTCGAATTCAAAAGCCTAAAATATCTAGAAGGAGATTACACTTTGAAAACACGGGCCATTCCCTCCGATATTGTTTCTGCAGAGATTCGAACCCGCAGCTACTGTAGAAATATTTCTAGTCACGCTTGGCATCGTACGCTCTAGTCAACTACTCCTCCGAGCCGGTTAAGTATGTACTCAAAGACCGCTCCCAATATCCCTACTAGTTTAAATTACACGCTGTTGAAACATTGACGCTGGAGAACGTGAGAGAAAATAAAACGGCCATTGATTATTCGTCTATAAGTATCTGCATACAACTGTCAAATTACGTTTATTTCAGACAGAAAACCGTTACATTTTTTACATGGTTGCTATATTTGAGATACGGATTTCCAACACCCCCACTATCTCAAATAATTAAGTAATCAAACCTAGTTTATCAACAAAATAGGCATGCTTAACTCTTGCCAAACCTTTTGTCATAATATCTACTATCATTTCATTAGTATGCTGATAATGAATAGTTATTAAATTGTCTGAGACATATTCTCTATTCTCTAACAAAATGGTACCTTACATCAATATCTTATGGAACATTGGATTGGAAGCCAATTTTTGTGCACTCAAATTATCATTATACATCTTAGCACTACTTTTAAAATCTATCAATTCACCCAGAATATTTTTTAAATAAATGGCTTCCTTTGACGCTTCACCGAGACCTATATATTCAGCTTCAGTGCTACTCAAAGCAGTACTTTTCTGTTTGCTACTTTCCAAGAAACAGGACCCCCAGAAAATTTGAATACATACCCTGTATATGATTTTCTGTCCCTATCATTAGCCCAATCAAAATCTACGAAACCCTCTAAATTTAAAACATCAGTACACTTTGAAAATTTCAATTGCATAATACACTTCAGATACCAAAGAATTCTCTTTGCACATTGCCAATGATATTCTGTATAATTATTATTATACTGGCTCAAGTAATTAACTGCAAATGTTTTATCTGATCTCGTTAATACAGCTAAATACATCAAACTTCCTATAAGTTTCTGATAAGATAAGTTACTTAAAAGTACACATGAATATGAAACTCTTTCGACAGTATCCTGGGATTCTTACTCTCCATAGGGGTATTTATAGTTTTACAGTTTTTCATACCGAAATTTTTCAAAACTTGATTTACATAATTTTCCTGGTCTAAGAAAATAACATTTTTTGTGATCATAAGTTATCCTGACTCCAAATCATTGTTTCGCTTCACCCAAATCTTTTATGTCAAATTCCAAACTCAATTTCGATTTTAAACATTCAACAATTTTACAATCATTTAAAAAAACAAAAAAATCGTCCACGTACAAAGCGACCAAAGTTAATAGATTTTTATCCTTAACCTCATTCACTCTAGCATTCCATGCTCTAGACGATTGCATCAGTCCATAGACAGCCTTTTTTAAACGGTACACCTCGTTTTCATGATTTTTAACAATAAAACCTTCAGGTTGTTTTATATAAACTGTTTCTTCAAGTAAACCATTCAAAAAAGTAGTTTTTACACCAAGATGAGTTATTTTTAATTAAATCTAATCTTCCGCTAAAGCAACCAACAATCTTAAAGTAGAATGTCTCACTACTGCCGAAAAAACATCACCATAATCCACTCCGGCCTTTTGCGCACAACTTTTAACTAACCGTGCACGATATTTAGCTTCTCTACTTTCACTGATTTTTCGCTTAAAAACCCATTTACATGGAACTACTGTTGACTTATCTGGTAGGCTATCTATCAGTTCCCAAGCGTCGTTTTTTCTCAAAACACCGAATTTCTTCGAACATAGCCTTTTTCCATAAATCAGCATCCGCCGTTGATACGGCTTCCTCCACTGTAACTGGATCATCATTGGAATCAAATTCTTGCCCACAAACATAAGTGACGTAATCATCAAACTGGTTAGGTTTAGCTGTCCTTTGTGATCTTCTAATTTCTGTATCATCTTGTACTTTTGGCAATTCAATATCAAAATCTTCATCACTGGTTGAATTTTCTTGTTCAATGTCTATGAATTCTATTCATTAGAACTATCTGGCTGATCAACTTCAGCCCTCACTGAATCTACTGCTTCCTCTAGTTCATAAGTTTGTTTGGGTGCTTTTAAGGTTTCTTCAATAACTACATCCCTGCTTACAATAATCTTCTTTTCAACAGGATCGTACAATCTGTAACCTTTTATGTTGTCACTGAAACCAATCAAAAACATCCTTTTTGATTTCTTATCAAATTTTTGCCGGTTTTCTTTTGGAATTAGGGTCATGGCCTTACTTCCAAATATTCTGATTCCATTTACGTCAGGTTTTCTGTCATGCCACATCTCATAAGGCGTCTTTTCAATTTCTGAGACGGTAGAACGATTTCTGAGGTAGACTGCAGTCGCCACAGTTTCTACCCAAAAAATGTTCTCCAACTTTCCATCGTACAGTAAACAACGAGCTTTCTCAACAATAGTACGATTCATTCGTTCACTAATACCATTCTGTTGAGGAGAATAAGCATTTGCTTGCTGTTGCAAAATTCCATGTTGCTTATAATAATCTCTAAACTGATTACTATTAAATTCTTTACCTTGATCACTTCGCAAAATTTTAATTTTCTTACCTCTTTGATTTTCTACGTAGTTCTTAAATTCCTTGAATTTTTCATATGCTTCATCCTTGCTTTTGAGAAAATACGCATAAACCATTTTCGTGAAGTCATCTTCTAATATCATAAAGTACTTTGAGCCTCCCAGAGATGTCACTTCCATTGGTCCACATAAGTCTCCATGAATCACCTCTAGTACTGAACTGGCTCTATTTCCTTTATGACTGAAAGGTAGCCTAGTTTGCTTGCCCTCACAACAAACTTCACACAAATCAAAGCGAACTTTTGACCAAAGTACCTTTGCATTCAAGTCTATCAACAAGTCCATTCTTCATTAAACTTAAGTCCTTATAATTTAAACGACCGAAACGCCTATGCCAGACTTCTCCAGAGATTGCCAATCCTGCTACTAAATTTGACCATTCGCCCACTAAACTTGCTTTTTTATTAAATACAACTTCATTGCCGCTTTTAATTAATTGACTTACTGATCATAGATTTGTCATCAATGTGGGTACATAAAGTACGTTACGAACTGTGACTAAATGCTGCTTATTTTCTGCTATTGTCATGACTTTTACATCACCTGCACATTCTATAACTAACTTATTGTCATTTGCCACGGTAATTTCCTTTATTTGAGTTTCTCTATCCACATTTTCAAGCCAATCTTTCCTTGATGTTAGATGAACACTACATCCCGAATCTATATACCAGTCTGACTTGTCAAAATGACCCAGTAAGAAACACCACATTAAATACATTAGTTAACCCATCTTTATCCTTCTTATTATCTGGACATTGGTTTCTATAATGCCCTAATTTCTTACATTTAAAGCAGGTAATTTCACTTTTATCTTTATTTACCTTCTTAGTGCTTCTATCTTTACGTTCTTTACTTGAATATTTATCGGCAAACACTGTTGACTGTGTATCCGCGCCACCTAGGTGCATATCCAGTAACCTAGATTTGATGGATTCTGCTGTGACGTCAATTCCTGCATGTTCAATGGCGATGACTATGGGTTCAAATTTGTCAGTTAAACCGACAAATATTAAACTTCTGATTAACTCCTGACTCAATGTAAAACCACTTCTTTCTAGCTTCTGAGAGGTATCTACCACTTGGTTTACGTAATGTTTCATCGATTCACTGGTATCAAGTCTCAACGAAATCAGTTTACGGAGCAAACCGATTTTCCAGGCAAAACCCGAATCTTCGTAAAGTTTTTTTAACTTGTCCCAGACATCTTTTGCTGAGCAGGTGTCCTTCACGTGTATAAACAATGAAGGGTCTAAAGTCAAAACTAGCTTCGCCTTGGCTTTACTCACTAAAACCGTAACCGTTTCGGACTCGTCAATACACTTTGATAATCCCTCGAGAACAAACACGTTTTACACTGCGAAAGCCCAATCGGAATAATTTTCACGTAGGTACCATCAGCTTTGGGACGCTATTTAAATAATTCACTGCCATCGTAACACTCAAAGAATAATTCGTACCAATTTCTCTTACACTCAGACTACGTTCTGGGTCCATAACCTGTTGAAACATTGACGCTGGAGAACGTGAGAGAAAATAAAACGGCTATTGATTATTCGTCTATAAGTATCTGCATACAACTGTCAAATTACGTTTATTTCAGACAGAAAACAGTTACATTTTTTACAGGGTTGCGATATTTGAGATACAGATTTCCAACATACGCTAATATATTTTATTGTCAAAAAAATTTGACTGTATCATCTATGGCTCCTCAGAACAGTCCACATGAGAGTTCCAGCACACATTCGAAAATTCTGAAAAATGAATCTCCATAAGAAATAACATAGAATTATGGCCCAGAAGCCCCATAGCTTAACTAAGTATATTATAAAATAAGTTTTTGGACGTGTATAAATAATTTAAAGAAAAGAATAAATGTGCAATTTTTATATAACATGAATGTAAAAAGAAGTAAAGAGGAAACTATTGATCTTAATGCTATTTTATGGTCTACAACATAAATTTTAAATTATTTTTTTTTAACAAAAGTTGTATCGAAAAAATACAAGAGACCTATTTTTTAGTAAAAAATATGATATTTTAGATGTTGATAAAAGTGGCAAGAAACTACAGCCAAAAAGTTAAGGGGATTTTTACCCTACAGTTAGTTTGGGATGCCACTGATTAAGATTTTTAAATTTTAATTTTAGAGTTCGTTTAGACGCATAAAGGTTTATGCGTGTACCAAATTTCGTAATGTTGTCTGTAACGGTTTCTGAAATATTGAGAAATCCATTAACAGAGGCACCTCTTTGAGGGGCTCTAATTCCCTTACGAAATATTTTTTGATACATGTTTATAGAAAATGTTTGTCTTAAAACTGCATGTTCTATCACCCGGTTCAATTTGTAACAATAAAAACGGAACACACAGTATATAGCAAAATAGACATGCTTTTAGGTATAACGGTATTCTGGGATTTATTGTGTGTAGGGCAAGTGAAGTTCGATGGGAACCAGCTCACCATGCAGAAGACAAAGTTGGGTTCGATCATATCAGGTGCTGTCACATCATCAATATTAACTCATTTTTCCAAAATTCAGAGAGGGGTATGCAACTTTTCGTCAAATATAACGATCCAGAATCAGTTGGAAAATTTTTGGCCATTAGAAGAGTGTGACGAGGACAAAAAAATAGATAAGGAGGATCAGCTATGTGAAAATTTATACAGGGATACTTCTGTCAGAGATTAAACAGGTCAGTTCGTTGTTAGTCTTCCAGTAAGAGGAAGCATACAACGTTTAGGTAAGTCCAACTTAACAGCACGGCAAAGATTTCAACATTTAAAACAAAATCTCTCAAGAAATTATGATATCGGCAGACTCTATCACTAGTTCATCCGGAAATACAACTTGGGACACATATCAAAGATGAATATTAGTGATTTGGATGGAACTAGGGAAAACTCAATATACTATTTACCATATTACGGTGTGTACAGGGACACATCTCTTGCCACAAAATGCAGGTTTGTATTTGATGGATCAGCGACAACAGATTCAGGAATTTCTTTGAATGATACGCTCATGGTGGGACCTAACCTTCTAGGCAATCTTTTTTTCAATTTTTCTTCGTTTCAAGGAGTATCTGGTTGTGATTAGCACTGACACTGCCAAAATGTACCTGCAGGTTTTAGTAAGGTCAAATCAACGGGATCTACAAAAGATACTTTGGCGGTTTTCATCGGATCAGCAAGTAGAGGTTTCTCGTCTCAATACGGTCACGTATGGGGCAGCATGTGCATCCTTTCTAGCAATAACGTGTTTGCAACAGTTGGAAATTGAGAGTGCTATGTAGTATCCAGAAGCAAGTCGGGTTATAATTAAGGGATTTTACGTTGATGCTTTGCTGAGTGGTGATAATTCAGTTGCACATGCCCGAAAATTTAAATCAGAAGTAAGTCAGATTTTGAAGGATGCAGATCATATTAAGGTAATGGGTGGTCAATAATAGGAACATTTTGAGTGATGGGTCGGAGAACAACCAGGAAATTGAACACTATTTGTTGGAGGAGAACACTACAAACACCTTGGGAATCTTATGGAACTCCAGTGATGATATTTTGTATTACAAAATCAATATTGATATCAAGCAGACTCGGGTGGCCAAGCGGACTATCCTCTCTATAATATCTCAGATATTTGATCCTATGGCATTATGGGGTCAGCTGTGGTCAGGGCTAAATTAATCATACAAGCATTGTGGGCGCTTAAAATCAGCTGGGATGAGTCCATACTTGCTAATATTCATACAGAATGGGTTCGTTTTAAAAATCAGATTGAAGAGTTAGAAACAATTAAAATCGAAAGACATGTTTCGTGAGCCGAATCAAGCCATATTGAATTACATTGCTTGACGAATAGTTCTGAAATGACCTATGGTGCTGAAGTTTACATAAGGTCCACAGATTTTGATAACAATCATCAGGTTGAGGCTTTTATGCGCGAAGTCCAGAGTAACATTACCGTGTATAAGCCTGGAACTATGTGGGACATTTTTGAGTGCCAGGCTGGTAAAGGAAGTGAAGGGTTCAATGGATTTCAATTTTAATAAAATTTATTTTTGGTGCGATTCTTCTATAACTTTGGCTTGGATACAAGCAGAGCCTTACCAATGACAAATATTTGTTAAAAATGGGACATGGGAGATAAGCAGATAACAGAGGTTTCTAGCTGGCGGCATATAAATCCAAGTGACAATTTCGCGGATATCATTTCACGTGGTATTGAGTCGCACAAATTAGTGTCATGTAAGCTTTGGTGGGATAGACCGCATTGGTTAAGTATAGACCAGAATTTATGGCCCAGATCAGCACTAATCGTTCAGAAGATTCCAGAAAAAATGGCAGTTGAACAGTCATTTCCAACACAGATTTCTCTTTCATTTGACACATTAAATCGGTTTTCGAACTTCAGTAAGCTTCAACGGGTTATGGCATATTGCTTAAAATTTTTAAAAATTGTTCATACAAGGAATCAAGTTTGTCATGTCAATAACAACCGACGAGCTTCGGAACGCAACAACGGCCTTGATTAAATTGACACAGCATCAAGAATTTTACTCATATATCCAATCATTCAAACGTTCAAAAACAGTTTCTGATAACAGCAGCTTAGTTTCGTTGAATCCTTTTATACGCGAAATAGGAACAATGCGAGGAGACGGCCGCTTGCAAAATGCAAACATATCATTTAAGCAGAAACATCCCATAATTCTCCCAAGCAACAGTAAGTTAACTAAACTCATGCAAGAACACCTCACGTGGGACCTCAATCTTTGTTGGCTATAATTAGGTTGCATTACTGGCCACTAGCTGGTCAAATTATGGTATCTAAAATACTCAGGAAATACGTGACTTGTTTCAGAGTTCTTGCAATTATTCACCAGCACTTAATGGGCAAATTACCAAAACAGCGCGTAATACCTTGTCGCCCATTTACAAATTGTAGCGTTGATTATTGCGGATCATTTGAAATCAGTTAGTAAATTGTGAGGAGGGATATTTGTTAAGGGTTACATTTGTGTATTCATATGCCTATCAACAAAGGCAGTCTATTTAGAATTGGCATATGATCTTAGCACGGAGACATCTTTTAAAATATTTTTAGCTAGACATGGTCAAATACAAACACGTGTTTTCGGACAATGGCACCAATTTTGTAAGTGCCCACAATCAGTCAATGGAATTTTACGCATTCTTACAAGATCCTAGTAATCAAACAAAACTTACAGAATATTTGACTGGCACCCAATGTAATTGGAAATTCATACCCCCTCATTCCCCGCATTTTGGTGGCATCGGGGAAGCTGCGCGCTGCGGTTCTTTCAGCAAAATATCTCTTGAAATGGATCAAAAAATTAACATATGATGAAGTTCACACGTTAATAACATAGATAGAGCCATGTCTAAATTCCCGTCCGCTCATCCCGTTAAGCAAGAAGCCTGGGGACCCAGACGTGCTCACGCCTGGAAATTTTTTTGTCGGTTCATCCTCCAGGGCCTTACCATAGAAAGACTTGAGAAATTGCAACCCCAGCAGGCTTACCCAGTATCGCCATTTAACGAAAATCATTCAGCATTTTTGGCATAAATGGTTAAAGGAGTACCTTTTTTAACCGATGTAAAGGTTTTATGTATTCGTATTTATTGGTATAAAGAGTCAAAATTATTAAAAGTGTACGTATGTTTCAAAGCAGAAGTTTTATTCATGGTGAAGGTTAATTACCTTATCCATTAATGACAAAGCCTAGAGTTTAACCTGAACAAAACCATTAATTAATGTTAGTAACTGTTGTTGATTTAATATTTATTTTCTTATTGTTCTCATCATTATAGAATGTTTTAAAATCACTTGCGAACAGATTTGCAACATTAGTGAAACCAGTTATCACTGTAATCGTAAACAGATGTAGGTATTTTCTAAATATCGTGTTGAGCCAGCCTTTTGAGATTTGACAAATATGCATTTTTTAGAAAAAACCTATTTTTAATTTTTGAAGACTCTTATATAAGAAAGTATTTATCACCAAACATTCAGTTTTTACTGTAGTAAGAAATATCGTCAGAAACATTATTTGTAAATCACAGCACTTAATCAAAAATTAAAATTTACGATAAAAACAATAAATAAAAAATCGAAAAAAGTAGTACTATTATATTTAGAAATCATCACTGATTCTAAAAGTAATAATATATGAGGTCTTCCATTTAAAATAAAAATATTGGGGTAATTTCTAGTGAAACTAGAAGTGCATAAATATTTAAAATATTGTCTTCTAATACAGTTTTATGTGTATAATAACATATTAAAATTTCATCAGTTTATCTCGATAAACAATGAAAATAGAGGGAGGTGAGCCAGGTTTCATTTACACCCGGTATATTGTACCAAAACTAACAATTCTTATATCACTTAATCTTAAAAATACACCAAATTTAGAATTATTAAAAAAAAACGTAGAATTATATTATCTATGGCTTAAAGCAAACACTAAAACAATGTTTGATAATTTTGCATATTTATAAAAGATTAAAAAAAGTATGTGTAAAATAATTATTTACAGATTTGTGATGTACGTTACGTAACTTGGGTCAATGTTGCGCTGTATTATATGATATTAAATTATATTCAACTATGTAACAACTACATCACTGGCTCTGTGGTAGGCCAGGGCACACAATAGCAAATATGACTAAAAATCTTCTATCGTAGTTGCGAGTTCGAATACTGCCACGGGCACTGGCAGTGTCAGTGTGAATGGTTGTATTAGCACATTTTCCTAAGCATAACCCCTTCTAGACAACTTCGTCTTTAAAATTCGGGAGTTGTCTAATACCTCTGGTGTTTATTATTAATATAAATGTTTTCCGTTTCATATTTTTCTTTTTAAAAAGTATATGTAGCTACTAACGCTGATTCCAAAAAAAATATATTGCCCCAATCTGCCCTCTGCTAATTCGGCATTCTTTGGAAATTTTCATTTGAAAAACTACGTTTTATCGCCCCTGAATTTTGCCGCCCTGTGCAGAAACACATATTGCTCATTGGATAATACCGGTTCTGAAAATATTCGAAAAATAATAGTCAAAATTGATTACTCTATATTTTTTCAAAACTAGCTAATTTTACCACTAAAATAATCTATCTGTTCCATATAAAAACACACAAACAATTATTCACAATTTAATACTAACAGGGACATATCTCTGCATATAAATAACTCTAATGAGGATTACAGCAGAGATTCGACCCATTTATTAACATAACTTATGTTCCAAATTTCAAATAATATCTAATAGAAATATACTGCGTGCTTACTAAAATAATTTACATGGGTAGAAAAATTCAAAACACTGTATAAACAGTGTATATTATGTTTTTGATTTTACTTTATTGGTTTTCAATAATGGGTAGTATACAGGATGAATCAGAAATATACTGAAAAAAAACTTCTAATAGGGCTCAATATACTAACGATTTTCCCAAAATTTAAAAAAAGATACGCTAGATTTCGAGAAAAAAAAGTTTGAAGGATAAAAACCATACCCACCAAAACATATAATTTTGGTATTTTCGGAATCTTTACTTAATACAAAAAACAGTTTGTAACGGATTTTTTTTATTTTTTCTTCTACTACTTCACAAACATTACAAGGTACAGATATGCGCAAGACATCAAAATTACAAAACACTAAACTACAGAATACAACAATTTTCTGAAAGTTACTTTATGCAATAGTCTGCCGATGTAAACACTAATACAAACGTTATGCTAATGACGGTCCCCTTTCTAAACACCCTGACCCTTTGCGCATTATCATCTCACTGCCAAGATATGTTTATCAAGTAGTACAAAAGTTGTTCAAAACCGCCGGCCAGGCAGATCGATACACTGACGTTATCCGTCATCTAACAGTAAGCATCGTAGTGCTAGTGTGTTAATGAACATAAAGCAAGCAAAGTATGTTGTTAATTGTAAACAAGTGGTGTTAGTTGTGTTGTGAAATTGTGAATTGTGAAGTAGTAATAACAGGTCCGGATTAACCACTGGGCAATTGCCCAGGGGTGCAAATTGAAAAAGGGGGCGTAAAATTTGTGAGAAATTTTTATAAAGTTACTGTCGTCATTACAGTAGTTATTGGTAAAACAGAAAATAAAACACAAACAGTTGAAAATTTCCACCCAGCAGAGCAGAGTGTATCTTTTTGTTTTCAAACTAGTGATGGGATAATTCGAATGAAAAATAATCGATCATTCGATTATTACAATATCTTTAGATATCTCGAGAACCCGTGGTCATCAATCGAATGATTTTAGATTTTTCATCACTCGATTTAACTGTATGCCGAGCACAACCGAGAACAACCGATACTCAACTGTATTACAAGACGTAAATCATTCGAATGATTTGAGACTTCATATCTCGGATGGTACAATATACGAACACCGAGAACTAAAACGGTAACCAATTCCAATTCCAATTCCAATTTGAAACTTTTATTGACAATTACATAGTTTACATTCAACTTAAATGGGGCATTAAAACGGTAACCGGTGCGCGGTGACTCAAATGGGTAAAATAATCCAATGATGGTAATTAATATGAGTGACGTTTGGCAGCGCTAGTATAAATTTCAAATTTGCTATAGCTATTAATAAAACAGGGTCATCTCCTAAAATTATATTGAAACAAAATTTGTGAAAAAATATTGATTTCATCAAAATGTGTCTGATATTAACGAAACTAAGTTGACGGTCCTGGTGTTGCTGTGCAGTCATTTATATTATTGGTTGACTATTTTTTGGTACTTGAGTTTCAGAAAACCGTATTGGATAAATCCTCATTAAATGTTGTTTTAAATTTGTGGTATTACTAAAAAATTTTAACTCTTTTTTTACACATTATGCAAGTTGCTGATTTGTTATCTGAGAATTTATTAAGCTCCAGGCCTCATTTAAAAAAATGCTTATATATTAAAAAACAAATATAGTTAAAAATGAAAATAAATAAAAACTTATACCTGCAGGATACAAGCAGAGACTCTAGAGATTACAAACAAATAAAGCGAGAGGGAGGGAGATATGCTCACCAATCGCCATTCGTTAAATGCATGGCATAGGTACGCCCAATAAACAAATAAACAAAGAGCGCTGCCGATATAAAATCATAGGAACGTTGCATTGGTACTCATTATTTAGCATCGAGTGTTGTATAATTCGAATGACACATTCCATATTTCTCGAATTTTGTATAAAAAAAGTATTCGAGTGATCATTCGAATGACCATTCGATTATCAAAATAACTCGAGTACCAATCATTCGATTATGCTCATCACTATTTCAAACGGTGCGATGCCTTTGATTTAAACAACGTAAAATGACGCAATGCTGACATAATGCTGTAGTTACTCCACTCTACACACTGTACATGTCGAAACCTGCATTCGTGCGATCGTAGGTGAATTAACGATCATTTTATCGTTTATTTTGTAATATATTATGTAGTGTTAGACAGAATATTTTCAGACCAAATTCGAAGAAAAGAATCATACGCCAAATTTGAGTACAATTTCGGATTCTTAGAAAATTTACTAATTCTTTCCGATGCTGACATACGAGAAAAGTCTAAGACGCTTAATATTGCTTATAAAAACGATCTGGATAGCAGTTCTCCCGAAAAAAGGTTTAAATATTTTCTTAAATCAATTATTACATCCGGACTCGACAAATAAATTAAATCTTACCGATTAGAAAGGAAAAATTATGTGTTACTTTTCCTAACATGGAAGTTATTTTTAAAAAAAATTTTGATAATAAAAGTGACTAATATGAGCGGTAAGAGGTCATTTTCTGTGCTGAAAATAGTAAAAAATTATTTAAGAAGAACTTTATCCCAAGAACACAATTTTCATCTCCATTTTACATTTTAAACGCATGAAAATTTTCGTTTAGTGTTTTAATGATTTATTTTTTGTTTTTTAAACGTTTATGTTTGTTTGTTACCCGTATTTTTAAATTTATTTTCAAAATAAAAAATAAAATTAAAAAATATGCTATTCATTTTACATACTTTGTATTTTTTCATATATGGAAATTTTTGGACACTTTTAAGGAATTGAGATTTAGGCAGAAATCATGTTACTAATTAGGGGTTATAAGGGGGCGCATTGAAGTTTATTGCCACGGGCTCATAAGCACTTTAATCCGGACCTGCTTAGACCTAGTGATGTGAGCTGGGTAAATACCCACCGGGAGGGTATTTACGCGTAAAATACAAACAGAAACAATAGTATTAAATTATTTACCTGGCATTTACGTCCAAATTCCGATTATGGGCTATTTACATTGTCACAAATTCACCAAAGTAGTTTTCTTTTATGAAGCCGATGATGGGCTATGAATTCTTATAATTGTCTTTTTTTACTCAACTAGGAAGTCCCACGTTGAGGGCAGCTATGTCACAAATATGACAAGGTTTTGTTCGTGTTTTTGTAAGGCCTGTTTTTTGATTTCTCCCTGGCTGGTTATTACTTTTTCTACTAAGATGAGCGCCACGTGACTTACTGCCACGAAAATAATTTTAGTTTTGTTGCCTTGGTATCTGCTCGTAGGGATGGAATTTTCTCAAGGTCGATTTTGATTATACAGAGAGGTAAAGTAGCCTGTTCTTAGCCCTTAAATTTCTGTGTGTCTTTGGCAACGCTAGCAGAGCTGAGCAAGTGTGATTCTTTTATAATTTAATCAAAACTGTTGACAGTCCTATGCAACTTATATATTTACACGTTTTCTACACACAGACCGAATGTCACAAATACAACAAGGACATTGTTTGTGTTTTTGGAATGCTTATTTATAGATATCTCCCTAGCTGGATTATTTGTTTTTATTTAAGTTAGGCGCCACGTAACTCTTGACGTCACGAAAATTATTTTGTTTTGTTGCCTTGGTACTTGATCGTAGGAATGAAATTTTCTCAAGGTCAATTTTAATCGTACAGAGGTACAAGGTAGCCTGTTCTTGACCTCTTAGAATTTTTGTTTGCCTTTAGGCAATGCTGTGCAGAACTGAGTAGATCTTCAGCAACTTCTCTTCGGCGGTCTTGGCTTGAGGGACTTGTTTCTACCTCAGACCTTGTAGCTGAGGGATTTAATCAAGCAGCTTATACTTATTTATTAGGGCTCTCAAAAAAATTCACAGTGGGTCCCTGGCAATTTAGCTTTTTTCTAGCCTGAAAATGACTTTATGGAATACTGAACATATTTTTTCAGTCAGCTTTTATGTAAAAATAAAATTGAACAGGTGGTTTGTGCAAAAATGTCTTTTTATTTCCCTGCAAATGTTTTTAGAACTATGAAATTTATTTTTTTCAAAGTCGCTGAGGCCAAAAAATAATTTGAACAGAATTGAATTTGTGAAAGCATAAAATTTATTTGACTGTCATTAAGACCATAAATAAAATTGGACAGAGAGTCCTTTAGATGAACGTAAAATTCACAATCACAAAACACTTTCAAAAAAATTTCTCAAAAAAATTATTGAAATTCAGCAGACTAGACGGCAAGTTGACATACAACTCGGGTACTACTAGCCTGCCTAAAAAGTCGCGCAAGACTTCACAAATTTTCTTAATCATAAACGGTGTAAAACAAAAAAAAATTAAAATTCGGATGCGGAAAAAAAAATTGTTTGAGCAGTGTATCTTTTTATGCTTAATATTACTTTCAAACGAATAAGTCGGAAGTTATCGAAAATTTAAAAATTAATTCTTCTATGTCCTGATGGACTAACAAAATGATTTAGATGAAATTTATTTTTTTGTAAAAATTTTGGCTGTCGATTCTTAAAACTCGGAAGCTTCAATAAATTCTGAAACAGCCTAGTAAACACCCGGGAAACTTAGAACTAACCAGGGGATGAGGTATGGACATCCGTTTAATTTCCGATATTCGATCAGTGAAGTTAAGCAACACTGATCGAGTCCGGCAATTGGATGGATGAACGATAGCTCGTCTAACAGTCAGTAGGCTGTCAACAGACAATCTCGGGAAGGCCACTAGCCTGATGCAGGCGGAGGGGCGTGCCCGGGTCGAAGAGACCTACCCAGGAGGTTTTCCACCTGCTAGCGGTGCAGGCGGGCAGGCCCAGGCGGTGGGTTACTTGAGAGTCGAAGACTGTGGTTCGGAGTCCACGCTAAACTGTAGGTCCCTAGGTAAAAAGGGCCCATTGTGGCCTACTTGCCCTAGTAAAATAAGTAGCTACTACTACTACTACTAGAATTAACCAAATTCTGTTGAATAAATGAATTTTAAGTCAAGTGAAGCTTTAATTTTAAAACAAGATTAATTTTCTAATATAAAACTGAGGTTCGAGACTATCTTACAAACCTTGCCTCACGAAAGTCTCTAAGTATGTAAGTCAATTCCTTACCTTGTCCTCGAAGATCTCAGACGATGATCTTTTGCATTAACGTTTAATTTTTTATTTTTAGACAACCTACATCCGTAGGAGCCTGCTTGTGGTTTTTTAAGTTTAATAAATAAAAAACAATGTAGATTTTTACAGTAAAATCTGATGATAGAAGACTCCTCAAGCCAAAATCAACGAATGATAAAAGTTGTCGAAGAGTAGGTACTCTTGGTTCTCTGTGGTGAATGTTTGAAAATTACTTTATATGTGATAGACGCCGTCTTCGTGTCTTGGATACCAAAAAATAACCCAGCCTCGGGCGTGAAAAAATTTCTTAGTGTCTTTTTTACGACTTCTGGGGCCCGTGTGAGATCTATTACCCGTGAAACGGTCGACGAGGGACTGTCTTAAGGGCTTTAGATTAGTTGGTGTTTAATAATAGGGCTCACACCGGATTTTAAGATAATTATTTGTCGTTCGCGGAGGGACATCAAGACTGTATGAATGTAAAAAGTGAAAAATTATACTTAAAAAATGAATTTAATACCACGATGCTTGCTCTTAGGTGTCGAGTGGTAGAATTTATACTTTGAAAAATGAATGTAAAACTTATAAAATGAATTTAGTACCACGATGTTCTCTCGGTGAAGCCGTGTGGTAGAATTGTCTTAACTTGTCTGAAATTCTATATTTATAGCGGTTGTGTCGTCATCTATTGAGATGTTAACATGATGTCATGTTTTTGAAAGTGCGTAGTAAAAATAAAATCTACCCCGCTCGAAGGTTTCGATATGCCAAGAGCTCCCGATACGGCTGGCTGTCCGGCTGGTCCGCTACACGGTGTATCAAACTCCAATTTTACAAGTTTAAGTCTCGTATAAATAAATCAGTTAATGAGATGCTGTGGAAACAATAATTATTATTATTTTGTCTTAA
The DNA here is from genome assembly GCA_029963845.1 of Rhamnusium bicolor. NCBI lineage: Eukaryota > Metazoa > Arthropoda > Insecta > Coleoptera > Cerambycidae > Rhamnusium > Rhamnusium bicolor. The sequence goes on from JANEYF010004073.1 coordinate 41,111, forward strand.
ACTATTTTAATTCGATATTAATTGTTATTTATTTAACTGACTTTGTAAAAATTAATTTTTAGGTGTGTGCGACTAGCATCTTTTAAAATTCGTATGATAGAAATGCAGAAATTTAGCTTTTACTATTTTATGATGGCTTTGGCCACTGATAATCATTTGGTTCTGTTGATCACTGAAATTAAAATTTCGTGGGGCCTCTCGGATTGCAGTAAAATCATTCAGACCGGTTTATAATCATTGCTTATGAATGTTATGCCATTTTGGTGTTTGTAAATGCACCGCGGCGCTCGCCGTCGCGCTTTTGCTGCGAAGCTACTTTTTAATTTACTAATTTGGCTTTTAAAAAATCGGAGAATTGAGATCAAAAATTGCGGTTTGAAGATTTGAATATGGTGTTTTATTCTTTATCTAATTTGCAACAAAAAATGGTGTGACATGTGATATTTTGAACCTGTGTAATTTCGGACTTGGGCATTTTTTTAATGTTTCTAATGACTGAGGGGCTTCTATGTGATCTGGGTGCTTTTTTGGTAACTTTATTTTTTCGAGATAATTAAATTTTTTTGTATAATTTCGGTTTTACAACATGCACTTAGGTATTAAATTAAATTTTCCAATTTTACCCCAAAACGGCAACATTCATGAAATTTTTAAAAGATAACTTTTTTCCCCAAATTGAGGAATTAAAAAATCTGAATATTTTTTCACAAAGCCCATTAGCGTAACATTTTTATCCTCGAAAAAGAGTCAACTTGCCCCAAAAATACACCACTAATGACCGAAATATTCTAATCTTATTGTTGTTTTTTAAGATTTGTTTGGATTTGGAAAGGCGACATACCAAATTTGAATCAAATGCCTCTTCCTGTTTTTGCAATAAACTATAAAAACTCAACAATAAATCAAACCTCAACCCCTTGTATCTCCTAAACGATTGGTTTTTGGAATAATGTTTATATAGGAAACTGGCATTATTTTTCCATGTTCTATTGATTCCTTTCGAGAAAAACTTTAACTTTAATTCACCCTGTATATACTATACACAGTGTCCCAAATTCGATCCTCACCATTGGGATATCGGAAACTATTAGAGATAGAGGGTCGATTAAGTTAGCAAAATTGTAGCAAATTTAATACTGATTTTGAATCCATCGATGAATCAAGGCTAACTGCGGTCGTTTCTAAGTTATTTGCAAAAAACTGAAATTTCTTAAAAGACGATTAATCGTACGAAGACAAGACTTTAACCTCCTGAGGACACTTTTTCATGGATGTTTTAGTAGTTTTGTTAGTTTATTGTGTTTATTTTTTGAGATGTGACCTACAACTTTCAATTTTCTTTTCGGCGCCATATTGGATTTTTATAGATTTGAAATCTACATAAAATTTTGGTTCTCTTGATGTATGACGGATTCAAAATCATCATTTTTGCTACAACTTTGCTAATTTAATCGACTCTCTATCATTTATAGCTTCCAATATCCCAATGGTGAGGATCGAACTTGGGACACACTGTATAGAGGTGTGTCTGTGTGTATTGATACATAATATATTATACTTTTTTAGCAGAAGGAACTTCATCAGATGCAGAAAAAACCGAAGCAGAACAAGATGATACAATAGATTCCATGGCAATTTCTTTTCAAGGAGCGACAACGAGTAATGCTGATTTGTTTCGAAATGCACACGAAAATTCCATAATAAATTTTTTAAAAGCTGATTCCATAGAAAGGCAACGTGAACGAAGATTTGCATGTCCGTTTTGTGGGAAGTGTGTTAGATCAAAAGAAAATTTAAAATTGCATGTAAGAAAACATACTGGGGAACGACCATTCGTATGTCTATTTTGCGGTCGAGCATTCGGTGGTAAGAGTGACTTAACACGCCACTTACGTATTCACACTGGTGAAAGACCATATCACTGTGATATGTGTGGAAAATGTTTTGCTAGGGCTGATTATCTTTCAAAGCATCTTACTACTCATATAAACACTTCTCGTTAATATGGTATATCAGTTATAAAATATATTTTATAATTTTTAACGTAAACATGATTTTTAGGATTTTGGTCGCATATTTGGTTAAGCCGATATAGTAACATATTATAGTGCAGCATTATATATTATTAATGTGTTAAGTGATACTAAATTTATCTACTATTTTTAAAATAATTCTAAAATAATAAATAAGTATTAATAAAATAATAGTAAATTCAAATAAATGATCACAACAAAATTTATAAAAAATAATATATTCATTCAGTAACGTTTAAATCTGTTGTCAGAGTTAAACATTGAGTAGGTAGATAGGTACTAAAATTCATTAAATGTACCCGGCATAGTTAATACATATCATTAAATTTTCTACGAATACTATTAAAAGTAGACCTTTTAACGTTATTTTATTGAATTAAACAGGGCGTATTATGGAAGCGTGTTAAAAATAGTTCCTTTTAACACTAATGTTAAAAGTCAAAATATTCAGTTATTGTTCAACCAGTTATTGTCATTAAATAGCTATTTATGATACAAGTGTTAGAAATGTCATTTTATTTTGTAAACGAGGCGAGCCGAGTAGCAACCTCACGAACAAAATACAATCACTTTTAACGCGTGGTGCACGTTCCATTTTTCTACGACAGTGGTAATAATTAGAAAATTTATAAAAACATGTTGAAATTGACATTTTAAAAATCAATTTAAATCAAATAAATATGACACTTCTCAATGTTACTTTAACAATAATACAAAAACGCCTTATTTAATGATAATAATTGGTTGAACTATTGAAATTCTTACTTTTAACACGCTTCCCCATAATGCTCCATTCTTAATTCGATAAGCTAACGTTAAAAGGTATACTTGTAATAGTGGTCGTAGAAAATACATTTATGATAAAGTAAAGCTAAAGCAACCCCACAAACAATATAAAATCACTTTTAACACATGTTTTATACGCTATTTTTTCTACGACAATGATAGTAATTAGAAAATTTATAAAAATATGTTGAATTTGACATTTTAAAAGTCAAATCAAATAAATATGACAGTTCTCAATGTCACTTTAACAACAATAGAAAATAGCTTTATTTAATAACAATTGCTGGTTGAATAATTGACTACTTTTAATGCGATTCCCCATAGTATAATATTTTTAATTCGCTGAAATAACATTAAAAGATCTACTTTTAATAGCGGTCATAGAAAAAGCTCTTTTGCGTTGTTAAACTGACATTGAAGACTGTCACATTAATTTGATTTTTTCTATCCACTGTCGTAAAAAAAATAGTGTATTAAACACATATTAAAAATAATTTTATTTTGTTCGTGGGGTTGTTACACTCTGCTACAAGTCGTTCGCAAATGTCTCCCTCACAAAATAAAATGACACTTTTTAACTCTTATATCATAGGTAATAGCTATTTATGATAGAAGTGTTAAGCGAGTCATTTTAATTTGTGGGTGGGATAGTTTGCGAACGAAGCGAAGCCCAGTTCACTTTTTTTACTTTGTTAATTTTAGGTAGGTATACATTTTCGGACACACTTAATTTTGTTAGTATTGTCCCATTCATTGAACTTTTTATAAGCGGTTTCATATTTGCCTAAACGATTTTTGAGGTGTGTAGAAATTGCACTTTGTGCCGCTTCAGATGTTTCGGGAGGCAAACAGGGGCGGTTCTAGACCCCAAAAAATGGTGGGCCCAATATATACATTTGTAATAATTATTTTCTCAATTTTTTTTATGCTACCCCAGACTTGTGATACATTTTTGTAATCAGGAAAATAATCCCTTTTAGAAAATACCAAACACTACCCTCATTGCCATTAATAAATAATGACCTTGATTCATATATTTTGCAGATAACAATAATACAAATTTTAAAATGGCGTCATAATATGCAAAATGTACCTAATTTATACGCTCCAAATTTTATTTTTAGCAGTTTACATTGAATTTCACATGGATCTTGTCCATCACTTACACATTATACACGGTTTTTCAGAAAACCGCCAAATTTAAAGCATGAAAATTAAAAAAAAAAGATTTTTTCTAAAAAATCTCAAAAATGCTTATTTAGAATATTGAATTTTGTTAGCACGTTAGTATCGCATAAGTAGTTGTTTTAAGTATAATCAGATTTTTTTATTCCACCAGTAGCGTGTGTAAGAGCAACATCAATAACATTTTTATAGAAAAATATGACACTGTTTTTATTTAGTGTGATAACTCCTGAGATATTACTCATCTCTTATATTTTTCCGTACGATGTACCGTTTTGGAGAAAAATTAAAAACATGTTTAATTGCTTAATTTTTGACCTCACCCAGATTTGAAAAGAAATTACATTCATAGCATGCCAAAGAAATGTTCATGGTATGCTATGAATTAAACAAAATTTACAAGCTGTCACTGTCTGTTACGAGTTCCTGAATGAAATTTAAAAACAATTTTTTTTATTTTCAATTTTTGAGATTTTTTCAGTTCTAAACATTTTTAATTCTTTGCAAATCCTGTATCTTATAAATTATACCATTTAGGACATAAGTGTATAGAAGTTTCGACTTATTTTTCGCCACAAATTTATGCTTTAAAATTTGGCGGATGTTTTTTGAAACACCCTATATATATAAAATCGTCTCGTCCCTACATCCTAGCTCCTGACAATTTCTTGTTGCTAACTCAATTTATTTATATTTATAAATGCAGCTCAAGAAGTTATGAGGTCCTGACCCCCGTAGAATCTCCCTCCTTGAGACAAATACTTTTTATCGTTTTCTGAGTTCATTTCTAATAAACATTTCTTTTAACTCTTGATACTTCTCACAATATTGTACTTGACTAATTTTCAACAATTTTCAAAACTGATTTCTTGAAAACAGCTGTTTATTTATGTTCCTGCTGGTAATCTATTCAGAGCATATCTGATGAGGATTAATTTTGTAATTATTCCTAAACTGTCAAATAATGTTGACAGTTCTATAATTTTTATTTCAATTTTTTTTAATAAAATGCAATTTTTGAAAAAATATTGTTTGTATCTCGAATGCGAAATGCTATTTCGTTCTCAAACGACTGGTGCATCCTTTAATGCTATACTTATACGAGAAAGAAACCAAATTTTTGCTATACATTGTTTCTATCAATAATAACCAAAAACAATGGTGTAATTTTAAATAATATGCACATTTGGTAGGTCAACTTACTTACTTATGTACCTATTCGAACAATCGTAGAAAAAAGCTAGCGTCTTGTTTTACAACTTTCATATTCGTGAAATAATCACCCCCATTTTCTCACTAACTAGCTTCATAAATGGCTATTACTTAATTTTCAAATAAACTTGCACAAACAATAATACTAAAAATAAAATATCGGAATGAATCTTTTAAATATTTAGGACATTGGCTTAATACTCAAGGATGAGAAGAAACATATATTACATTACATATTATTAAATTATATTTTTTAAATAAGAATCGGTTTTAAATGTCCATAGATTAACTATTAGATACCGACATGTCAATATTTTAAATTGTTTAAATATCTCTGAAAAATTTAGGTATGCTGGGTATAATTATAGGTACGATGGTCATCAGTTTAAAGTCACCACCTTCTGAAATGCTCTCTTTCTGGCACGCCCCACTAAGTGCTAGAAAGAGTGCATCTCGGAAGGCGGTGACTTTAAGCTAATGACGACTGTCCCATACTCATCAGCTTATAGTCACCACCTTCCGAGATGCTTCTTTCTAGCACGCATCACTACAAATAGTTCCAGAAAGAGAGCATCTCAGTAGCTGATGAGTATTGTACTTATGTGGTATGTAATAGGTATAAGTATATTCATCGGTTTAAATAAATTAAACAGTACTAAAACAAATATTTTATTGTACTTTATTCATAACATTTTTTTTCGTAGATTATATCGTCACACATAGCAATTATCTGAAATGACTTTTTATATTATTTTACTATATCGACTTAACTCCTAATATCCATGTACGTAGGTACCTTTACAAGATTATATGATTTGGGTATTTAACTTTTATTTATAATTTTGAATACTTTTAATTTAAATAATTATAAATCATTCAAAAACCTGAATCTCGTATTTTTCATATAAACTAATGATTAATGAATAGATAAAGTAGCTACCAAATTCGTGATATTTACGTGTATAAAGTTAATGTAAAGTATAATATATTATTTATTGCCTTCAATTACTGAAATTAAATTAGGATTTCACGATGAGAGGGAAGTAAGCATTTATTTTTGGTTTTTATAAAAATTTAAAGACTAAACATGGCGTGATATTTTAATGGTTTTAGGACTAACATTATACATTAACTATCTACTAACAAAAATTAACAAGTGAAAATTTATATTATTATTTATAATCATCCTAAATTCATTACAGGTTAATGGTTTTACAGGAGAATTCTTAATTATGGTGAAAAAATGTAACCGCATGTAGAGGAAAAAAATTAAGTGACGTATTTTTTTTTAACATTTTCGATTTTTAGGTGTTTCAAGGGTCTCTGTGGGGGATATCGAAAATCATCTTTCTGCAATATTTTCAAATGTGCTTTGTTGGTGAATACAACACTATAGATGAAATTTATATTTAATTCAAATGAATTTTTAGTTGCTAGGCATATTTTTTGTTTACAAATTCGAAAAAGTTTTGATGCACTATATAGATGCAGATTTCAATTTTATATAAAAAAGGTATACTTGTTGATTTTTTTGTAGGTGACACGGTTTTTGTAAGAATCATTGAAACCGTTTTGTGAGCACCTGCGCCTATAATCCGTATGAGTTACGTATTAAATGTCCAAATATGTTTGGGCAAACAAGTAATGGACTTTTCTAACATTTAGGTGGCCACTCTAATCAACTGTAAATACGCCCTTGAATCACACAAAGAGGGTTCTAACTCAGGCATGGAAGGAAACTTTATCAACAAAATTTTTCAGTTCTTATGAGACCATAATACATTTCAGAAAGTGAATAATTTATAAATGTATTGGTAATAATAAGGAGGGATCTCACTTTCCATACAAAGTCCACCTCAGTTACACCAAAAAATTCTGACCTCTTTTCATCCAATATTCACCGACAGCGCAGGGTTGAAACACTTTTATTTTATCATTACATTATTTCACACTATATAATCTAAAACATACTAAAGAATCAACGTGCTTCAAAAGTACGCTCACGAGGCGGATTTTCTATGGACAGTGAGGCCCCTCCTTTAATTATTCATTTCTATATATATATATATATATATATATATATATATATATATATATATATATATATATATATATATATATATATATATATATATATATATATATATATAATACCCGCTTTGCATTTTAGTATTATTTAATTTCACACAACAAAAACCAAAAAAAAAAATCTACGTCCAAATTTATTTATAAAGAGTAAAAAATTAATTGTATCAAATATAAATGTCATCCATAGTTGTATTCACCAACCAAATTCGAAAAAAATCGGGAAAACCTTTTTTTAAAATATTGCAAAAATATCTGATGTGGCCAGCACATAACTTTCTTATACGAGTATATATCATCCTGATCTAAAAAAATCATTCTATTTAATTCTTCACTTACCTCAATTAAATTTTAATAGCGTACCTTGAAATGTTTCATTAAAATTTTTAAATAATTACTTATCAGCGTCATTCCCCCTTTCAGCTGCCCAATTTTACTCATCACCGAATTTTTCATTGTCTTTGGCATTTAGAACAAGTGTACCAAATTTGAAAGCTTTATCTCAAAAACTGTGGCTGCTATCGCGATACTACAGACATGCGGACAGATTTTTTTCATAAAGTTTTTTATAAAGTTTTCATTATAATTGTCGAGATTCGTCCAGATGTGCAATAAAATTTTTTAAATTTTTTTCCCGAAATTGTACCTTTTTTCTTCTTTCATTCATTATGTCGGTTCTGGTGATACCATATTCACCAAATTTAATGTGTCACCTAAAATGTTGTTGACAATCTTAACTGCCAAATTTGGAAAGTCTCTCATTAGTATTTTTTGAGTTATCGCGGATACACACACACACGCACTCGCACACACACACACACACACACACACACACACACGCACGCACGCACGCACGCACGCACGCACGCACGCACGCACGCACGCACGCACGCACGCACGCACGCACGCACGCACGCACGCACGCACGCACGCACGCACGCACGCACGCACGCACGCACGCACGCACGCACGCACGCACGCACGCACGCACGCACGCACGCACGCACGCACGCACGCACGCACGCACGCACGCACGCACGCACGCACGCACGCACGCACGCACGCACGCACGCACGCACGCACGCACGCACGCACGCACGCACGCACGCACGCACGCACGCACGCACGCACGCACGCACGCACGCACGCACGCACGCACGCACGCACGCACGCACGCACGCACGCACGCACGCACGCACGCACGCACGCACGCACGCACGCACGCACGCACGCACGCACGCACGCACGCACACGCACACACAACACACACACCGACATACATCATTCGGAAAATAGTCAGAATGGATTCAGAAGGGTTCAAAACGTATGTATCAATCAAAATCTCGAGGTCGAAAAAAAAATCACGATTACTATACTTCCTTATATTAGGTATAAGAAAGTAAAAAACCGTTTCCGAAAAAAATTCAAAGTGCAAAAAATCTTGCGTCTGTGTGTGTGTGTGCGCGCGTGCGCGTGTGTGTGTGGGCGCGCGCGTATGGGTTCCATAAGTTGTGGGGAAAATGTATGGGAATTAAATCAGACCTGCGGGGACATATACTAATAAAAAATCAATTAAAGCTGTTATTTTGTCACATACGGTGTCTGCCCTTCACTGATAGCTGTTAAATTATTAAATTTGAATTAAATTATACTATCTACATTTGACACAATTTTATATACAAATTGAAATAAGTAAAAATCCTGTGTGTAACAGATTATAAACGTCTATATCTTATAAGGACACAAAAGCTAGTTGACTGGTGGCGTCCCGTACTAAATTTTATTAAGTGTGCTTACAATTTATTATTTTACTTGGGGTGTGTTAAACAATCAAATATTTCTGGATATTACTGGGACAATTTACAAAAACACTATGTTGTACATACGTTTAAATACAAAACATACCTCGTAATAGTAATTAACGTATTTTAGATATTTTTATAATATAATTTTTTTACATAATATATGATCTTTCCAACTCCCCTTTTTTTTCAACTCGTAAAAGATATCAAAAAACTGATCAAAATAATTTTTCATTGTCATTTTTGAGTCATTAAAAATCAATTACTGCTGCGAAATCTAAACTATAAGAATTTTAGTGAACAGACTACAAACACCTTACTTATAAGGCATTTTTCAACGTTTTAGATTCTCTTCCAGTATAAAGCCTAATTGACATTTTCCAAGTTTCTCCGCAAGTTTTCGTTCATGTTTTCATTAAAGTTTTAATTCAAGATTGCATGTTTGTGGTTAAGTTAGTTATTTATTTGTCTGTTAATTTCACATTAATAAATTGGCCTCAGGGAGTAGGAAATTTTCGAGCATAAACAACAAAGATAGTGAAGTTATAAATGAATAAATCGAAATAAAACAATTACCATTAAAGTGCCACTTCTTAAATTCGTTGCAATGCGCAAGTCTAGACGAAAACTTGAATGAAAACTTGGACCAGATCCAGTTTACTGTCTATTTCTAGTTTAAAAATTGAATCCAGTTTTGTTGATTCACATTGTTCAAGTTTTTGTCTTGAAACTAGTTTCTTAATTTAAAGTTGAAAAATGTATAAAAATTGGATAATGTCAATCAGGCTTAAATCTTCAGGATTCAACACTGCACCTAATTAGAAGTTACCTGAAGCCGTTGTAACCAATAATTGTTAAAAGTATTCACTTTTGGATTTAGAATAAATCAAATCCTTACACACATATGCAACTTAAATGATTTTTCAGAATAAAACTCATACGTAACATAACTTTATTCTGTACTCACAACGATTTACATCATCATTTTGCACATCAACTAGCACATTCGGGAATCACGATAGTGAATACATAATATGTATACCTCGTACGACATCTAGTAACAGTTTTTTAATTAAAATATTGTGGTTAGTTTAAAATAATATTAAATTACTTCCCTTTCGTACATATATACACAGTGTCTGATACCAGGTAAAACTGAAACTTTTCAAAATTCTTAAAGCTGCGTTAGTACGCCCTCGTCGCCAGGATTACCGACATAAATCTTTATATCGCTATTAAAATTTTTCAATTAATGGGTACCAAAAATGAAAACAAATAATTCGTGTTAAATATCATATGAATTTAATATATAAAATTATAGACTGATGCGCATTTTTTTGTATTAATAAGAAATACGTATATTTTATTTGGTGTCATTGTATGAAACTAAATAATCGTATTTTCTATTAATAAAAAAAAATACGCATCAGTATTGCCTAAAATTTTGTACTTTAGATCCATATGGTATTTAGGAGGAACTATTTGTTTTCGTTTTTTAATATTACTAACAGAAAGATTTTAACAGCAATTTATAGATTTACGTTGAATAATTGGTGACAACGAACTTTTAAATCGAATTATATAACTATTTTTGAATTCGTTTATATTTTCTGAAATCTTGGTTCGTTTCACTGTTTTTGGTCAATTTTTTTCATTATGCTCAGAACAATATGGGATGATGGGGTAACAAATAAAATGTAGAAAACAGAATTCAAAAAATTCAAAGTATAAATTAAGTACTCCATAAGTCATCCTATGCGTGACTTTCATTTCAATTCATAAAACTAAAATTCGGTTATAGTTCATTAGTTACAGAGAACAAAATAAAAAATTTCACTTTTCCTCAAGTTTGTGAAATTTTCATCGGAAGCAGTAAATAGGTTTTTATGTTAGAAATTTGGTTACTGTGTTTTCAAATAACGGGCACAATAGCGCAGGAGAGTCGCTATATGACAAGTGGTGTTTGGTTACAGTCTACATGCTCCTGGGTTCAAATTCTAGCCCTAGCAAAAGGCGATAATGCTATTTATCCGTATTTTTTTAACCTCCTCCTCCAGAGCTTCTGATTGTAGATTTTTATGGCGTTTAATCTCAAAAAAAAAATTAATTGAAATTTAAGGTTAATGGGCTATTAGCCAATTTTGATCTGCGCTAATTATTCTATACATCTCTCTTGCCAATAAACAAATGCTTGTAGATTTACTATTTGTTGGCCGATTTTAGTTTTTTGAAAAGCATTATGTAGACTATTTCTCTCACATTATAAAAACCAATGAAATAGCAAGATTTTGAAAATTTGGACCAATCAGAACAAACTTTCAGCGACAATTGAATTCCAGGTGAAAATTTTACATAAAATGACAGCGAAAATTGCACTGGTCTTGACAGCTCAAAACGTCAGTTGAATCATATTTCTTGTTATATGTTTTGTTCTGGAAACAGTCTAATAAATATATTTCGTGCATTAAAAATAGTCTGAAAATTCAGCATTCAAAACGTGTTGCTTTTAAGAAACCGCATTCATTCATTTTGATGTGATTTGACTGAAAAAGTACCCTCGACTGCGTCTCGGGCACTTTTTTGTCAAATCACATCAAAATGAACTCAAGCAGTTTCTAGGCAACACGTTTTCATGCGCTGAATTTTCGATAATTTTTAATTCACTTAATAGATATATTACTACAGACAATTATTTCTAATTCTACATGGATCATAAATAAAAATAGGGGTTTTCCCTCAAAATAAGAAAAAACAAAATAGGCCGGCGTAAATTCCCTCTGGGTTATTTGGTAACATTTATTTACAGGACAAATTAAAACACTTCACTTATAATAATACAATATAGGGACATTAATATACATACAGTGTGGACATTAAGTAACGCATAAATTCAGTAATTCCGTTGATATAAATTTTTTTGGAAAAAATCTCCAAGGGGTATAGCGATTTTAACTTCAGCAAATATTTCAGTCTATATCCAGTTTCTTATGTCATTTATTTTTTAAGTTTGTGACGTACTTCGCTACTCTACACAAGAGCAGAAGTGTCACCTTGACGCCCAACACTACGGCGGTGCACACGGTACGGATATCTCGGGCGCCAGTTTCTGTTTAGAGTGCAGAAACACCACTTTACTCTATCGGCGGGACGATAGAGGCCGGGCAACTGCAGTGAAGATACGGCTAAGCCAGGGGTCGGGAAAAAGGGAACTTACATACTACAGTTAAGGAACAGACTCTCATTCAATATATGTACATTTATTCTACACACTAATTATTATTTACACTTTATACACACCTTAGTAACTACAACTTATACTACAACGGTCTTAACTACAAGCGGTCTTATTCTACAAGCGGTCTTATACTACTACGGTCTTAACTACGGACAAGCGGGGCAGTAAGCGGGCGGTCAAGCGGTGCGATACGGTACGCCGGTGAATGAAGCGGTGAAACGGTAAACGGCAATCAATTAATCGGTCATAAGCAGACGGCGGACGGATACCAGGAGGGGAAGCAAGCGCCAATACAAGCACACTAAGACTATCTATTTACCAAACCTTTATCAAACCTTGCTACCTACTTCCGGATCCTGGGCTGCTTCCTCTCTGGAGCGGTCGGGGTCGGCACGTCTGGTCGGTACGGGCGGCAGCAACGGACTGTTCTCGGATGCTCTGAAAAATCCTCAAGCTACTCAACTCTGCCAAAAAGCAGAAGTAGAATGGGACGCGGTAGTCATGCGCGGAATATAGCAATACGTCACCCGAATTCAATTTAAACAAACCTATACCTTTATACTCACAACAAGATTACTTACTATGCTGGTCGGCGTGGTTCTTCAGTCAGCAGTTAAACGGCAACTCACTGATTGGAAAAATCCTCAAGCTACTAAACTCTGCCAAAGGCAGAAGTAGGATGAGATGCGGTAGTCATGCGCGGAATATTGCAACTACGTCACCTTTTACCGACTTAGAAAAATTCGCAATTACATTTGTATACCTATGTACCTCTATACTCACAAGTTTACTTACTGTCCAAGTCGGCGTGCTGCTTCGGGTGGCGGTCAGACGGAGACTAACTTATCTGAAAAATCCTCATGCTACTAAATACTGCCAAACGCAGAAGTAGGATGAGATACGGTAATCATGCGCGGTATATTACAGCTACGTCACCCGTTTATGGACTTAGAATAATTCCGCATTAAATTTAAATACCTATTTCTTTATACTCACGAGTTTACTTACTATCCAAGTCGGCGTGGCGCTTCGGGTGGCGGTCAGACGGAGACTAACTTGACTGTTTTCAGTCTCAGGCTCCTTCACGGCAGCGCGAGACACCATGCGCGCTCCGCGTTTCGCGATTCACGTACTGCCGGCATATGTGGAATGTTCATAAAAACATATCAATACTACCTATCTATAATTAACAATTAAACTGTTATTAATTAAAAGCGCAGTACTACAATGGTTAAAATATTTTTCAAAACAGACAAATAACACCTAGTTATCTAACTTAATTCTATAAAATAAAATCACTTCGTTACAAGTTATGACATCATCGACTTTTTTTTAAATGACAACCTATATTTTTTATTATTCATTTTGGTAGTAGTTTTTATTCCGGTTCCGACCGTATAAAATTTTCAATATGTTATTATTTGAAAAAAATTGAGAAAAACAGTCTTAAAATTCAAATAACAAAAATTCATTAAATTGGGAAAATTTATCTACTTGCCTAAGTTTGACGGAAAGTTATCGACGGCACATTCGTTTTCATTTTGAAATTATACAAATAGTTGAAAAATCGAACTAGAAATTTATTATCTGCTCAATTCAAAATTAGTAATAACGATAACTTCGTGAGGCAAACATTGGTATAAAAAGAAACTAAATTGATTAACCAGAAACAAACTATAACAATATCACCAAACACAGAAATAACAGTTGTTAAATTACATTTACATTAAATGTTCAAATTGACGATCCTGTACCATTTGACAATACCCAAAATGATTATAAAATTCATTTCTCACATTCTGAATAGTTTGAGGCGATATTAACCTAATCTCATGTTGAATTCTTTGCCTGAGATCGTCTAAATTATTGGGTCGATTGTTATACACTTTACTTTTTAAATACCCCCATAAAAAGAAGTCTAATGGCGTTAGATCAGGAGACCTAGGCGGCCATTCTATCTGACCTCTTCTCCCTATCCATCTTGCTGGGAGAACTTGGTCCAAGTAGCGTCGCACAATAATTTCGTAATGAGGCGGAGCGCCATATTGTTGTAACCAAATGGTATTATTTGATAGGTCAGGGTTATTTGCATTGGGGAATAATGCAGCTAATGCAGGCATCAATTCCATCTATAAAAATTGCAGGTATCTATCTCCAGTCAAATTGTTTTCAAAAAAGAATAGACCGACCTATAATTCTGTCACCAATAATTCCTGTCCAAACATTAACTTTCTGAGGATATTGGGTATGATTTCCCTGCATTCAATGGGGATTGTCTCTAGCCCAATATCTACAATTCTGTCTATTGACATGGCCATTTAAACAAAATGTTGCTTCATCCGAAAATAAAACACGCTGAGAAAACATTGGACCGCGGTTGCAAATTTCCATCATTTGTTCACAAAATTCTTGCCTACGATCAAAGTCATCTTCTGTCACCTCATCCCTGTGGAAAAGATCTGATAAAGTCTTATAAAATATTGAAAATTTACTATCAGAATTTATGAGTTTAAAAAAATATTTATAAGAATGGAAAAATTTTCTTATACAGATTTCTAACAGAATTAATCAGTACAGAATTGGGTTGAGTTAGTATCAGACATTTCTGGCAACGTTTTTATCAGAATGATTAAGGTTTAACCTCACACGAGATTATAGCAGTTAATACTGTCGAATATTTATGAGTTCGAATGAGAAGTTTCAGTTTTATCAGTTTATATGAGTTCATTCTCAATTTATTTTTAATGAGACTTATTGAGTATTGTGGGATAAGATAATACTTATACAATCTCATTCACAAAATTTTTTGTTCTCGATTAGTAAGATTTAAAAGTTTAAATGAGAATTTTCATGTGATGAAAAATCTTATATAATATTTAAACATATTTATCATTTTTTATAAGACTTCTCGATACACTTTTTTTCATCCAACTCTAAGAGTGAATAAGAAATCCCAAAGACAAATGCAGACCATTTTCTTATAAACTTTTTAAGAGAATGAATGAGAAAATTGTTGACTGAGTTTACTTAAAAAAACTCTAAGCATATTGTACTATTTTCGATTGCCACCAGACTTATAAGATTGAATAAGTTTTATGAATGATAATTGTTTTTTTCAATCATTTCTTTTGCATTGATTTTTGTTTTTTTAGAGTTGAAAGTTCACTTAGAATATTTTTTTGCTATCTAATCCGATTATTCATTTCTCATATTCCTTTATTATCTAATTATTTCTAGTATAAAAAGAGTTTTGACGACCTTCTCAATTAAAAAACGTTATGATTCTGAATAAGATTTTATAAGTTTTTAAAAATTTACAAAATCAGTTTTTTTCAAAAAATATAATTTTTACTTAGAAGGGGAAGGTACGACATTAGTAATTTACTTTGAGATAACAATTCGTGTAACTATTGTATTTCTGTAGGGTATTTACCCCTTTAATTGTTTATTTGAACGCTTAATTAATTCAGAGAAAATGACAATTCTTAAGTCGGCTTATAAGTATACTAGCAAGATTTACCTTATCTGATGAGAAATAGTCCGATCAGTAACGTGTCTGCGTATTGAATACATGATCGGGGTTCGAATCCTGATGTCGGCAATTTTTTTTTTTTTGATTAATTTTTTTCACAAATTGAATAAATTTATTATTTAATTAATAATATTAATAATTCTAATAAAGAGTAATTTTACTTTTTAACTTCCCGCTAAGAAAATTGAAAATTTTCGAAAATCGGGAAGTTATTGGTTTTACCCCGTTTTTCGAAAATCGAGTTTTCATCAGATCTCGACGTTTTAAGATCTTAGGAAACATCCTTGACAACTCCCGGGGGGTGTCCGTATGTCTGTATGTATGTGTGTGTGGGTGTGTGTGTGTGTGTGTGTATGTGTGGATGTATGTAAACCTCTTATAACTTTTAAACGGCTCAACCGATTGGATCCTAACAAACGGCATTCCAAAGAGTTCCACCAAACTTAGATTTCCTGAAAATTTGAACCGATTCGGACCGGTAGATTCCAAGAAATCTCAAAAAAAACTACGAAAAAATTTTTTTTTAAAAGTGGTTTTTTTTTAATAACTTTTAAACGGCTTTACCGATCGATTCCATAAACTAATCAGCTCTTAACATCAAAAAAAACACGTCGACTGCCGTTTGACGGGACAAAATCGGTTGATTCCTTCGTGAGTTATCGTTGACGAAAAAAATCGAAAAATTGATTTTAAAAAAAAAACTCCAAAATTTTTCATCTGGTCCATTCGTGGTTTGAAATTCTTCATAGAACTCAAAAAAACTGCATCGATTGCTGCCAACCGCGTGAAAATCGGTTGACTCATTGAAAAGTTATGGCAGATTGAAAATTAAAAAACTTCAATTTTATCAAACTGCCATCAGACTTTTGAGCTCTTTGAGCTCAAAAGCATCGAACAGCTTTATTTTTGAGCTCGGTGATCTCAAAATAACACAAAAATTGAATTTTTGAGCTCGAAGAGCTCAAAAACATTACAAGTAGAGGCTAAATTGCGACTGCTTAATGACTAAAATTAGCGGGAAGTTGCAGGGATGGCCTTTAGGGTCAACCGTTTTCCAAATTTTTTTTTACTAGCAAAACTTCACGGTTTACATTGTAATGTAATGGCAATAATTATTCTCTAATTTTAAATGCAAAATAACTTATATTGTTATAACAATAATATTTATCAATAAGTAATTGAGTTATTTTCTTTTATTTAGTATGTCTGTAAGAAGCAAATTCAATTAAAATTAAATATTTGACACTTTCGTTCTTGTGTGGCTCAACCACTTTTAAATAATGTTTAGTTAAAAATTGAGGAGAAAAAATTATTAAATTAATTAGCAGGTTAAGTATTAAAAATTCTATTATCTATTTTTGTAGATATTCTTTTGTAATTCGGACGGAAAAATAAATTTAAATGCGAGTTGAGTGTCTAGCAACATTACATCAATTCTACATATGTTACAAATGTGAGTGCGTTTCAATGTGTAGTATTACATGTATATATTTTCGGATCCTTTGTTTAATGATGGTTTATGTAGTACGCTGAGCATTATACTAGTATAAGTGTAAAAGTTGTACGCAAGAAAAAGACCAAGCACTACTCTCTCGTATATAAACACAATACGAGGAAAGGAGTAAGTCACGTTTGTATAGTAAGTAGCCAATCATGAGGCTTCCCGCTTTCGTTAGTTATCGTACCCGAGCGTGGTAAGCGAGGCTCGACGTTAGACGGTAGACGCGGTGGCAGACGACAAGTACACTCACCGAATGAGCTGCGGACGAGAACAACGTATCGGTCAGCCACAAATTAGTTATATGAGCTATAGCTCTCTCAAATTTTGTTGAGTCTTGTATCATTATTATATTTTTTATTATAACGCTTTCACTTGAATATTCAGTTCATTTTTTAATTCGAAGGGAAAAAAAACCTACAAAACCCTCATGTACGCGTACATAAAATTACTTAAAGGTGGTAAAAATACTACTGTAGCAATTAAGCAAATCAAAAAGTACCAGCAGACAAAACCTAATAAAATTTTCGATGTTAAAATAAAAGGTGAATACCAACAGTGTTTGATTGGTGCTGTTCGTGGTAAGTTTAATTTCTAATTATATATTTATTTTTCAATAGACTTTTATCCTTAATTTATTAATTGAAATCTAAATTTTCACGGTTTGATGTCTAATTTGGAATTTAATTTTTTTGTGCAGTAAAGACTTTTACATTTTTTGATTAATTTTTAAGTAATAAGGATATTCATAATCAACTTAATATTTTATAAAGGAAGTATAAAACTTGTCAAGGACATCAAAGCAATTACTCGTTCTGACGAAATTCTTATAGGTTCTGATTAAAACAAAAAATCTTCCAAATCAGAATCCATGAGAATCTGATAAAAACTATACAATCTGATAAAATATTGACAGTTACGAATAGAAGTTATAAGTTTAGAATTTTTAAGTATTTATCAGATTTTATTTCTGTGATGATTAAGATTCTATCAGAAGTTATGAAACTTTTTCACTAATACACTTTTACAACTTAAAAGTAAAAAGTACATTACTACTTGTTTATATTTTATTGCAGATACTAAACAAGAGCTTGCAGATTTGATTGAACACGGCGAGCGAATTCGATTTCCATCGGCAACGATATTGTCGGAGGTATCTGAAACAGATGATCAAGTGAGCTCTAAAAAGACATCTGCTACCTGGACTAATTATCTAAAACAATCTCATATAATAAATACTGTTTATAAAATCCACCGATTTTTCTCGAAATTTAATATAAAAAGTTGAGAGTGATTTTCTCATAAAAACTATAACTCCAGTTTATTAGTCAAATCTGATATAATTCTCCCAACATATTCTAATTAGATCTGATAAGCACGGTTTCTTATAAATACTTATATCTACCTAACTTTAGTTATAACTATTTCAATATTCTGATAAAATTTATGAGAATTTTCACAATAAAATTTTTTTGACGTACTCGTTATCAGAAATTAATTTTATCAGTTATTACAAGATTTTTCGTGGACAAATACAGACCATTTTCTGATAGATCTTTTTTTTAATAAGAATTTATCAGATCTTTTCCACAGGGATGAACCAAGTACACCATATATGGGTGGAATTTTTGAACTTTCAAAAGTTTCAGAACTGTAGTGTGGCTTATATTGTGGTTCAAAGCAATGCTTCTATTAGTTGAATGTGGATTGTTTTCAATTTCTAGTAGCACATCAAGTTGTGCATCTTCATTTAATGTCGCCGGACGTCCAGTTTTGGAAGATTCTTTACAACGCCATGTTCCCGAAATTTTTTTTCAATCCTACTAATTGTTGATTGATTTATGGGCTGATCCGGGTATTTTTCTCTAAAAAGATGACACACTTCTTGATGTGTTCTAGCTCTGTCGCCATAACCAATCATTATTAACGCTTCAATTCTCTGTTTGTCGCTCAATTGTACCATTTTTATTAATAAAATAGTTTTTCTAATTTAGAAAAAGCAAAATAATAACATTTATAATAACACAATTTACAAATTGTGTAATTCTGAGAGCCGTAACTAATGTGATACACCGGCAACTAGATAAAGTTACCCAATTTAATCAATTTTTATTATTTGAACTTTAAGACTGTTTTTCTCGATTTTTTTCAAATAATAACATATTGAAAATTTTATACGGTCGGAACCGGAATAAAAACTGCTACCAAAATCAATAATAAAAAATACAGGTTGTCATTAAAAAAAAAGTCGATGACGTCGTCTTAACTTAAAAAATAAATGACATAAAAAACTGAAAATAGACTAAAAAATATAAGTTAAAATCGCTATGCCCCTTCGAGATTTTTTCCAAAAAATTAATATCAACGGAATTACTGAATTTATGCGTTACTTAATTTCCACACTGTGTAATATATGGTGGACTAAACTACTGTTATTAAATATGATTTGAACGAAACAACTACTCAGTGGGCAAATACCCCGACCTGCATTGAATTATACCTTCAAATCATGATAGATCGGTAGCCAATATCACTTATCAATTCCTAACCAGACATAGACCGGTTTCGAACTTATTAGTTCTCCTCAGTATGCCATAGGTTATGGAACAGACAAATGATAGTGGCCAACCTGCTAGTCATATACTGACTAAGGTAAATTGAGTAGTGGCGAGAGGTATGTGAAACTTCTCATATGGTCTAAATGCTACTATCCGACCGACATCATAAATGTCTGTGGCGGATAGTGACTTGCGAAGCAAGTACCGAGAGCGGCGACCTCTAGCCCAGGTGGACTAAACTACTGTTATTAAATATGATTTGAACGAAACAACTACTCAGCGGGCAAATACCCCGACCTGCATTGGATTATACCTTCAAATCATCGGTCGGAGAGTAGCATTTGGACCATATGAGAAGTTTTATATACCTCTCACCACTACTCAATTTACCTTAGTCAGTATATGACAAGCAGGTTGGCCACTATCGTTTGTCTGTTCCATAGCGTATGGCATACTGAGGAGAACTAATAAGTTCAAAACCGGTCTATGTCTGGTTAGGAATTGACAAGTGATATTGGCTACCGATCTATCATGATTTGAAGGTATAATCCAATGCAGGTCGGGGTATTTGCCCGCTGAGTAGTTGTTTCGTTCAAATCATATTTAATAACAATTAAACACATTAAATTATTACGCATATAATAGGAACATCTATATACATACATGAAATTATATATTGTTGAATGAACAATGTGTTATTTTTATTAATCAGTAATCAGCTATTATTGTGAGGACAAATAAACACAGTGATTGTAAATATAAAATGGGGACATCAAAACATAATATGCTTATTTAGCTATTATTATGAATTATATGGATGGAGTGTATCGAAAAGATACATGTACCGGGTGTACCACTGAAAATATCCAACTAAAAACGTTATTATCTTAGATATAGAAAAAAAAGTCTTAAACGAAAGTTGATGTATATCAATCAGACTACAAATTAATGTATTTAAAACTTATATACAGGATGTTCAAATTTTCCCTGGCCTAATAAAGTTGTACTTTTTTTAAATGCTACACCCTATTTTTGAAATCCTTGAGAAAAATTATTTTAAAAAATATAAGCATGTTGGGGTATAATCTTAATGTCTCATGAAATACAGAGTGCTCAAAATTCCAAATTTATCCTTCAGATGCCACAGCCAAAGTAACAGATTATCTTTATTATTAAATATACGAAAAAAAAAATCAGATTTTGTCATATGTGATTGGAGTACAAATTCATATATTTAAATAATATAAAATGTGTTTCGAGTTTCCTTGGTCAAATAAGGTTGTATTCTTTATGGAACACAATCCTTAGAGATTTAAGGGTATTTTTTTTAAATTACACCCCAACATGTTTATATTTTTGAGAAGCATGTTTCCCAAAGATTCCAAAAATATAATAATATATAGGGAGTTCCATTTAAAAAATAAAGCTTTATTTGACTAGGGAAAATTTGAACATCCTGTATGAGTTTTAAAGACATTAATTTGTAGTCCGATGTAGTCCTTTTCTCCTTTTACCGCCATCAAAGAAGCTGAAATTTTTTATGTCGCAAATAAGTGAAATAAACTATAACCTCAATGTCCCCACAGCACGGTAAAATGGAGGCAACCCCACAACTTAAGTAAAACATGGATAGGTGTGTGTGTGTGCGTGCGTGCTTAGATATCCGACCCATATATACATATATATATATATATATATATATATATATATATATATATATATATATATATATATATATATATATATATATATATATATATATATATATATATATATATATATATATATATATATATATATTAATATTAATAATAGGCCATAGTTCAAGGATACGTTCTTTGGACCAAAATACATAGTGTCAGAGTTGAAATTATTTTTTCGTTTTTTTGCAATAACTCAGCAACGTCTTGACCGATCTTTACCAAATTTGGTAAAGGAACATTTTTTAATCTAAGAAACAATAATTTATGTATCACATCACGTTAGAGGGCGCCGCAGGAGCTGTATCTGATGCTAATTATTTTCATATTTTTTTTGACGAAACATTGAAATACTTCTGACTAGAAAATCTGATGAGGGCGTCATTTCTACGTAAAAAAAGTTACTCTTGGTAGAATTTGATAACTCTAATCGTTTTCGAGGAAACTGCCGTTAAAAATTTCAATAATTTTTTTTTCAAAAAAACATTCAAAATTAATTAAACAAATTGTATTTATTGAAAAGTACTTTGGTTACGTCTTAGTTCTGTCATGTATGTCATTTAGTCATTTCATTTTGTTCTTGTGTTCCTCGTGTTATTTTATCAAGTTCTTTAACTTCTTTATTTAAAATGCCTAGACATAATAATTTTTCAAATGAAGAAATGAGGGATATATATGTTACGCACAAAATAATTTTAGCGGGTGTACTGCAGTTATGATCAATGCAATATCCAAATAGAAGGCAGCCAAATCATAAGATTTTCCAATATCTGTTTAGTCGTTTGAGAGAAACGAGTTCATTTCGCCATAAAAATGATGTAGGACGACGGACACGAATTACTCCATGTCAAGAACTAAAAATTTTAGTTCGTGTGGATGAAGAGCCTTAAGTCAGTTCAAGCCGTTTATCAGCGGTAACAGGAGTGACAATCTGTTCTAAGAATCTTACACAAAGAACGCCTCTACCCATATTACTTCACTCCTGTACAAAATTTACTTCCAAGAGATCTTCCACGAATGTTAGAATTTTGCCAATTTCTTCTCAAAGACACAACAAAGATCGAAATTTTGTTAAGAACATTTTATTTACCGATGAAGCAACTTTTACTCGGCGAGTCGTTTTTAACTGGAGAAATAGCCATTACTGGGAAATAGAAAATCCTCATGCTGTTAAAGAAAGACATTTTCAGCACGATTTTAAGATTAACCTTTGGTGTGATATTATCGGCGATCAGTTATTGGGACCATTTGTTCTTCCTCCAAATTTAAATGGGCAATCTTATCTTCTTCGAAATACTCTTGCTGATATATTGGATGATTTCATGCTGGACATAAGGGGCAGAATGTGGTTTATGCAAGATGGAGCCCACCTTCATTTCTCCATTGCAGTCAGAAATCATCTCGATGTGACTTTCCCTCACAGATGGATCAGTCGAGGAAGTGAATTTGCCTGGCCACCAAGAAGTCTTGATTATAATCCTTTGGATTTTTATGTGTGGGGACATATGAAGTCCTTAGTTAATAATAACACCACATGAAATTACAACCCCCTTTATCCCTGAAGATATGAAATGACCTTGTGTGGGAGAGGGCTACACATTTAGAGACAATGGACACACACCCAATATCCGAGTATACTACGATTAATTTCTCTCAGAGAAAAATCCCAGTTCCTCGACCGGGAATCGAACCCGGGACCCCGAAGTTTCAAGGCAAGTACGTTACCTCTAGACCACGGATCCATAGTCTATGCAAATACTATCAATTCAAGAGAAGAACTGTGGGATAAAATATAAAACACAGCCAATTTTATTAGAGCATAGCAAAATGTATTTTTCAATGTAAAATCTTTTATCAAAAGAATTAGAAAAGGCATTGAAGTAGGTGGAAACCATATGGAACATTTACTCTAAGTTGCAACAATTAGTTCATAAGAAAGTGAGAGAGAGAGAGTTTACACTGTTATTACGCTTTTGTTTTTACTTACGTTTTGTACTTTTTTCAATAAATACAATTTGTTTCATTAAATTTGAATTTGTCTTTCAAAAAAATTATTGAAATCCTTAACGGCAGTTTTCTCGAAAACGGTTGGAGATATCAAGTTCTACCAAGTGTACCTTTTTACGTGGAAATAACGCCCTGATCAGATTTTCTAGTCAGAAATATCACAACGTTTCGTGAAAATAAAATATGAAAAAAATGCATCATCAGATACAGCTCCTGCGGTGCCTTCTATGGTCTAACATGATGTGATACATAAATTATTATTTCTTAGATTAAAAAATGTTCCTTTACCAAATTTGGTGAAGATCGGTCAAGAGGTTGTCGAGTTATTGCAAAAAAACGAAAAAAATAATTTCAACTTTGACACCCTGTATCTTTTTCCACAGCAACATTTTACTAAAGCATATTTGGTTATATCCTCATATTTTGGTCCAAAGAATCTACCCTTGAACTATGGCCCATTATTAATGGTCCATCCTGTATATGAGTGTTGTGAATATATGAGTATATAAAATAACCACAAATAAATACTACTTTCGTCTTATTCAACCTAACAATATGTTTAACCAGAGCCATCGTGTAGTATGGAGCGGTGGAGCGACCTCTCCAGGTGTTCGAATCAGAAGATGAAGTTTGAGACGCTTTTTGCTACCATTTTTACAGATGTTTTTTTTTTTTTTTGAAAAAAATGTTTTTTCGTTCATACATCTTCTCGCTACGACGGACAGATATCGTTTCATCGGTAGGCAGTGATACCGATGCGATGGTGGGATCACTCGGTGGGAAGTTAATGTCTGATATTTGTGTTTACAATATTTACCCATTATAATAAAATTTTCTTTCATATATATCTTTATTTCCTTATCTAGGTTTTTGTAATCCACTCTAAACGCTAATACCACATGACGATCCCAATATTAGAAACAATTCATATTATTTTTTTTAATATTTGCTGGGAGGGTAAAAGATTATATATTTATTAGAAAAATAAGGAATAAAGTCGAGTATAATTATTTATATACCGTCCTCACAATCAGCCTACGACGCATCGATTTAATGTTTTTTTGGCTGTGAATAAACTTTAGGTTTTTGTGATATCAGTGTAATTTTATATTTATCTTTAAATGAGTGAGTGTTGCCGATACTAAGCAATGTAGTAAGTGGTTTGACAAGTTACTCTAATCAATGATGTTCGATTCGCCGTTATACGTATAAAATGGTGATGAATATAACATCGAATATTACTTAAAAGCTATTTATATTATAATATTGTCCTGTGCCAAATCAATGTACCTCAATTAAAAAGAATACATAAATATTTAGGTGCTATTTACAATCAGGTCTGGTAAAGCCATTATGTATATCGCTAATTATTACTGATGTAAAGACAGCAGCCAGACTTGGTAACTAGTTTTCCTCAATACCTCCGAGCGCAATATAAAATCATAAAAGTAAGAACGTGTGAGATAAAGATATAAACAGTTATATTATAAATTCTCTTAAAATTACTAAAAAACTACCTAACTTACATTTTTTTTTTTTAAAGGCGGAAAGTATTCTAGGTATAATATAAAAATCTCGGAACCTAGACATAGCAAGTCGTTGAAATTTTGTGTGGAAATTGCATTTACCTATAGATTAATTATGCTACATCCTCATCACCTTACATTTTTTTTAAGGGCGGATGTTAAAAAAAATTTAAATCTAACTTAGACATAGGAAGTAATTGACATTTTTTGTACGCATTACTTTTACCTATAGGTTAATAATACTAAAACCCCATCAACTACTAAAATTGTTTAAGAGGGAAAAATCATATCTCAGAACCTAGACATAGCAAGTCGTTGAAATTTTTTGTACCCATTAAATTGACCTATAGGTTAATGATACTAGAACCCCATTGACTTACAATTTTTTAAGGGTAGAATATGCTCTCGGAATAATAAAAAAATCATATCTCAGAACCTAGACACAGCAAGTTGTTGAAATTTTGTGTGGGTATTACATTTACCTATAGATTAATGATAATAAATCCTCAACTACTTACAATTCTTTTCAAGGGTGGAAAGTGCCCTCGGAATGATATAAAAATTTAAATCTCTGAAGTTAGACATAGCAAATTGTTGAATTTTTGTGTGGGTATCCATTTACTTGCAATTCTTTTTAAGGGCGGAAAATACCCTCGGAATGATAAAAAAATTTAAACCTCAGAACCTAGGTATAGCAAGTCGTTGAAATTTTCTGTACCCATTACATTTACCTATAGGTTAATGATACTAAATCCCCAGCCAATAACAATTTTGTTGACGGCGGAAAGCGTCCTCGGTATAATAAAATAATCATATCTCAGAACCTAGACATAGCAAGTCATTGAAATTTTGTGTAGGAATTACATTTACCTGTAGATTAATGATGATAAATTCTCATCTACTTACAGTTTTTTTAATGGCGGAAGGTACCCTCGAAATGATAAAAGAATTAAAATCTCAGAACTTAGACACAGCAAATCATTAAAATTTTTTGGATTTATTACATTTACCTATAGGTTAATGATACTAAGGCCTCATCGACTATAGATTATTGATGCTAAATGCTCATCGGCTTTACAGCTTTTTTTTAAGAACGGAAAGTCCCTCGAAATGTTAAAAAAATGTAAATCCTAGCAAGTCGTTAACGTTTCTTATACGCATTATATTTACCTATAGGTTAATAGTACCAAAACCCCATCGAGATATATCTGTTTTCATTCCGATGGCACTTTCCGTCATTAAAAAAATTGTAGGTACATCAGGATTTAGTTCATTAACCTATTATAGGTAATTCTAAGTCCCACACCAATTTTCAACGGCTTACTATATCTAGATTCTGAGATAAATTTTTAAATTATTCATAGACGTTTAAAAAAATTAAATAGAAGAGGTTTTAGATGCAAATGTAATTCTTACACAAAATTTCAACGATTTGCTGTGCATAGGTTCTGATATATGCATATTTTTATCATTCCGAAGGTGCTCTCCCCCTTTAAGAAAATTAGTAGGTGAGGATTTAGTATCATTAATCATCTATAGGTAAAAATGTAATTTCCATACAAAATTTCAACGACTTGCTATGTCTGGGTTCTGAAATATAAATTTTTTATTAATCCAAGGGCAGTTTCCGCCCTTATAAAAAATTGTGAGTCGTTGAGGTTTAGTATCATTATCTATAAGTAAATGTAATGGATACAAAAAATGTTAACGACTTGCTATGTCTAGGTTTTGAGATATGACATTTTTATCATTACGAGGGCACTTGCCCCCCCTTAAAAAGTTGTAAGTCGATGGGGTTTTAGTATTATTAATCTATAATTAAATGTTATGGGTACAAAAAAATTTCAACGATTTACTATGTCTAGGTCCTGAGAATTATTTTTTTTCCATCCCAGGGTACTTTCAGCCCTTAAGAAAAATTGTAAGTAGATCAGTCTCAGTAATCTATAGGTGAATGTAATTCTCACATAAAATATCAACGATTTGCTATGTCTAGGTTCTAAGATATGATTTTTCTATTATTCTGGGGCTACTCTTCGTCCTTAAAAAAATTGTTTGTAAGTCGATGGGGTTTTAGTAGTATTATCCTATAGATAAATGTAATAGGTACAAACAATTTTTCCGACTTGCCATGTCTAAGTTCTGAGATTTCTTTTTTCCTCATTCCGAGGGTACTTTCCGCCCTTAAAAAATTGTAAGTGAATAAGGATTTAGTACCATTAATCTATTGATAAATATAATTCCCACACAAAAGTTCAACGACTTGCTATGTTTAGGTTCTGAGATACGATGTTTTTATTATTCCGAGGGCACTGAGTCGATGGGGGTTTTAGGTATCATTAACTAATAGGTAAATGTAATGCGTACAAAAAAATTTTAACGACTTTCTATGTCTAGGTTCTGACATTTAAATTGTTTTATCGTTCCAAGTATACTTTGCGCCCTTAAAGAATGTAAGTAGATGAGGATTTAGCATCATTAATTTATAGGTAAATGTAATTGCTATGCAAAATTTCAGACTTGCTATGTCTAGGTTCTGAGGTATTAATTTTTATATTAAGCTTAGAGCACTTTCCACCCTAAACAAATTAGGTAGTTCTTTGGCAACTTTAAGAGAATTTATAGCTTGTCGCAACTTTATCTCATACGTTTTTACTTCTATGATTTTATATTGCGCTCGGAGTTATTCGGGAAAACTAGCTGCCAATTCCGGCTGCTCTCTTCACACCGGTTTATAATTGGACATTTCCGTTAATTTCTGAAGAGAAAATTATTTACGGTTTTTTTTTTTTTAATATAATGTTGTATATACATATGTTCTATAACTTTACTAGATCTGGGCATAGTTATAAATTAAATGTTTAACATCAAAATCTTGACCGGTATTTTTTATAAATTTACAGTTAATCTAATATGCATTGCAGTTTATTTTATTGACTTTTGTTGCTCAATATAATAATTTAACGAAATGTACCTAATTATGTGCGATTCTGATGTTAGACATTTATTATATTTATTGTATTTATACATATAGAATTTATATATGTATATATATATATATATATATATATATATATATATATATATATATATATATATATATATATATAACTGCTTTAGGACAACTTTTTAAAACCATTACAGAAAATTAATTTTTACTGTAATACAAACAATGTGCCTTTAAATATGATTTGGTAACGGTGAAGTCACATTTCATTTGAAAATATTTGTAAATTTACTTTTTATATTATACTATACTGCTTTTTCGCTTTTAAATAACAGACTGCGCTTGTTACTGAAAGCTCAATAGTGTTAAAATGATATATTATGTATCACTTGATTCGAGCTAACCTGTATCAATAATACGCTTGCTCCGGCACCGAAAGCAGATATGTATATCAGCGCCCTCCCATCATTTAAAAGCGACGAAGCTGTAAATATATTACATTAGTGTGAGTCTATGAGTGCGTGTTTCACTATCAAGCAATAATACTCAATATTGTCCTAAAGCACACAACAGTCCTTCCACATAAAAAGAATATTGTTTTGCTATTAATATGTACATAAAATATTAAAAATAAATGTTCCTAAAAGTGTGAATTAGTTCGTAAGTTATTTTTGTCGATATTAATGAAAATATCATTTTTTGACAGAAATAGTTGTTAAGAATTGTATGAAATTTAAGATAGGAGGGGCATAGACTTAGGACCAGTATTTTCAGTCTGGCTTAACATTACTCGAATGATACTGTCTCTCTCTCTCTTTCTCATTATTACAACAATGGTTTCCTTGCAGGTTATCATCCGATTAGTGTTACCCGAGTCTGTGAGTACTGGCCCTTAAACTTATAAATAACCATGCTTAAATGTTGTTCTTCGGTGTTACAGTATAATATGTGTTAGCATAACGTGTTATTTTTTTTATTGGTTTTATCGATTTTGACATATTTATCAAGAATGTAACAACTGTTATGTTGAGAAAAATCAAGTTTTAATGTATCAGAAATGAATATAAATGTACCTATTTCACACAATTTATTGTTATTAAGAACAATGTTTTCACAAAAGTATTTTAGTACATGTCTCTCCAAATATTTAAGTTCAGAATTTGAAGATCATTTAAAAACAGTACAGGTTTTTAATTTTATCTCGATATTTGAACACTCATAGAATTATATTAAATAAAAATTATCTAGAAAGTTATCTTAGAAAGTTTTAGAAACTAAATGTCAAAGAAAAACTTGGTTGAAAAGAAAATTTGGTTCTTAATTTAAAGAAATTGACTAATGAAAAAGTAGAATTAATAAATATATTACTAATATGAGAAATAATAAAAATCATCTTCAATAAATTTGTGTTATCCGGATATAATTAAGAAACCAAAACTGAGTGTGGCACAAACATTTTAAATGGATTATATTCTTAAATGATCATATTTTAATAAATACTTACTTAATATAATTTATATACGATTAAGAATATGTAGATATTCAAAGGTGTCAGCTGTTCATCTTTACTAAAATTAAGAATAGGAGGCTACATTGAAGAATACAATTTATGAGTTGGATAACCACTAAATATGAAACATCCAAAGGACATTTTGTGACGTTGCCAACAAGTAACAAGAAGGATGTTTTTTATAAACATCCTGTGTAAGTTAATTAAATGTTTAATAAATACATTCATTTTTAAACGTTCTTTATAACATTATTAAAATATATCCTTAGTTTGTTTTCTAAATAACATTAATAGAAACATCTTTATTATGTTAAGATTACTTACTTGAAGACACGTCCTTTTGCGATCATACTTTAAAATTTATTTTCAAACAGTTCGTGTGATGACGGTGTAATGTCACTAAAACTGTAAGAATAACGTAATAAGAACATGTTCCAAAATAAGTGGCAGTTCAACAATATTGTTACGTTAATAAGAAACGGACACTAACATTTATTTCCTGTAAATGTATGTCATGTATTTTGTATTAAATAAATTATTTATACAAAATGTTTTTAAAACGTTGTATATAACATATTGCTAGAAATTAAGAATGTCCTGCAATACAAATTTATTTACACAGCACAGATTTGTTTGCTTCTATGCATGCCGTTTATGAACTTATATTCTAGATGGTTTATATATTCTGCGTGTTTATGGTGTTACTATGTCACTAGCATCTACGTCTAGATCACTGGATTTTCGCTCTTGTCCCACCATTCATGCACGAGAGTGCGACATTATTATGAGTATGACAAAGAGAGTGGTTTTTACTCTTTGATTATGATATAAACAATGAAGATAGATGATTTATACCTAAAAGTGAAAAAAAAAACAAAAAATTTTAGATTTGAACCCCGATCGGCTGCGTGCGAAGCAACTACCGTATCCATTCCATTTCAAATTTATTTATTTCCTATTTATTTACAATATCTAACTTAAGGTCTAAAAAGTATGCCACACATAATATATAATAAATACATGAAATATATGACAATACATCTCATTTGGTGTTTTGCAGAACTACCGGGCGACATTCCTGCCCGGTGTTCAGTCCCTCCCGCTTGCCGATGGAGCAGCTCTTTGGACATACATATTGACAAGCAGTTTAATAATTATAGAAAAAGACACATTAATATTGAAAAAAGATCAATAATTGCTATGCAGGAAAAAAATTGAAAAACCTGCTACAAAAAATTATTTTTAAATTATAGGTAGCCGTATGCGGGCAGAGACGGAAGGTCTCCACCCCGTAAAGAAGGGTAAGGGTAAAAGTTGTATGGTGTATAGTTGACGAAAGAATGGGTGGTATCTGTTGTCTGTTACTGTTAGTTGTCATTCGTTGTCTGTAGGACCGTATCCACTACGTTGTACTCGATTACAATAAAGGTAACTCGACCTAGCATATAAGCTACATTACAACCAAAAAGTATTGATAGTTCAATGTCCTCCACATGTCGAGGCTTCAGCTCCGAACAGGAGCATGCGTGTTTAACTTTGGCGGGGGCAAGAAAGATATGCTGTGTTAAATAAAACACTTTTTGTAAACGGCGTTTTTCATACATAATTTCTTCAACACTTAACTTTACTACAAATCTAATTTAATCCTTATTTCTTTGTAACAAACTGAATTAAAGTTATTGCATTCATAAAGAGTTTTAATTGAAAGCAAATTTCCACAACACGCATTACGGCGTGTTACCATTTTTTTGTGAGTTGTTCGCCAATAGCCGTATTTTCCCACATGAAATAAAAAATTCTTTTGCATATGAAATTTTATTCAAATAGCGAAAATAAATAAAATCTTTATAAAAGCAATAACAAATTAATAAACATAAAAACAGATAACGTAAAGAATCAATAATAAATATATAATAATAACAATGCTTATGGCGCGTTACAAATTTTTTTTGTGGGAGGTTTGCCAATAGCCCTATTTCCCACATGAAATAAAAATAATTTTGCTAATGAAAATTTATTCAAATAACAAAAATAAATAAAATCTTTATAAAAACAGTGAGTATATTATTTTATACTTACCTTATGTCCATTTCTGATTAGATTTCATCCTCAGTATCATCACTACCGCCAACGATAATAATAATACTAATTTGATGCTAATTCATCCACACCAAGTTTTTGTATTTATCGGCCTGTAACTTTACATGCCAAAGTAATTACGCTTTTTGATTATTTTTTCTCTCTCAACCATTCTTAATGTTTACTTTTCTCCATGATTATAATGCCAGTTCATCGTCTTGTTTTTGCGCCTTGTACTTCTCCATGATTTTTCTCTGTCAAAATGTTGTAAATACTTGATTTTGGCACATAATCCGAACACATAATTTATCTTTTGAATGCGGATGATCTCCTGCTAGACAGTGGAATACTCGCACTATCATTTGTTCTCATTTATCCATCGAGAAGCCAACCTTTCTGCCCTTTTGGACGAGGTTGGTCCTGGAATATCTTCTATCTTTTGGTGAAAATAAATTCACTATAAAATCGCCAAACACACTCTCGATTAATAAGGTTATAATCAATGAAATATGACAATTACATTACACATACACCTATTCACAATCAACACAATACATAATATATCACAATCACAGAAAAGCTGTTGCCTATAAGTAAATGCACCAGAAACTAGCACAATCACTAAAATGTTTCGTTAATAAAAGCTCGCCCAAATTACCTAACCGATGCGAAATTACTGTATTCAAATAGTGCCGAAAAATGGCATCAGGTAAAATTGCGCAACGGAGAACATATCGTTATTTTGAAGGAGTTAAACAAAGACAAACAGTCAGAATATACGTGAAAGATGCAGAGTAGCCTTTGGTGGAATCGCTGGCCTACTACAATACGTTAGAAATATGCACTTTAACGCTCCTTCTTTAATCATAAGCATATATAATGGGCAGATGTAGTATTATTGAAATATGCTGAAAGAAATGGGAAATTTGCCAATTAGATATGAAAATACAGTTTTATATATGGGATGTGGAATCTGGTAAATTAACTTGACGAGCGTTTTAACTTATAATTGTATTTATTAGTTTGTTTGAAAGGCACAGATCACATAAGTACATTAACACCAGACATTAAACCAACTGAACTAGAGACGTACTGACAACTGAAAATAAAACAACTTAAAATCATACAATGCTGCCAACTTTGATACACATAGATGGAATCACAGAAGTGGATTGTCAACACCCCCTTGCAATTCTGCGATTTGCCTTTTAAAAAATATATATATATCCTACTTACTATAATAATTCTACAATATTCAACAGTTCTCTGAAATATTTTAACTTTTTACATGTTAAGGGTTTTGTAAAGATATCTGCTTGTTGTTGATCAGTAGATACATAATTTAATTAAATCTTGATTTACACAATCTCTAACAAAATGATGTTTTACATCAATATGTTTTGTCCTTTTAGACTCAAGTGTGGACGCCATTTTGATGCACGACTGATTGTCTTCATGAATATTTATAGGGAAAATATTTGTATCTAACATTTCAGATAACATTTGGGCTAAAAATAAACTTTCAGTTACACATGATGACAGTGCAACATATTCGGCTTCTGCACTTGACAGAGAAACAACATTTTGTTTCTTAGTTTTCCAATTTATTGTATTATTATTCATTTTTATTACATATCCTGTTATACTTTTCCGATCATCAGGATTATTTGCAAAATCTGAGTCAACATATGATTCTAAATGAATATTTGAAATACTACTTTTTGTAAATTCTAATCCAAAATTTTTAGTTAAATTTAAGTATCTCAAGACATTTTTTAAATAGTTCCAATGTTCATATGTGAAGCAATTTTGAAATTGGCTAAAATACGTTATACAGAAACTAAGATCCGGCCTTGAACCTAGCATGATATACATAAGGCACCCTATTAGTTCTCGGTAAGGTAAGTTCTCGCTTTTGTTTACATTATTAAAAGATAACTGTAGTTTAGGTTGCATAGGTAATTCACATGTTTTACAATTATACATATTGAATTTGTATAAAGTTTTCTCAATTAACTCTTTTTGACTTATGTGTAGTTTATTCCCACACTTTTCAATTTTCAGACCTAAAAACATAATTTTATCATTTTTAAATTCCTTCATTTTGAAATCTTTCTCTAATTCTATCTTGACATAATTAAGATCACTTAAACTTTTAGAGAATAGAATCAGGTCATCGACATAAATTAAAAGTAATGTGCTATTTTTAAAATAAAGGCAAGGGTCCTTTCTGGAACGTTGAAAACCTGAATTTAATAACTTTTCATGTAATAAAGAATTCCAACATTTTGGAGCTTGTTTGAGTCCATAAAGAGACTTATGTAATTTACATACCGAATTTGGACTATTTACTTCGAGACCTTCTGGTATATGCATATATACTGGACTTTTCAATGTTCCATAAAGGAATGCACATTTAACATCTAACTGCTGTACATACAAATCATATTCTATATACAATGAAAGTAACATTCTTATCGTGACCATACGTGCCACTGGTGCATAGACATCTTCACTTAAATCGCACTGTTGATAACCGCGTGCAACAAGACGAGCTCGTTTTACCACTTCACCATCCACCACTTTCTCCCGAAACACCCACTTAGAATCAATAATTTTCGTATTATTTGGATATAACACTAATTCCCACGTATTATTCTCTTGTAGTGAATGTAATTCATCTTGTATTGCCTGTTTCCATCCATTATCAATCGATATCGCTTCACTGTATTTTTGAGGTACTTCTGACATAAAATTTCCGACTGAAAGAGCCGCCATAAAATCTGTATCAAGTTCATAATCATCAAGATATCTTGGTGGCTTTCTAACTCTTACATTTCTATTCATATCCTCTGTAACAACTTCTTGATTTTCGTCTTGTGTTTCTAAAGTATCGTTCATGTCTCTTTCTGTTAAACTTTCTCCTTTCACTTCTCTGTTTAGTGGTTCCTGTTTATTCTCAACTATTATTTTATCTTCTTTTTCAGCTAACTCATTAAAAATAACATTCCTTCCTAGTACAACTTTTCTTTCAATGGGGTCCCAAAGTCTGTACCCATTATCAGTATAACCTATCATTATCATTCTTTTACTATGAGGATCAAGTTTTGATTGTCTGTCTTCTTTCGGTATTAAATTGTAAGCTGTGCTGCTGAATACTCTGATTTTTTCTAAGTTTGGTTTTTGTTTATACCAAATTTCTGCAGGTAAAGTTTTATCTGGTAGAACTCTTGTCTCTGTTCGATTTATTAGAAAAACAGCTGTTCTGACAGCTTCTCCCCAGAATTCTTTGTCTAATTTTGAATCAAAGATAAGACACCTTGCTTTTTCCAAAATTGTTCGATTAAAGCGCTCCGCAATACCATTTTGTTCTGGATTTCTTGGTATAGTATACTGACATTTTATTCCATGCTTTGCACAAATGTCTCTGAAGGCTTTCGATGCATATTCACCGCCATTGTCGCATCTGATTCTTTCTATTTTGTTTCCAAATTTTACTTCAGCCAATTTGATATATTCTTGAAATTTTTCGACAACCTCACTTTTTTTTGAAATCAGATAACACACACAAAAGTGAGAAAAGTGGTCTATAAATGTGACGAAATAGTTTTTATCATCATGAGTGGAAGGCTTTATTGGTCCACAAACATCACTTGAAATTACTTCTAGAACACGCTTTGCTTTTCTGTCTTCCGGAATTTTAACAAACGGTAACCTTGTTTGTTTCCCTTGTAGGCATATTTCACATAGTCTAGGAACTGGATATTTTGACGAGTGACCCATTCGTCTATGAATCAACATCCTATCGTCAACTGTCGTTGAGTTTCCTTCATATTTGGACTGAACTTTAAATGTAACTATATATAGATTTCCAAACAATTTACCTTTCAAGAATACTTCACTGCCTTTCACGATTAAAACTTGTTTATCTTTAAACAAAACTTCAAAACCTGCCTCTTCTAATTTTTTTCACAGAAAGCAAGTTATGAAATAACTTTTCACAGGTCCATACATTTTTTATAGTGACATGTCTGTCATCTTCAGTTTGCAAATGCAGATTACCCTGTTTCTTAGCTATGATGGACTCACCGAGTTTAGCGACATTAATGGTGTGACAAATCTCTTCTTTGTTTACCAAAAATTTTTCTATATCACTGCTTACTAGATGATTAGTTGCTCCACTATCAACTATGAATTTTATTTCTTTCGTATTATGGTTAAACATCTTAGGTACACTGTCACTTGCAGATGTCAAAAATGAAATTTCTGTTTCCTCTTCTTCTGTTTCAGCTGCGTTCGCCTGTCTTCCACTGAACTTCTTCTGATTCCGAGGGCATTGATATCTTTTATGACCAATCACTCCACAACCATGACATCTAAAAGGAAATTCTTCTTTCACCCCTTTTGTCACTGTACTTCCATTTCCTGACTGTTTTCTATTCCACTTCCTTGATTTGTAACCACCAAATGCTACATCAGTATTCTTTTCACTTTCGTCTTTATTTTTACTCTGTCTTGCCTCTTCCATTAATAACTTGTTTTTTACAAAATCTAATGTAACTTTTTCTTCGTCTTGGCAAAACATTATATCAATAGCTGTTGTAACGGCTTGGTATGACTCAGGCATAGCTGATAATAATTGAGATATTACTTCACTATCTTGTAATATTCCTCCAGCACCTTTAAGCTCACAAACGATTTGGTCAAATTCTGTCAAAAAGGTATTTAATGATGTTTTGTTCGAAAACTTCAAACTTCTTAATTTTTTCTGCAATTGTACTTGCATGGAGATTCCCTTTTTTACATATGTCCCTTCAAGAGCTGTAATTATTTGTTTAGCTGTGGTTTTCGTTTTGACCATCTCTAAGACGTTGTCGGCCAAACATTGTACTATGATATTTCTGGCTTTTATGTCATCCTTGACAAAGCTTGCTAATGCTTCCGCATTTTCCGGTAGATCTTGGGATATTACATGCACCACACCAGCCTGCTCTAGAAATAGCTTTAGCCGAAATTGCCAGTTGGAGAAACCTTTTCCATCAAACGGTTTAACATTAAAAATTTGCTGGTGACTAAGACTTGCCGCCATTTTACTTTCCGTCGTTAACACTCTGATAAATCAAACACTACGTGAACGTCGTAAAATTTAGTTTTTCCAATTTTCTTTCCACCGAACAAGTTAAAACAACCAGGATGCTACTGGGCCCATAACCTATGGGATGTGGAATCTGGTAAATTAACTTGACGAGCGTTTTAACTTATAATTGTATTTATTAGTTTGTTTGAAAGGCACAGATCACATAAGTACATTAACACCAGACATTAAACCAACTGAACTAGAGACGTACTGACAACTGAAAATAAAACAACTTAAAATCATACAATGCTGCCAACTTTGATACACATAGATGGAATCACAGAAGTGGATTGTCAACATTATATTTTAAGGTGTCATTCAACTATCATCTCTTTTTGGTTTTAGTTTAGGTGGTATACTTTCAGGGCGATTATTGGATCTAATAAATTTGCAATAACTCGAAAACGGTTATTGTAGGACAAGGTACACAGTGAAATTATGAAAGATGAAATACATGTTGTGAACTAATCAATTTCAAATTAGATATTATTAGTCATCATGAAAAGCAAAGATTTTAGTTGTTCAATATATATGAAGTGCAGTTTAAGACATAATTATTGTTAGAAATATACATAATATTTACTGAAATATGTATTTTTCATTGATAAATGTATGTATTCTTTTAAGCTATAAAGATTTGCAAATGTATTTATTCCTATAAAAACATATATAATGTTATAAAAAATACATATTTTAGGCACTAAACAATTTAAATATAAATTTCAACTTCAAGTTCTATCACGCATGAATTGTGGTGCGCGCTGCAAAATGTCTATATAAAATACGTATCTATAAAATACGTATATATAAAATACGTATCTTTGAAAGAACAGGGAGCAGGTTCTTTCCTTTTTCTTTCTAAGAATTCAGTTATTTCGCATGATCTGTGGGGTGGACTAGAAAGTATCTTTCCAGGATGTAGACGCTTGTTCGGTTTGACACAATAATGTAGAATTATGCATAATGTTTACAACTCATTTAGCGACAGGTGTTAAATGCCAATATTGCAGTTTAATACGGGCATTTTACATAAAGGTATAACTTAGTGCGCCATCTAGTAGATGATGGCAAATGGTGAAATTTATATTTATATTGTTTTGTGAATAAAATATATATTTTTTATACGATTAGATATATTTTTATAGGAATATTTCCAAATCTTCATATACATATATATATATATATATATATATATATATATATATATATATATATATATATATATATATATATATATATATATATATATATATATATATATATATATATATATATATATATATATATATACAGGGTGTTTACAAACTTGGGAATTATTTTTTTGAGGATAAGTACATCTTGATATAATAAATCGTATGGTGCATAAGAAAACCTTAAATATTAGAAAAAAATAACTGACCTTTCTCAACAAAAAAGTGCGAACATGTTGAGAACTGCTGGAATCGAAGTTGAATGACCGTGTGTCAAATACATCATATGGCACAATCACTGTTCGATGTTGCCACATCCTTTAACACACAAAATCTTGTTGCTGTAGAACATTAATTAACTCTTTTTTACATGAAAATGAATATAGTTTATTTCCTCACAGGGCACCATACAATCCGATTAGACGTACGGTTTGCTTAGCGAATGAATGCACACATTCTTAAAGTTGGATTGTCCTCTACCAAATTTAAAATGTTTTTCTCAGCGTTCAGACATATGCGGACCTCATATCACGTCTTTGACGTGGTCGTAACTGACAAATATCGTGTGATCGTTGCACAAGAGTTACAAATCATATGGCATTTGGTTCATTCCTATTTGGAAAACGTTCCGCATACAAACAGCCGACGTATTTGACATTTACCGTAAATATTAACATTGACTAGTTCATTATTACTGTTACTAATGAAAAAACACTGTAAAACGGACCAAACGAAGGTTGAAAACAAACACTATTAAATAACAGCAACCACAGAATTTTATGTTTTGTTCTTCATCTTTATTCTGTCAAAAGTTGTCATTTCTCAATCTTTTTTGAGATTTGACATTTTGTTTTGTTTTGATTTCGTTCCTATCACGAAATTTTTATGTTTTATCTTCTATTTTTCAGTTTTTTTGCGGCACAATAATAGGAAAAGTATATCGAAATTGTGTTTTATGTAAAAACTGAAAACA
Organism: Rhamnusium bicolor; assembly: GCA_029963845.1. NCBI lineage: Eukaryota > Metazoa > Arthropoda > Insecta > Coleoptera > Cerambycidae > Rhamnusium > Rhamnusium bicolor. Next base: position 80,106 of record JANEYF010004073.1, read on the forward strand.
AAGTCATATCTGGAAGAATATCACGTGACATTTCACAGGTTAGAATTGTTTTATTTTTATATTGTTCAAGCATTATCTGCTAAATCCAACCATCTGCATTAACTATACATTGAAGTAAATATTTAATGAAAAAATTTAATCGTATAGGTTACTCAGAGACGACAGCCAAAATGTATGGGTACAAATACGTATGAGGTTTTTCAAGTACAGACATTATACATACACTATTCATATGTTCAAAACATTTTATGAACGAAGACTACATGGATCCAAAACTCAAGAGTCTGGGAAACCATTACAATCAAGAGCGGGAGCTTTTCCATCTATAGCGGTGTCCAATCCAATCTTGACAATGGAAGTTTTAAGGGCACAAGGTATAGTATTTATTAAATCAAGATAGCAGTATTTGGAGTCTTGTCAGGTTAAAGAAATTAATGATTTTCATTCTATACAATTAGTCCTTTAAAACAATTTTATATCACGTACGGTCTAAAATGTATCGACAACTAAATTGAATAAAGCAGCTTGCCTCAGTTTTTATGTTAACTTATAGTGGAGGGAATTTTGCTAATGTTCTTAATACAATAATTTGATCTATGCTTTTATTTTTAAAGGTACAATAACATTTTAAACGTAAAATAATTGTGCCCATTAAAATTTTTTAAAATTGGGTCCTTCCCTATAAATATAAAATATTTTCTTGGTAGATAACAAGATTGTATATGTAATAGTTATAACCACATTTTCAGGTTTTTGGCATGACAATTATAATATCTTGAGTGTCATATATTAAATAAAATTAAATTATCAAAATTTTAATGCCTCGTGTTAAAAGCTCGATAACATTCAACGAAAAACTTTCATTTATAACTTGTATGTATATTACAATATTTAATTTTCTTTTTAGTCATCCCTGCCATGTACATTAGAAGATCTGGTTTCCCAAAAATCAAAGAGTAGAAGACAGGAAGTACTCAAGAAATCTGGCGGTTTGCACTGACTCTCCAATTCTGTTCTTCTAGAGCTTACAACTAATTTCGTAGACTTGAGAAGATCTGTTACCCTATCTGATAACATAGCTCTTGTGCATCTTTAATAGTGACAAGTTAGCATGCTATTATCATAGTTTTTATTAATATGGCTGCTATTATTATTAATCTTTTTGTATTGTTTAATTAGGTGCATAAATTCTTTATGTTCAGTAAATACTGTTTAAATGAATTGTGATCAATTCATCACTGTAGTGCATTGTTTTATTACCCTATTATGAAAAGAATTTTCATTATTGCATTTATAGATTTTTCTTACTTTTGGTTGAACGTTTATATGAAATCAGGCACGAAAGTGAGACTTCTGCGAAACTGTTTTCAATTTTCAGCTATATATCGTTAATATTTTCAATGACTTCACAAACAGCTGAACTAAAATTTAATACTTATAAGGCTTAATTCATAAAATCTTAAGATTTCATAAATTCAAAGATATTTATGTATGATTATATTGTAAAGTACTGTTTGTGACATAGTTTTCCGGTCATAAAGTACCTCTTTATAATATTAGTAGAATAAAGTAACTTTATTTTACTAGTACTATAAAGAGGTACTTTATGGCTGCAAAACTATGTCATAAACAGTACACAGCATACTTCACTCCTTTCTCATAGAATAGATACAAAATTTATAAAATGAACGTTTCTCCATAATGAGTTAATTTTAGCAGTCTAACATAAAGCTTTATATGCAACTCCTCCATATTACAGCTTTATTGAATTCATCCTTTTTTATGGCCTTGGTCACTACATTCAACTCACATATAAACGACTTGCTCAATAAACCCTTATATTATGGACTTATTACATAAACAGCTATTATAATAAATAAAGTTAAACAATATATTATATTTTGTTCTCCAATAAATTCAGAAATATAGAGTAAATAAGGAAATAAAACCTACACTTAAATATTGTATACCTATATACCAAAAGTAGGTACGTTAAAATCAACCTAGTAAGAAATATAGTTTTAAACATAAAATTAATAGTTATTGTGGTTGATTAAATAATATTCTTGCACAACTGTTTTCAAGGTAGTTATTTTTCATTTTCAGATTCTTTATTTTTCGTGGCAGAATATAACTTTCTTCTGGACTTCTGTTCAACTTTCTTATTTCAGTATATTTCTTTATAATCTCAGGCGAAACACTGAAACAATTTATTTATTGAAAATTTTATGGAGTACTTATTTATATAAAAAACTTACCCATAATTATGAATAATTTGAATAAAAACTCTCTTCCTATTAGAGCTACTGTCAGTCTCGTCACCAATTAATTTTGCTAAAAATAAGTACATAAATTAACAATACATATATTTTATTATATTTAAGCAATATCTTACACCAAACATCTTTTTAATTTCAGTGTTATTCATAATCGAAGAGTGTCATCATGAAGATGTCTGTGTAGAACTAAAAGAGGACGATTGTGTCGTTAGTGAAATGACATCAATAACAGTAGACACTTGTAGCCTTATTTTTCCTTCGTTCACTTGTAGATGGAACATACATATTTTGGTCCATACAAATTTCTGTCGCAGTTTCCTTTGTGAGTTGCAAATTTTGCACTGCATCAGCTTTCAGGAAAACTTTATGTCTCAGTTTCATAAAATCACCTTCTTTGAACTGTTTGAAGCAAATAAATTTATTCTCTGACCACTGCCTCTGCTCGCTTTCCCCAAGCACTTCCGATCACTTCTCCAACATCGCTCCTTTAGGAAATCTAAAACACGTAATTTGTAGAATTGAAAAAAAATAACAGATCAAAACTAACATACCTCTGAAAAGTGATCCCTTTAGGTTTAAAATGTTTTACCTTCCCACTGCACAAGAAGTTTACAAATGTTTTTTATAAAAGTACCAAATACAATTTGCACTTAATAAAAAAATATATTATTTTCACTACACAAAGTATTAAAATATCCTATCGTAGTCATAGAAAGTCGCAAAAAATTCATATAATGAAAGAAATCGCACTATAACTACAGAAAACCAAACAATAACAATTAAATGATGGAATGACATTTCTAGTCTAGTGGAAATGGCGTCGCCAATGATGCCACCAGATTTTTCGATGCGCAAACGTCCAATCTCCCTAAGCGTATGTGTACAGACTCAGGGACGGACTCGCCCAGCCGGCAGGTCGGCAATTACCGACGAGGCCAAACACTTCTGGGGGGTCAAACTGCAAACTGAAACAATGTATTTTTCCTTTTCCTTTGTAAGAAATTATTTTCCATTAACAAAGTCAAAAATATTTATCTGGCCACCGGGAGCCAGCTAGTACAAGTGGTTTACTCTTTACTAGTGTAACCAACGATTCGCAAGAAGCTGAAAGATGTAGAATTGGCACTAGTAGCGTCATACATCTCATATTAGCGAGGTTGTTAGTCGCGCGCTTCTCGGTCCTGTAAGTAAATTAGACCCCACCTCCCCAGGCGTTCTATACATTGTGCAATTTTTTATCGATGCAATAACTATTGGTCACTTTTGACCTGCTGATCTGTATGGTATCATGCGGATTCGGTTCGTCTCTTACAGTCCTGTCAGTGAGTGGTGTGTTAGATGATTGTGTGTATTAACAGTTATTTATGTACCAAAGTGAGTGCTTCAGTCCCAGAAATCATGCTAGGGACTAAAACACACTTTACTCCAGAGGTACATACAACATTTTCCACGAGCGGGCACTATTTTTACTTAAAAAAAAATGAAATGTAAAAAACTAAAGAATAGTAATTGGCCACAAAGCTTTTTAGGTATTCTTGTCCTGAAGTGGGTTGAAACCTTTGAAGCGCGTTTCGCCAACCAAGTTGACATCACCTGGGAATGAATATAACTGTTTTAACATCATATAATGTCTGAACGTTATTTGTGGCATTCTCAAGATTTTTCTTTTTCTTCTTACTACCACATGAATAATTCTTCGTTATTTAAAAAGTATAGTTAGTTACCCAGTATGTTACTGTAAAAATAAACCTCTGCGCTTGTGACTTCAAGTCAAAAAATTAGTCAGAGGGTGTTTTTTAACAACTAATATTAGACATAAAAATAATATAATTCCCTAACGTTTCGGAAAGCGAGTCTGTTTCCCATTTCAAAGTCATTTATCTCTTTTTAGAATATGTCGTTTCACGCTTTATTTTTCCCGTAACACACTGGGTAACTAACTATATTTTTTAGATAACGAAGAATTATTCATGTGGTAGTAAGTCTCAAAAAAGAAAAAAGAAAAACCGTGTACTCCACTCGACACTCGTTGCGAAATCCAAGTTGGCATCATCTGGAGATGCTTAAAACAGTATTAATCATCCTCAGATGAGTGCAGGATATGGTGTTTTAGTGTTTCGTGTTTCATGGAAAACTATTAGATTGCTAAATATTACTAATTATCAAATATTGCGAACTGTGAAAATTACCATATGAATATTAATTTTGATTTGAAATAAGTTATATTTTATGGTTTATATTTGATTCTTATTTTTTCATTCTTTCTACCATTAAAAGTTTGACATAATTACAAATATTGCCTATGGGGCCGATTGAGGTCAGTTCGACCCTGTGTAGAGTTTACAAATGGTGATATAATCGTTGTTTGTAATTTAGTGATATTACAGGTCCCTAGATTACAGGTTTGCTGAGGTAGTGAATTTCGTGATCTCTGTATGTCAAATGTCAAATGGAAATTGGAAATTTTTAAGGTGAAAAAATTTACCACAACGTACTCACAAGTCACAACGTATTTCTTTTTTTTTTGTGCATAGAGAAACTAAAAATAAAATCTTTTGTGTGTTTGTATGTGAAGTGAATATGCATCGAAACTGCCGTCAGCTGTAATATCGAATAAGCACAAACGTCGTTTACTTAACAGAACGTGTTTTAAGTGTATAACGCAGTTTTAAAAACTAATATTAATGGTTACTGAACAATAAGATTTCAACAACAAGATTAGTTTTAAAAGAAATCTTATTGTTTTATTTCGTTAATTTTGTGTTCTCAAAATAGAGACGTTTGTATTTTATGGAATTGTCTCGTGATATGGAAAAAGTGTCATATTGGTTTAGATCCATCAGCCGAAACCCGGTTTAGATGATTTTATACTTTCAAATAGAAGACTTCACTACAAATGGTGATGCATTTCCAAATATTACACATGGAAATATTGTTAATTATTTAGTTTTTGAGTGTAGTGCCTACACAAAGACAATTATGTGAATTATGTTTGTGGTTGGGTTTGATGCATTTCCAAATATTACACATGGAAATATTGTTATTTAGTTTTTGAATGTAGTGCCCTACACAAAGAAGGAATTATGTGCGTTTGTGGTTGGGGAAGGAAGTCTTTTAAGGAATTTTCTGCAAGAGAAGTTTTTTGCAAAGGTAAAAATAAGTTCAATTATCAGGGATTTCTTCACTATAATTTATTATAGTAGATTGGATATATTTCCATTTTTAAATTGTACAATGCTCACAAATGTAAATATTTTGATTTCTCCATTTTGTATTTGTACGAGTATTTCCATAAAAACACAGATATTATGAAAAATAACAAATTTAATAATGTAAAAAAATGTAAATCAATCAACCAATAGTGAGAAAAATGTTTTAAGCTGTAGTTAGATTCTTTAAAACAATTCAACCCATGGGTTATGTTGTACTTTTCTGGCTGTTACAAGACGTTTAATTTTCGAGTAAAATATTTAATTTAAAAAAATGAGTACATTTTGATCGGTAGCATAGTTAGATGTTATTTATCTAATTCTATTGGAACAAGAAAAAAATTGTCGCTAAATAATGGGCGTTGAGATAAAATTTGGCAACACTGCCAGAGCCATAGACATTATTATATGTCTATGGCCATAACTTTCGCATACAGCTAGCTTCGTCAGCGGTTCTCAAACAATTTGATGTATTATTTAAAATATTTTTTTTTGCCACTTCTGAGGAACTTTTACTAAGGTAAATTTTTAGCAATCGACTTCTTTTACCAAGTACTACCTCCCATTAAAAATATATTCCCAAGTTCGTAAACACCCTGTATATATATATATATATATATATATATATATATATATATATATATATATATATATATATATATATATATATATATATATATATATATATATATATATATATATATATATATATATATATATATATATATATATATATATATATATATATATATATATATATATATATATATATATATATATATATATATATATATATATATATATATATATATATATATATATATATATATATATATATATATATATATATATATATATATATATATACATATATATATATATATATACATATATATACATATATATATATATATATATATATATATATATATATATATATATATATATATATATATATATATATATATATATATATATATATATATATATATATATATATATATATATATATATATATATACAGGATGAGTTTTAAATGCGTAGTTATATTTTAACCCTCAATATATTTCGTCGAGTACAATCGATCAGCACTGTCAAGAAATTTCTTTTGACAAAAAAAACTTTTAATTTTTGATAATTTTTTCGTCCTCCAGCAACTGACATTTTGATGGTCACTGGATATCTCTCTAAACGCCGTCTACAGATATTACGTAACTGAAGGCAGTGTTGCCAGTTCCTCACAATTCTATTTTAAATTAGTACACAACTGGTAATACGTGGTTTGAATTAAATTCTAAACATGAAACAAAAGTGAAAATATTCATTTTATAAAGTAGCATCTTTTTTAACGAACGGAAGAGCAGATTTGTTTACTTAATACGTAGATAGTTCTATGCTATCTACTGGCCGCAAGGTCGATTCACTTCTGTTCCGTGAATCTATGGAAGTCTAAGTCTTAAATTATTAATTGCTCTCATCTACAATAGAATTATTTTTTGCCCAGTTTAGTAAAATGTTAGTAAAATCAACAATAAATTTTGATAATAAAAACTTACACTCTTTTATAAATAAATTAAACCAACAAAAATTCTAATACTGAAACAAATAATAAAAAATTGGCATTCTGTACGTACCTAATTGAAAAAAAAATTCTCTTCTACATCTAAATAAACCGCACACCCAGATACACAGTAAAAATAAATCACTAATAATAATCAAAAATTGAAAACACACTAATAATTAACCATTATATAATATTATTTTCCGAGAATTGCACTAATCACTAATAATCTGTTTCCTTTATCATGAATAATTACTCATATGGGATCAACCTATCTACGTTATAAAAAAAACAGTATGAACTGAGATCCACTCTTGCGAAACCAACTTGGAAGAAAACATATTGTTCTCCTGTAAAATATTGTTAATAGTTGAACTTAATTATTCTGATGACAAGCAGAATACAATTATGTTACAGAATGGACAAAGGCCCGCAGAACATAAAAAAAAAGACACAGCAGAAAGAAATGTTTTAAGAGTAGTCCTTCTTTTTCTAAAATAATTTCGTAATCAAAACGAGTATTTTTGCGGTACGAACGCTTTGAAACATGTTTACTAAAAATTAATGCTGATTGCTGATTGGTCGAATACAAATTTCCTGTTCTTCCGTGATTGATTAAATTAAACTGTTTGCTTACATTTAGAGCACGAAAAAGTGACAAGGCAATGACAAGTGAATCATGTTACTTTTAAGACGAGCATTAGTTGTTCATTTGTTTATTGAAATACCGCATAGAGGAACAAATTATGATAATGTACTAGATTTTTGAAAGAGGTGCCGATGTACTAAAAATTATTAAACTGTACTGAATCAAGTACAATTTGCACTAGAAATCACTGGCAGCACTAATAGATTGGACGAAAACATAAAACTGAGCGTGAAGTTCACGTGATTAGATCGGACTGCGGAACGCTTTGTTTTCCTATTGGTCTACCGGCAATAAAATCAAGGAAGACGAACCCCACCTATTTTATTGAATTGTAATCAGGCACGTCGATTTTAAGAGCGAGCAGTTATTTGGTTTATTTAATTTTTATTTGTCTTTTGTTATTTCTACTGTTTTGTGTCCGGGTTGTTTAAAATACGATACAAAATATCTAGTACCGACACTGCAGATGAAATGGGAAATAATGTTGACTTAAGTCCACCTAGAAAATGATTAAATGTTATTGTAATTCTAAATCCGGTCCTGTTCAGTTCTACTGTAGAGAAGGCTCTTGTACGTTTGCGCATCAAAAAGTCTGATGACACCATGGATGCAGACATTGGTACTTGAACACGAAATTTCATTCATTTAATGGTTGTTTAGTTTTCTGTGGTTATAGTGCGATTTCTTTCATTTTATGAATTTTTTGCGACTGTCTATTATTACGATAGGATATTTTAATACTTTGTGTAGTGAAAATAGTATATTTTTACATTAAGTGCATATGCATTTGGTACTAAAAAAACATTTGTAAACAATGTGTTGTGCGGTAGAGAGATGCTCTAACGTAAAACGTTATACATGGAAAAAGTGCCATTGGTTTAGATACATTTATTCCTTGAAAGAGAAGACTTCACTATAATATTGATTCATTTCCAAATATTGCACATAGAGATATTGTTAATTATTTAGTTTTTGAGTCTAGTGCCTACACAAAAGAAAAGAATTCATGATAAATCAAATAGAAAAATTCTCATAAAATTCCTTTATTAATGTGACCGGTTTCGTGAACAAGTAATTACTTCACATCATCAGACACAGGAATTTTTATAAATATAATTTTAATTTGACTACCCTGGTCTTTTATTTATAAAACTTCCTGTGTCTGATGATGTGAAGTAATTACTTGTTCATGAAACCGGTCACATTAATAAAGGAATTTTATGAGAATTTTTCTATTTGATTTATCATGAATAATTACTCATATGGGATCAACCTACCTACGTTAAAGAAAGAATTGTGTGTTTGTGGTTGAGTGAAGGAAATCTTTAAGAAATTTCCCGCAAGAGAAGCTTGTTGCAAAGGTAAGAATAAGTTCAATTATATCACTCTCAATATCAGAGATTTCTTCACTGTAGTTTATTATAATAGATTGGGTATATTTCCATTTTTAAATTGTACAATGCACACAAAGATGTAAATATTTTGAGTTTCTCATTTTGTATTTGTATGAGTATTTCCACAAAAACACAGATATTATAAAAAATAACAAATTTAATGATGTGAAAAAATGTAAATCAATCAATGAATCAATAGTAAGAAAAATGTTTTCATTTGTAGTTGGATTCTTTAAAACAATTAAATTGAATCCATGGTGTTACAATGTTGTACTTTTCGGGTTGTTACAAGATGTCTAATTTTCGAGTAACATATTTAATTTCAAAAAGTGAGTTCATTCTGACCGGTGGCTCAGTTAGACGTTATTTAGCTAATATTATTATCTGCGGTTGGATATTATTTACAAATAAAGTTGGGTAATTGTCTTTATTTAAAGAATGAACCGTGTGACTGATTTGAACTCGTTTTTTCATCTTAATTCTACGAATATGCTTAATGATGTGATAAAAATCACCTGCAGTCAATGGTGAATCGTGAATTGGTCGCTAATGTAATGTACGTAAAAGATAGGTCAGTGTGACTCGCCCACTGACCTGTCAGATCAATGAACCGGCCAAACATAGTTCAATGACTGTTTCAAAACGATCTATTTATTAATAAATTACAGGATTACTTCAAATTTATATAATCGCATGGTAAGTAACTACTTAAAAAAATAATAATCCTTTTATAAACTTAAAAAAAAAATCAAATTAAAATTGTCGGTAGCATTTTATAAGTTTATTGTTATCAAAAAATTTAGTTTTGGTTGTATATTCCATACGAAACACTTGAAAGAAATGTTAATTGATGCAAAAAAAAAGGCAAAATTGTACATTTCTTACATTAAAAGGTATTTTAAAATATTTAAAAATTATTTCCAATGAAACAATTAATCGCTTAAGTAGGTAATTATTTCATTCAAAATTATGTCCCGGAACGAACTTACTGCTAGGTGATAAATTGCATATGAAATGCGGCAACACTGCTAAAGGTCAATGCACTATTTCAGATAAAATGAGGAATGTTTCTAGTAATCAGCAGTTCCAAAACAATTTCATCTTATTTTTTTGAAAGTCGATAACTCAATTTTACGTGGGAATTAAGAGAATTACAATAGCACGTAATAACTGCCAGAGATTTGAGATTCGATTAGAAATAATTTATAAGACACGACACAAATTTGTCGAAATTGCTGAATTGAGTTTTAAAAAAATTGGTTTATTTATGAAATTTAATATTAAAAAAGTAAAACATATTGCTGTGTATGTAAATTTAAAATACAAAAGACTTAGAAACTGAGGGCTTGGCATGAGCAAGAGGTTTTCAAATAAAATGCACTAAGTGCAAGATAAATGTAACGATTACAGTTTGGATTTTACAAGAATTTATTAAATTATTATGTAAACTGTTTGATATAGATAGAAATTTAACTTAGGTACCTGTAGGTAGAATTCCAAGGACGAGAACTGGGTTGATGACGTGGAACGCAGAGTGCGTCGGATGCTCCGCCTGCCAGACGATGATCACATCCGTTCGACCACTCCAGAGGAGGTCAAGGAGATTCTAAGGAGCTTAAAGCCGAGGAAAGCTCCTGGATGTGACAAGATCGGAAACATCGCCCTCAAGAAGCTACCCAGCAAAGGGGTGGCAGCCTTGGTGAATATCATCAACGGGATCTTGAGGCTCAGATACTTTCCGGACAGGTGAAAGAAGGCCGACGTCATAGTCATCCCGAAGCCAGGTAAGGAACTACTCTTTCCCTCCTCTTACAGGCCCATCAGCCTACTCTCAGCTGTGAGCAAGGTAGCCGAGCGCGTCATCTTGAGAAGAATAGAAGAGGAAACCGAAGAGCTCCAAATCATCCCCGATGAACAGTTCGCGTACAGGACAGGACATAGTACGGAACTACAAGTGCTCAGGATCACCGAAGAAGTCACCAAAGGTTTCAACCAAAGACAGGTCACGGCGGCACTACTCCTGGACGTTGCGAAGGCTTTCCACAGGGTCTGGCACGATGGTCTACTAGCTAAAATGATGAGTATGGGTTATCCCATTGCACTTGTCAAACTAGTTAGATCATACCTGCACGGGAGACAGATGCGAGTGAAGATTAGGGACTGTGTGTCCACGTATCGACCGATGGAAGCCGGAGTCCCCCAAGGCTCTGTGCTGTCACCCCATCTGTTCGCTGTCTTCACCTCTGATCTCCCACGGCCAGATCCTGGAGTGCGAGAACAGCCACCAGAAGACTGCAAGAGGCAGCCTCTCTTCTGGAAGAATGGTGTATCAAGTGGAAAGTCGCAGTCAACGCGGAGAAAAGCCAGACGATTCTCTTCAGGAAAGGACGCAAGGAAACCCCCACAGGACACGTCTCCATGTTCGGCGAGGACATCCAATGGCACGATTCCGTCAAGTACCTTGGCGTAATCATGGATAAAGGCCTGACATGGAGACAGAACACCGAAGCCATCATGGTAAAGGCCAAGCGGACGAGAGCTCTCATCTACCCGATGGTAGGGAACCAGAGCAGGCTCAGTCTGAGGAACAAGCTTCTGCTAGTCAAAGCACTCATCAGACCACAGCTGACCTACGCCTCCGTAGCATGGGGATACCAAGCGAAGACCTATCTGAAGAAGATCCAAGCCGTGGAAAACGTGGCCATCAGGACAGCGGTGGGCGCACCATGGTACGTTAGAAACGCTGACATCTTTAGGGACCTGGAGTACACACCAGTCACCGAAATCATCCGGAATAGAGCGAAGAAACTGTACACCTTAGCTGAGGAGCACAGGAACCCGCTGATCAGGGAGGCCACCTCCTATGATCCGGCCGACGCACGGAGGCACAAGAGGCCGAAGGTACAGTTACTGGATAACGGGTAAGTATAACTAATCCTTTCCTTACAGATGGACCAAACCCACTGAAAAGACATGACACAACCAACCACCCTCCCACAAACCTTGCGGGCGCCGGTCAGTAAACCGACCAGTGCCCGTTGTGCCCTGGCTCCGTGAAGGACGAAAGTGCTAAGAAAGCACTTAGGCCTTCACCTCCTAGAGCTACACAGTTCATCCTCACCTTGTCCGATGATCCAGATGACAATGTGTCAATTGCCACTTTGTGTACTGGCAGTCAATCCCAAGTCACAGAATATCCACACAGTCCCTGACAGACAGATGACTACCCCCGGGGGTGACAAGCTGGCGAAGAAAGAAGACGAAGACAGAAGAGCGCCAGAAGAGGCCCTAGCCAGCAGGGTTCATCAGCCAGGACCCAGGGAGGTTGACCGAAATCTTCGGCACCGCTCACATTTGTGAGTGGGGCCGTTCGTAAAGTAAGTTAACCCGCCCTGCACGAGGCCGGTCCAGGTCTACAGCGATGACTAGGGTAAAAAGGCAATAGTCCTGCCTGGCCCTAGTATCCAAGACCGTCATTATGCTAAATGGATATTGGCGGCGGTAGAATTCCAAAAGGTAATGCCAGGTATAATGTTAGAAATAAGGATATTAAACTTGTAACGTAGAACATTATCGGTGACTGCCGAATGTAATTTTCAATTGTAAAATTTATGTAACCAAATTACCACAACATGGACTGAAAGTGTTGGTGTAATAGCTAGAAAGGGTTAACTATTAAAATTTTATAATAAACTGTGCTATAAATTAAATAAAAACTAAAAATTGTGACTATGAAACTAAAATTGAGGTTATTTGAACAAAACTTAAAATTATAAACTTAAGATGTGAAATAATTAAGTGATTTACCTTCTAAGAGACTCCAAGTAGCAGAGCTCTGGGTTTAAAAAGGATATAAACTCTTGTGATCCAAAACCATATATGGTGAGTGACGTTGAAACTATGCTTTCGACATAATTTTAAGAATACAGCTTTCAGCTGTTGTATACTGATTGTCTAGAAGTTGGTTGCCATTACTAGTAGCTAGCGGGATAGAGGTTGGCAGCAATGTCATGGTAGCCGATAAGCAACACCAGCTGTAGAATACTGATGAGCAAATATAATACTATTATAAAGTACTTGTGTATCATTATTAACTACAATTAATAATATAAACTACAACATGGCGCTGCGAAGTGGACTAATTACTTAAAGTGATTGTGAACAAGACAACTAATAATCGACCCCTATTTAAAAGTTGACACCTGTGCATCTATACAGGAAATAAAATGGAACATTTTAAACCGCCAAAAAATCTTAATATCATTGAAAATGCCGTTGAAAATTGGAATCGATTTGTCCATAGTTTTGATATATATATGAAGGCAACAGGATTCGATGCAAAAGATGAGGATATAAGAGCCGCTATGTTTTTAAACTTGATTGGGGAGGATGCTTTGGATTTGTTTAATAGTTTTAATTTGTCAGCAGATGACCAAAAAAGTGTGACGAAAGTGAAAGAAGCATTTGAAGAGTATTTAAAACCGAGAAAAAACGTAATTTACGAAAGATATATGTTCTGGTCGAGATTTCAAAATGAAAATGAAGAGTTTGATTCGTTTCTGAAAGACATAAAAAAAGTTGATTAAAACCTGTGAATATACCGATGTAGATGAAATGATTAGAGATAGAATAGTGCTAGGCATTAATTCCAAAGAAATTCAGGAGAGATTATTAAGAAATTCAGATTTAACTTTAACTATGGCAGTTAATATTTGCAGAGCAGCGGAAATCAGTAAAAATCAAATGAAAAACCTACATAATGGAAAAGAAATAAATGTTGCTAATATAGTTAATAAAGATATCAAAGCCGAAGCGTCTTATCCTAATTATGAAAAAAAATTTTATCTGTGTAAAAAATGCAACACTACTCATGGTGTAAGAAGCTGTCCAGCATATGGAAAAGTATGTAAAAAATGTAATGGGTCCAACCACTTTGCTGTGGGATGCAAATTTATGAAAAGACCTTTACGACGCGTTAGTGAAGTAAATCAGGAAGAAAATTCTAACTCCTCGTGTGATGAATTATTAGTGCAAGAATTATTTCAAGTAAGAACAATAGAAACTGAATATAAAAAAAGTAAATTTACTAGAAGAGTCGTGGGATCAAGAAATTTTAATTGAAGATAAATTACATATCCTTTTTAAATTAGATACTGGTGCAGAAGTAAATGTAATGCCTATTTCTATTTTCGAAAAAATCTGTAAATTTAAAAATATCACTCAAGAAAAAACGAATACTATATTGAAAGGGTTTGGGGGCTCAAAAATAAAGCCTTTATGTAAAATTAACTTAGAATGTAAGGTTAAAAACATAAGTAAAATGTTGGAATTTTTGGTAGTTGACATTAAGTGTAAGCCGATTTTAGGCATTTTAAGTTGTATACACTTGAAATTAATTGAAAGAAATAAGATTACTAATAATAAATGTGTAAATGTAGTAGAGAATGAAAAGCAAAGATTTATCGAACAAAATAAAATAATATTTGAGGGTGTAGGTATCTTTCCGGATATATATAAGATTAAAATCACGGATGTAAATAAAGGTGTAATTAAGCCACCTCGAAGGTTACCTCAGACCCTCACAAAGGAGCTTAAGATTGAACTTAATAGATTAGAGTCTGAGAAGGTAGTATCCAAAGTAAATGAACCAAAAAATTGGGCTAGCAATTTAGTTATTATAGAAAAACCTAATAAATCCTTACGGATATGCTTAGATCCATCTGAACTAAATAAAATTATTAGACGTGATTATTATATAATACCAAAATTTGACGATATTAGACCTAAATTACTTAATAAAAAAAATATTCACTTTACTAGACCTAAAACAAGGATTTTGGCAAATAAAATTAGACGAAGAATCTTCTAACTTGTGTACTTTTAGCACACCTTTTGGTTACTATAAATTTAACAGATTACCGTTTGGAGTATCATGTGCTCCAGAGGCGTTCATAAAATTAATTACAAAATATTTTGGGGACATTAGTGAGAATGATATTGTAATATACTTTGATGACTTGTTAATTGCAACTGAAACTGAAGAAGAGCATAATAGACTGTTAAATTTGGTAGTGAATAGGGCTAAGCAGTTGAATATCAAATTTAATTTGGATAAATTGCAATATAAACAGAGTGAAATAAAGTTTCTAGGGCATATATTTAATAAAGAGGGTGTAACACCACAAACGGAACATCAATTCTAAAATTAAAAGAACCTAAAAACAAAACTGAATTACAGCGCATATTAGGAATGGCAAATTATTTACGAGATTTTATTCCAAATTTTTCAGCAATTATCAGTCCATTAAGGCAGTTGTTAAAAAAAGATATAATATGGGTGTGGAACCAAATACACACTGATACTCTAAATAAATTGAAAACAATAATTGCTAATCCACCTGTTTTGAGTCAGTTTGATCCAAATAAAGATATTGTAATACAATGTGACGCATCTAAGGATGGACTAGGTTGTTGTCTTCTACAAAATAATAGACCAATATCGTTTGCTTCTAGAAGCCTGACAGTCACAGAACAGTCTTATGCTCAGATTAAAAAAGAATTTTTAAGTTTAGTGTTTGCATGCCGCAAATTTCATTATTTCATATATGGGAGGAAAATAACGGCATTCACAGATCATCAACCCTTGATATCAATTATGAAGAAGGAAGTGTCTGCAATTCCGTCCCTGAGATTACAAAAAATGAAAATTAAACTTCTTAACTATGATATTGATTTAAATTATTTACCTGGTAAACATATGCACATTGCAGACTTATTATCGCGTAACTATATTAATAGGGTTGATGACCAGGAACAGAGTGACAGTGGTGTTAATATACATTGCATTAATAGATTTGATGATAAGTGTAATAACTTGTATGACTTCCGACAGGCTACAATAAATGATCCATGTCTTAGTAAAGTCTGTGAATATTATCATAATGGATGGCCTGATAAAAAATTTATCCCAGAACATGTAAAATATTATTATAAAATAAAAAATGAGTTAATAGTTGAAGAAAATATTGTATATTTTAATAATAGGATAGTGGTGCCAGTTAGTTTAAGACCTGTAATGTTGAAGTTGTTGCATGAAAGCCATCAAGGCATAACAAAAACTAAATTAAGAGCAAAAAATATTTTGTACTGGCCTAGTATGTATAATGAAATAGAGCAACTTATAAGTAGCTGCCGTACCTGTGAAAAATTTCAACTATCAAATAAAAGAGAATTATTAATACCACATGAAATTCCAAATTTACCATTTGAGAAAGTGGCCATGGATATTTTAAGTTATCAAAACACCGATTATTTAGTGATTATAGACTATTATTCAAAATGGATTGAATTATTGAAGTTAAAGTGTAAAACTTCGGAAGAAGTTATCTATAAATTAAAAAATGTTTTTGCAACACACGGAATACCGAAAATAATTATAGCAGATAATATGCCATTTGGATCATACGAGTTTAAGGAATTTGCGATCCAGTGGAACTTTAAAGTCAATAATTCAAGTCCAAACTATCCACGCAGCAATGGACTAGCAGAAAAGGCAGTTCATATATGCAAACAAATGTTAAAAAAATAAATTGAGGAAGGTAAAGACCTTAGTATTTCATTATTAGAATATCGATGCACTCCAATTCCAAGTTTAAATGTGTCTCCATCGGAAATTTTAATGAGTCGATTATTAAAAACAAAATTGCCTACTGCACATACAAAATTAATACCAAGAGTTCAAAATAATATACATATTAAATTACAAATGAATCAAAGCAAATACAAGAGATATCATGATCGAAGTGCTCCTAGAAAAATTAAATTTAGAGAAGGACAAAATGTAGTGATTAAAAACAAAAAAAATTGGGAACCAGGTAAAATAATAACTAATTATGAAGCTCCACGTTCGTTCATTGTAAAAGACAGTAAGAATCAAATACTTCGGAGAAATACCTATCACCTAAGACCATCTAATATTGAAATGCAACCTTATGAAGGTTGTTCCGATGATCAAGAGCCAGTAGTAAATAACTGGGAACACCAGAATAGTAACATAAATCCGGATCACAACTTAGGAAATAACTTAATAAATGATAATGTGGGTAATAATACATTAAATGTTAAGCCTATACCGGTGAGTACGAAATCAGGTAGAAATGTATTACGACTAGATATCCAGCCATTTGGGAAGCTAATCTATTGATCAATTCATTAGGATTATTATAATAGACGTAATAAATTTTCTTATTAGACAAATTCAACATCCCACCTCTCGTTGGCTGCTTAAATGATTGAGATCTAGGACGAACATTACTTTGAGACCTAGTATTAGGAGGTGATAGTTTAGTAAATGAGGTCTTTGGAATCGTTGTAGATTTCAATATACCCTTATCTATTAAGTAGAGTTTAATTATAGTTCTATATTTTACAGTATTCTTGCCCTGAATTTGATCAGTAGGATCTAAATTTCTGCGATAACTGTTAGTATGTTTTAATATATCCATGTAATTATCCAATTCTGACTTATTATAAGCATTAGGATTTTTCTTAAATAGTAATTCATACAACCCAATAAAACCTGGATATAATATATCCTTTACTTGTATGTCTTTACCAACAATTTTTAATTCAGAATCACCTATTTTAATCGTATGTTACACCATATATCCGATCATTTTTTGGTCTCGTCCCCTATTATGGATTCATCGATATATGTTCTCGGTAGGAGATCATTTGCTTCCAAGTATTCTTCATAAGCCCTTGTTTTTGATAATTCTTTCATATGTAGCTGGCTTTTTTCCCACCTGTTTATTAATTAAGGTACTGCTATTCTGTTCATCACTAATAGATTTTTGTAAGGCAGGGTTAAATTGAATGAAGTATCTTCCAAGAAACTAAGTCAAGTCATCGGCAAATATTTGTTTAAAACATTAACAGGAGATTTTTAGGAGTAGAATAAATACTTTTGCTTTGTTCAGCTTTAATTTCATCTAAATATGAAACTCCAGTTGAGAACATGAAACATTGACATGAACATGAAGATTAAATAAGGATAAAAATAAGGATAGAAACATGGACATGAACATGAGCTTGAACATGAACATGAACAGGAACATGGCGATACATAGGAAGGGTATAAATAATGATAAATGAGTATAACATAGGGATGAAAACTAAGTATCAATAAGTATAAATAAGGGTAACCTGCTACTATTTGGTCATTTGATTTCATACAGTAAACATGTATACATGCAATATTTTTAGTAAGACATTCTCTTGGCTTAGTGGTCTAAGCAGACATACTAATATTCATAAATGTCGTTCTTTCCAATGTAATTTGTGTAATAAAACATTTACAAGAAAAAGTAACATAAAAATCATGTACAAAGAACACATGCCGCTATTCCATTCAATAGGAGACGACCGTAATTAATTTACCATTGGTTAATGAGGAAGATCAAAGAGATAGAAAAGTGCCTAATTCAGCGTTAGTAACAAAAATAAAACACAGCCGAATGAAGAATTGGAAAACTTAGTTGCACCTAGGATATCTAAACGGTCCACTGCGAAACGTTTTAAGTACACATACGTTGATAATTATCAAACTCTAAAGAAAATGAAAACTAGTGAAATATTAAAGTGGACCTCGGACACTGATCCTAATGACTTAATTGAACAAATAAGAAAGACATTAGTCTAGGCCTAGACAAAAATACTTTGCGAGATATGGGTATTATTGAATAATTTTTTGCTCATACTTTACTACTTGTTGTATAGCACTTGTACAATTAACTTTGACAAATGTATGCATTGCTTCTTTTAAAATTTTCATAAATGTGAAAATAAAAAATCATAAACAAGTATTTTTATTTAAATATATTAAATCGAGCGAAATGAACCTTTCCCTAAATATAGAAAATTACTGGAGTTGTAACGGTTAGGAATTCACTTGGGGCACAGATCTGTAAGTTACTGACATGGCAAAGTTAGATTGCACGAAAAGCGGACACAGGTATGTTTGGTTGCCTACATGGATTTTGTTAAATCAAATTGCCAAATTTAAATGCCCTAAATTAAATAGAACACACATTGTTTTGAATGGTTAAAATGTTTAGTAACGCCCTGTATAGCATGAAATAATGATTTATAGCTTTCATCTCAAGTATCAAGCCCATGTCACAAGTCTACTCCACGTTCCAGTTGTTTTGGTTAAACTACCTCCTTCCGCTGTTAATTCCTCCGGTGTATCCTAAAACAAACTAGTGTACATATAATTTGTAAATATGTTGGAATTGTAATACTAAGCTATCTCATTCTTTCGGGTAGTAGTTTGTTTTATTTTCCCATTTAGTGTTTAGTGTTTGAGGATCTGAAATAGAAGTAAAACAGATTAGGTTATAATTTAGATTAAAAATGATAAAGGCAAGTTTCAATAAAAAGATGGATAGGTGAAATCTCTTGAAATATTTCTTACCTATAGTCTTGAGTTAATTCTGCATTTTTAAATAAGTGTAAATTAAGGTTAAAATACACGTTGTTTGATGTGATTTTGTCAACTGGAACAGGGATTTAATCAGATGGAGACTGGAGAACTAGGTTGATTTTTATGGAAAAAAGGGTTGATAAAAAAGGGGCAGCCATATTGTGAAAAGACCTAACAAGAGCTAGAGTGAGTTTATGATTAATTATTTAAATTATTAGAATAGCTATCGACGAAACAACATTTTATTTTACGTCTTTTCTCCTTACCTCTAAAATTTACTTAAAAAACTGTCTCAAAAACCACCTGGACATAATCCACCTTGCCCTGATATAGTTTGAGCCCCTGGTTATCAAGAATTGCCTAATTTTAATCTACTACTGTTAGGAAATATGTCGAGAGCTACCATTGCGAAAACCCAGCCAGCGCGCTCTCTGAGGAATTGCGACTGAATTGTAAATGTATTTCCTGGCCTGTGATTATTTCTGTTTTCAACCTACTGTCAATGGACCTATCAGTCTCAGCCTCCTCAACTATGTAAATATAATCGTGTAAAGGGCTTGATTAAGAGAACGTAAGTCCATCTTTTTATTTTTTGCCATCTCATCTATCAGGTCATAGTTTCCTGGAGAAAACTGCCTGAAGACATCCGGGACAAAAGCATTGGGTGAGTCCAAATACTAATTACCAGCGTAATCAAATTTATTTAGTTTTTTGATATATTTATGAATTTCGTGTAAACCATGAAACAGCTGTTCCTTGGGTATAAATCTCATGTTTATGATAATTACCTGAAACAAATAAGATAGTTCGAGTTTACAAGGGCATACTGATCATGTTCATAATCATTTCGATGCTGGCGTACTGGCTGGCATAATTTGTTTATTAGTACATGATATACTTTATTAGAGATTGACGATATTTCATAGTCGGTGATTTTTTCACTGTGATTGAGCAATCACAGTCAGGTACTGTGGCTCAACTACGTTGAACAGTGACTGTCAAGGTGCAGTATCGGTATAGTACACAATACTGTGCAGAATCATTGCCACAGCCAGTAGGCCAATCGCAATGCAGGTCGCAGATCGCACTGGGACACTGCGGTCACACGGTGTGTTTATTAGCCATGCACTGGTCCCAGGTAGTATTCACAGTCGCAATAATCACGGCTCAAGCTTTGGCACACTCGGAAATAATTTGTTACACGATGCGACTGGCACTACTCCGCAGCAATTGCTCCAAGGTTGTAACCACAGTCACAGGTTACAATCACTGTGATTTTTATATCACAGTAGCAGTTCGCATTGTGATTTAAAAATCACCATTTAGCCCATCACTATACTTTACTTTGGAAACGCGGTAATATTTATAACACTACACTTACAATTTCGCTTGGCAAGGCTACGAAGGCCCAGGCAGAGTAAACTTGTAAAACAAATTAACATTATTTTTGTCTTCATACATTAATTTATAAATTATTACTGTCACTGTAGTAGAACCACGAATTTCTTAATATAATCTGGATTTTTGATTCAATACTAATAAAATGTCCCCTATGTAAACTGCCATACTGTGGACAATATATATTGGCTACATATTAAGCAATTATAGAAGGTTATGAGACCGCGGATATTTAAATCGTGTTTACCACACGTTAGTCTATTTCCGTGATTATTTTTGTATGTTTTTAGTTTCCAATCATTTAGCAGTATTTTTGATCAAGTGTTTAATTTTTTCCAATTATATTGTTATTATAGTGAGAATAATCTAATTATATTATCCCACTGAGAATATTTTGTAACAATTTGTTTTTGTACATTAACGTGTTTCCTGCTTTTGACATCTGTCACCAGTTGTCTTAAATTTAAAAAAAAATAACCAAAAACGATTTAGTTTAGCGTCAGTGGAAAAAATTATCATACAATCTAAAGAAAATTCATGTAAAAATACTATGTTAAGTAATAATTATTGAGTGAAGAAAAATGTTTATCCCATTGGAAACAGATTAGTTTTCAGAAACGTTAGGGAAATATATTATTATTTTTGTGTCTCATATTAGTTGTCAAAAAGCACCCTCTGACTAATCTTTTGACGTAAAGCCACAAGCACAGGTTTATTTTTCCAGTAACATACTGGGTAACTAACTACATTTTTTAGATAACGAAGAATTATTTATGTGGTAGTAAGTCCCAAAAAAGAGAAAGAAAACAAATAACGTTCAGACATTATTTACATTTTGTAAATAAACAAAAAAATAATCTTTCGAATACCATTCGACAGTGAGAATAAATTAAAAAATAATTCTCCGGTTCTTTTCGCAAACTTGTTGCCATTCTACAATAGACAATTGAGCCCTACGGGTTCACGTGTCTATTGCTAACCATAGGTTTTCGAAAAACTGTGGAATTATTTTCAATTTATTCTCACACTTTTGTGATATTTTTACTGATTATTGGCAACTAGCAGATAAGTTGTGTTATCACAGTCGTGTGTTACAAATTAGTTAAACACTATTTGAAGACAAAAATATTTCACATTTAAGAAGAGAAAAACAACTCGATTTAAACATGTTTTATTATAAAAAATTACAAAACTATCCAGCTTTAAAAGAAAACCTATTGGTGTTTGAATACTACCAGACTTACGAATGAACGTTACACATTTTTCTTGGTGGAATTTTCGCAATCAGGAACAATGTATTTTTAATAAAGCGCACAGAGAAGTTCTACACTAAACACTAACCACAGAATGCCACTCAAAAACTAATAAATACAGAACAAATCTAATAAAACTGACAAATGAGGCAAAAAGTACAATAATTAATAAATCCAGTCACAGCACATCACATAAACAAATCGTCCAAGATGACAATTGACAAATCGAAACTCGGTGTGACCAATGCAAAATCACTAATTTTTACCAATAATAAATTGAAATGTAACCACAGTATGGCGGCCCCCCTACACGGAGACAGTTTTTCAAGGTCGAGCCATATCAAATGGAGATCCAGATTATATTGAGAAATTCGTGAGTAGAACAGGATCTAGGCACTGTCAGAAGTTCCGACTAGTAAATAGTAGGACTACGTTCCGCCTATACCAAGTAGCAGCTGACTTTCTTGAAGGGGCTGATTTGATAGGCCAATTCTGTGAGCTCGTACTCTTGAAATTTTATTTAACAAATCTATTTATTACTAATTATATTTGTCATGTAATAAGTGTTCATTCACCTACATTAAGTAATATTTTAAACTATACATTGTGTTCTTTTATCAGAATGATTGGCGTGTGAAAATTATTGTCCTGCCTTATCACTCCCCTTTCCTGTCGATTTATATCGGCTGGCGCCCTGGCAATAGCTCACACGAATATTTCTAGCCACCAATTAAGTAACCCAGAAAAGCAAGACATCTATTGAGTCAAACCCACGACCCGTCCCGACTAGAAGAGCAGTCGCACGTGGCGGTCATTTTAATTGACGACAAAACCGCCACAGGGTGTATGTATTTGTGATATAATATTTACTCTTAATCTAATAAATTTCAATAAGAATCAATTTTTTAATAACTCCAGCTACATTTTATCACCACTACTATAGTTGAATGGGTCAATTGGACTTGAAAATCTATGATGTATAAGAAATGTTCTCTTTCGATAGTATAATTTACTTAATGACCTTATTAAGAAAATATAATAAACTTTGTGCTAGTATTATGAAACCCTCGATTGAAATCAGAAGTAATGAAAAAATGCTATTAAATCTATTTATAGCTATCCTACAATTACAATTACCTAAATTTAAAATAAACGATTGATTTCAAATACAGAGACGTATTCGATAAGAGGTACACTCCTAACTGGTTTAAAAAAAATATTTACTGTATCGAAATTAATATTAATACCTACTTACTGTAATATGCTTTTGATATTTCTTTTTAACTATACGTGAAAACAAACAAAAAATAAAATAAGTAATAATTGTATAAGTTAAGGTTGCAAAATTCATAATTTGAACTGTCAGTGTAGGTAGATAATAATTTAACTATCTCTCTGATTTCTTTCTTAATATAATCATAATAAAAACTGTAAAGAATAATTTTTTTTTTGGAGAGATGGGAAATTACTAATCCTACCCATATATAGCTTTATTTTTAATCTGTTAATTTTTATAATTATCTATCGCAACAGAATATATTTAATCTATGAAATTAGTCTTGGTCTCCCCACCTGATTGCTACTATTCTAACGGCTATATTAAAAAATTTTTAGTTGTTAACATCATCATACCATTTGGAACTTGTTGGAAATTATAGCCCTAAGATTTTGTGTCAGTATTTATATAATTTAATATTCTCTTACTGTACGACATACGATCTAAGCGTCAGTTTTATTTGTTTTATCGTAAATAATTCATGATTTTTTTTACAGTTAAACGCTGCTCTTTGGTCAGTGTTTTTATTAAATAAACATTCTGTAAAATCTTCGAATGTGACTGTCTTAATGGCCTCGTGGGTGGGGCCTTTACACGTATACATGTTTACTGTATAACATAGGGATAAAAAATAAGTATTTATTAGATTAAGAGTAAAATATTATAACATAAATACATACACTCCAGTAATTTTCTATATGTAGGGAAAGCTTCATTTCGCTCGATATAATATATTTAAATAAAAATACTTGAGTATAATTTTCTATTTTTGTAATAAATACTCTTCTACTGATCTATTTTAGTATTTATTAAGTAATAATAAACAAACAAAGTAAAGTTTGTAAAAACCAATCTACTATTCTAGTCTTAATGACACTACTGACTGGACGACCCTCCTCTCGAGTGAAGTTAGCTTTCCAGTGTCATTTACAAAATAAGGCGGGAATCCAACAATGTAACAGTATCATCACTCGTTCCTTTTTTTATATAGGATTAAAATATAAACAACGAAAGCATACATATTTTAGGACTAAAATATAAATAAACAAAACATACATTAGTACAAGATTCTTACTCAAAATCAGCTACATAGTCTTTTAAATATGAAGGGGGCTTACGAACTCTCTTATTAACACTTATGTCACTATTAGCATTATCCTCCACGATTTCACTTGTATTTATATTTCGGTTTTCACAATAATTAGGTAATTTGGTTACATTATGTAGTTCTATATCAAGACCAACATTTTCATTTAAAGGTGCATTAACATCAGTAAAATTATCAATACTTATAGGAACATTATCAGTTATATCAAGTGAAAAGTCAAGTTCGTTCTCAGCAGTGCTATCGCTATCTTCATTATTAGGTGTCGACAATTCAGGGTTAGCAATTTCAGTATTATCGTTAAACAAATTCAAATTAACATCGTATAATACACATTTATCAATAAAAGGTAAATTAGTTTTATTTAAAAATTTTCTGTTCCTCCTATATTGAGTCCCACCTGAATCCCTGACAATATACGACCTTTCGTTCACTACATCCTCTACTCTTCCTCTAACCCAAGATTTTCCTTTCTGAATTAAAATATTTTCTCCTTTTTTAAGTTTTTCTAATTCTCTAGCATTTATTTATTTTATTTATTTATTTATTTATTTATTTATTTATTTATTTATTTGGATACTACCACCCAACAGGTAACCATTTACAGGGTGGGAACATTACAATGAAGAATGTGAACATTATAATAAACAGGCATTGCAAAATAACAACATGCATTACAATAATAAGAAATAACAATAATAAAAACAATAACAACAACAACAATAATAATAATAAAAACAAAAAGAATATTAATAACAATAAAATAAAGTAAAATAAAAAAACACATTAAAATAGAACTACAGTAGAATAGTGCATAGCGAAAGTTATAAATTATAAGTCAAGTTGTTTAATTGAACGAATGCTACAGTTGAATATATCAAGCTGATCTTGCAGTAGATTATAATTTCTACACATAAAATACAAAGGAGAGAATTTTAATAAATTAGTTCGAGGTGTAGGAAGATAAAATGTTTCGCAGTTTCGACTTGTCATACGAGGTACATGAAAATGTAGTTGCTCCAAAATGAGAGGGCAATCGAATATGTTATGCATAATTTTGTAAAGAAAAATTAATGAATGTGCTATTCTTCTATTTTCCAAATTTGACATGTGAAATCTTTCCAACATCACATTTTGCGGATATCCAATTATTGGATAAATATTATCCTCAATAAAACACAAATATTTAACAAAACGGCGCTGAATATTCTCAACATTATTTATATAAATCGCATATCCTGGGGACCATATCAACGAGCAGTATTCCAATTTTGAACGTACGAATGAATAGTACAGCAGTTTCATAATATCAGTATTATTAAACCCTTTGCAATTTCTAATTATAAAACCTAAACTTTTTAGTGCCGATGCGACAGTGAAATTAATATGTTCCTTAAAACTTAAACACTTATCAAATATAACTCCAAGATCCTTTACTTATCCGGTCTCTGCAAGATTTGATCGTTTATATGATAATCGTAGTTGATAGGGTTACGCATTTTAGAGAAGGTGAATGAGTTACATTTAGATATGTTGAGAGGCAAGTTATTAGATAGGCACCAGTCATTTACCATGTTTAGGTTATTCTGAAGATTTTCACAATCTTGTTCGTTTTCTATGACACAATATATTTTTAAATCATCGGCATATAAGAGACTCTCTACATTAAGATTATCTGCAATATCATTTATAAAAACAACAAACATAAGCGGGCCCAGTACAGAACCCTGGGGTACACCGGAGGTGGCTAGGACGTCAAACGACTTGTAACCACGGTATTCAACATACTGACGCCTATTCTCTAGATATGAAGAGAAAAATTCTAACTGCATCAATGACAGTCCAAACTTACTCAATTTGTCTAATAGAGTACAGTGATCCAGGTGATCAAAGGCTTTGGAAAAGTCAGTGTAGATAATATCGACTTGCCTATTTGCATCCAACTCCTTAGAAATGAATTGCGTGATGCATGCAAGATTAGTCTCAGTAGATCTACCGGGAACAAAGCCATGTTGGTTACAAATAATTTGGCCATGTACGTGATTGGATAATGACATATGCAAAGTAATCTCAAAGACTTTAGCGAAATTGCAAATAATTGTAATGGGTCTATAATTTTCAGCCACACAATTGTTGTCTTTTTTAAAAACGGGACATAAGCGCGAATATTTCCACACATCAGGAAATGTACGCGTTTTTAGTGACAAATTAAATATTGTTATGAGAGGGCCGGCGAAGATGGCTGCGCAGTCTTTGACGATAAATGCGGGAATATTATCAGGTCCTTTAGTAAGCTTAGGCTTGATTTTCTTTAATGATTTAAGTACTTCTGTTTCGGAAAATGACGTTAGAGACAAATTGGTGCTGTTACTACTGACGTTTTCATAGGAATGATATTTATCTTCATTTATGTTGGGTTTTAAATATGCAGATTGAAAAAAGTTAGCGAAGGCATTGACAATATCCTGGGGATTCGTGCATTGAGTATCATTATACGTAATATTATCGGGAATGGAACTGCTACCTCTTTTTACCGTTAATGTAAGACCAGAATTTTTGCGGATCACTTTTTATGTTTTCTTGTATTTTCAGCAGATAGTTTTCATGCGCCTGTCTTAACTCATCCTTTATCTTTTTTTCTTATATCACTAAACTCCCTATAGATATTGGTATTTTTTGTTTGTTTACATTTTTTCCATAGAATACGTTTTTTCTTTATGTCTCGTACCATGTTATTCGTGTACCACGGGGGATATTTAGATTGTCTAGGAACATATTTGGGAACGGTTTTATCAAAGATTTCAGTCAATTTTGAGTAAAATTCAGAGCATGCAATATTAACATCTTTTAGTTCATTTAAGAAGGACCAGTCTGCTTCGAATAAAATCTGGTATAGTTGAGGAAAATCTGCTTTTTTAAAATTGTAGCTTTCTGTTGGGTTACACGGGAAATTTTCGGACTGAGAAGTATTTATTGTTATTGATATATCCAAGGGTGGATGGTGTGAATCTTCAGTCAGTAGACACTCTAGAGATCTCGTAACACGGCAATCTTTGTTTGACAATACTAGATCTAGTGTAACGTTATTGACATTTGTAACAGTGTTAAATTGCGTAATATCAAGATATTGGGAAAACTGGCGCAGAGAGTTTGCACGTATGCTTGAAACGATGTTAGTGTTATTGTATTCTGGAATATTGAAGTCTCCTATCAAATAAACGTCACCATCATTTAAATAATCAAGTGATTCAAGCATCTCAAACAGAACTGCATATGAACCGTTGGATATATTTGGTGGTATATAAATAACCAAAATAAAAAGAGTTTGGAAGTTAATTGATATTTTAATACCAACTATGTCAATTTGAGGAAGAAATTCTCGAATAAATTTGAGATCAAGTTCAACATATGTATATTTTTTATGTAACGCAATTAGTACGCCGCCGCCTTTACTTTTATTCGTTTCTACAAAGTTACGATCACACCGTACGATATTGTAATTAGGGGACAGAATTTCCGTATTTGAGATTGGCGAGTCTAACCAAGTCTCTGTAAAGGTAAATATATCGTATTGACATGTAAATGCCATTGTGTGCGTATCATGGAATTTTGTGTTTAGACCGCGTACATTTTGGTAATATATTTCTATGCCAGGAGTTAAAGATGAGGAAGATGCTTGCGTAGATAAATTCCGACTAGGGGTATGGATATTACTTGATAATGTATTAGTGTCACCTACTAGCTATGCGGAGGACATTTTTACCTTTAATTCGTCGATATGATGTTTGTATACAAAACAATTATGATCCCAAGCAGCATGTTCAATATTAAGCTCCGTTTTGTTAGCATTTGAATAGTCTATACAGTTGACACATTTTAAGGTTGTAGAGGTGCAGTTATTTACATTGTGTTCACCAGCACATTTTGGGCAACGTACTGCAGATTTGCATTGGCCTGACATGTGATTGAACCCATTGCATGTAAAACAGCGACGTATTTCAATGGAATCGTAAACACTACATAAATCATATCCTACAAATAACTTACCATCTCCGATTGACATTACTTTATCGTAAAATATTGTTTCCACTTGCAAGA
Source organism: Rhamnusium bicolor (assembly GCA_029963845.1). Taxonomy (NCBI): domain Eukaryota; kingdom Metazoa; phylum Arthropoda; class Insecta; order Coleoptera; family Cerambycidae; genus Rhamnusium; species Rhamnusium bicolor. The sequence continues at coordinate 108,811 of JANEYF010004073.1, forward strand.
TAGCCTGATAAATGTTAACATTTCTTTTTTGTAGACCATAATTTTAATACTTTTAATTCACAATTTTCACTATCTAGATGTTTATTTTGAAACTTAATATATTGTATTAATTCATTTTCCGACAGTTTTTCTGACATACCGACAATCCGTACTCGAAGTTTTACATTTATTACGTCCCTGATGTTGTAGCTTTCAATTAGCTTACCTTTGGCAATTTCCTTAAGTTTCGAAGTATCTTCTGAACTGGGGCAGCCAACCAAAATACCACCTTCTTTAATATTCTTTATTTTAGAGATGTTGATGTTATTTATCACGGGATTTATGTTGTTGAGAATGTCAACTCTTGTCGTTAAATTATTTTGTTCTGGGTCCTTTGGCTTTATTATGATAGCAGCCTCAGTTTTCAGAGCAGCTGAGTAACTTTTCTTTATCCTCAAATTATTTTCGGCGTTAATATCCGCAATGACTCGCAGCAGAGTGGGTTATTTCATTTTTTAGGTCGTTAAACTTTTCGCCGATATCCTGCATTAATAATTTCAATTTTTCTTCGAAGATGGATTCAAAATATTTGGGGTCCCAGGTGGTAAGTTTATTAACCCAGCACTCACATTTCCAAGAAAGGGCGGGATAGTTAGTTACAGACGCCAACAGATCAGCTGGTATATTAGTACATAGAATGTGATGAGATTGCTCACAAGTACCACTACAGGGAATTGCCGGCTTCTTTGTTGTTATTGCGCTATTGCAGGTTCCACATTTCTGGGTCATATTTCCGAACAAATTATTATTGTTCACTCAAATAGGAAAGTAAGTTTATGATGTTGACAGTATAAATTGCCAGATGTTATTATCCCTTCGACTTCGAGTTACTTGCCCCTTGTTATGACGAATTGACCACTCGTTTATGAGATGGAGGCTTTTAAGTAAAACTATCGGTGTTCGATATTTCACAAATTAATTAATTAACTATAAAATAGTTTTTGCGATGATATATATATTGATTTGTACAGAATTGTTTACGTTTCACTCCAACACAAATTTGACTGTTTCAGCACAGTTTTTACCGAGTTTATACACAGTTTCACAGGGGTATCACTAAGCACGTCTGTTCTCTAGCACGTCTGATTCTTATCATAATAAAATTTTTGACTATCCTGTTTATCTTTCAATTTTTGTTGAATTAAAGAATTATTATTGGGTCAAGATTTTTATCTGAAATTGGTATTTTACTTTTTAACATTCTATTTAAAAATAGTTGTGATGGAGAAAATTCCATGTTTGTTAATGGAGTGTTTTGATATTCCATTAGTAAAAATGGTAAATCTTTTACAGAACTTGTCTTACGTAACATTTGCTTAACAATTCCCACATATCTTTCGGCTACTCCGTTGGACTGATGATGATGGGGGCTGCTAAAAATAACCTCGAAATTCCAATCAAAAGCAAATTTTTTTAAAGTTCTTTGAATTATAAGGCATATTATCCGAAAAAAATTTTTCAGGGACACCAAATTGAGAGAATTTTTCGTAACAAAGTTTAATCACATAGTCAGATGTTTTAGTCTTAATTTCTCTTACCTCTAACCACTTAAAGTATGAATCTACAATCAGTAAATAATTCTTGTTAGCAAATTCAAAAATATCAGAAAATAAGTGTTGTCATGGCCTTGTTGGTAATGGGTGATTAATTAAAGGTTCTTTTTGATTAGATCTCTGATGAATTTGGCATTTTTCACAGTTCGAAACAACATTTTCAATATCTCTACTTAAATAAGGCCAATAAAACAACTGTCTGGCTCTTAACTTAGATTTAGAAATTCCTAAATGAGGTTCATGTATTAAATTTAGCATCTTTTCACGTAAAGATTTGGGTACAATAACTTTATACCCGAGAAACAATAAATTATTAGACAAATAAATGTTGTCCTTTGGTTTGAAGTAAAATTTTAATTCTGAGTTCAAATTTTTATCATTTAATGGCCAGTTAGCAAGACAAAAGTTCTTAACTTGACATAATATTTCATCTTTGGCAATTTCATTTTGAAAACCTATTTTTTTTTCTTCCGACATAGGGATATTATTAGATAACGAATGAACAACATATTGCATTTCAGAATCATCCGCGATTTCATTTTTAATGTAAGACCTAGATAAAGTATCAGCAATTATCATATCTTTACCAGGCAAATAAACAATTTTAATTTCATATTTTAACAGTTTCAGTAACATTCTCTGTAACCTTGCACTTACCTTATCAAGGTTTTTATCAAAAATAGCAAGCAACGGTTTATGGTCACTTTGTACAGTTACTTTATACCCATATACAAAATAATGACACTTCTCGAATGCAAAAACAATTGAAAGTAGCTCCTTTTCGATTTGAGCGTATTTTTTTCTGAATTGGTTAGACATCGAGATGCAAAAGAAATAGGGTGCCCTTCCTGTAAAAGACAACAACCTAAACCCTCACCGGATGCACCACACTGTATAGTAATTTCTTTTTCAGGATCGAATATTTTCAAAGTTGGAGAATTGGTTATTAAAAATTTTAAATGCTGTAATTCACATTCATGTTCACAATTCCAGCAAAAAGGCACATCCTTCCTAGTTAAGTTTCTTAAATTCGTAATTATAGCGGACAAATTTGAAATATATTTTGAAAAAAATTTAACTATACCCATAATTCCGAGAACTTCTGATCTATTTTTGGGAGACTAATGCAGAAATTGCTTCAATATTTTTTCAATCAAGTTTCACCATCTGCAGATAATATATAACATATAAACGACCCTTCCGACAATTTATATTGAAATTTATCAAAGTAAAACTTAATATTTAGTGCACCGTAAAACGGGGAAAAAGTTGCTTCCTTCTTGAAAAATTTTTTTTAAGGTACAACCACTTTTGTAATTGGCCATCTGTAATGGCCAATTACAAAATTTTTTTGGAGGTCAAACTTTTTTTATTACGAAGAATGTCATAAATTTGTCAAAATTAATTTTTTCTTACTTGTTCACACATCCCTCATGATATCTCCTGAACAAATCGAGATAATTATATGTATTTTTTTTAACTGATAAAGGAAATGTGGGCGAAGGTCACTGTTTAATTTCGTTCTTATGGAAAATTTAATTTTTTTGTAAAACTAGGTAAAACTGGAACGTTTACTTTCCTTGCTGCATTTTTTCGGTAAGCGAAAAACTTTTTTTATTTTAAGTAATTTTGTCATACCATATGTGTATGAAATAAAGCTTACACTTCAAGGAAGTTTTTTTTAAAAAAAGTGTGTAGAGTGTAGACTATTCAATACAAGTAATCTTATATTATACATATATTCCCAGTTAGGAACAAACTTTTCTTTGTGTAATGAGAATGCGAATGAGTATTATTTTTATTGAGTTTTTACATATTATTTAGTGCTTAATAATGGAATGTTTATTTTGTGTTATCAGAATTAAAATCAGGTAATACAATTCTGGTAAGATCTGTTGATACTGATGTCCTGATTTTGCTTTTACATTTACGTAATGTTTATCTAGAAAGAATGAAATACAACGTTTGACACACAGGAAAATATAAAATATGCAGTATGTATTTACGAATTAAGTGTATTAATAAATGTGAATAATAAACATAGGGAAATCCACAGAGAAAAATCTGTTCGTGGACTATGCTATACGATAAATCAAAGTATCTGTTGAACGTGTATAACAATAGGGGCAGAGAAAGAAAAAAAAAGGAAAGAAAAAAAAAAGGAAAAAAAACAGTGATATGCATAATTAAATACTCACTAAAATAAAAAGCCAATTTCATATTTGGGACAGATGTGCATATATATGCACATACATCCACATACACATACACGCACGCATGGACGCACCCACCACCCACCCACGCACGCGCACACGCACACGCACACGCACATTCACACGCATACACACACACACACATATATGGTATATATATATATATATATATATATATATATATATATATATATATATATATATATATATATATATATATATATATATATATATATATATATATATATATATATATATATATATATATATGTATATATATAAAGTACAGAGAAGGAATTTGACGCGGGTTTAATTACATTACAGTAAAAAACAATATGACTTAACGGGTACGCCCGCATAAAGAAAAAAATTGCACGATGAAAAATGCAAAAATTACAAATGGCAGAAAGATGCAAACTGTGGACACGTGTTTCTGACTAATTGATCTTCATCGGCACGGTGTAGCTGAGTTAAATTGATGGACAAAACGCATCTTTCTGCCATTTGCAATTTTTGCATTTTCTACCGCGCAATTTTTTTTCTTTATGAGGGCGTACCCGTTAAGTCATATTGTTTTTACTGTAATATATATATATATATATATATATATATATATATATATATATATATATATATATATATATATATATATAATCACATGTAGCAATATTATAAATTATTTTAAAAGGTTTTTAATTATTTTCATTAGAATAATAAAATGCAGATAGAGGTACAAAAAATAGAGTGCAAACGTGCAGTAAAAATAAAAGGTTTAATGAATACAGTAGCATGCATACATTTAAAAATGAACAATTTCAGAAAATAATTGTAATTTAGTTTTTAACATATGTGTAGTAGAATTAAGTATTTATTGTTCATATCAAAAATGTAGTTAGTTATAAGGTATTTGCAAAGCCAAATTGGCCATAAAAATTAGTGAAAAACAAATAAAAAAAGCAAGAAAAAAATGTGTCAAGTCGAGGTCCTGGATCTTCACTGGCAGAGCTGAGGAGAGACCTAGTGTGTATTTCCTGCCATCGAAAAGGTGTCACCAATGTAGTCCCATATAAAAATTTCACTTCAATCAACTCCAGTAGTATTAAAAGTTGCATAATTTCAGGGGAAAGATTTCACCTATAAAAAGAGACAATTGTTATAGTATAAACTTTTAAAAGGGGAAATTTATGAAAAATTTAGTATAGAGTCAATGTAATTGAACTTTAGATAAAAGTAAGAAAGCAACATTCAATAAACAGGGGAAAATATTGTGAATTATCTAAAAACTTTCATAACGAAACATAAAAAGTACATGGTCTGTAAAAGTGAATATAAACTGAAACAAAACTTACCAAACAGGGGTGCAGTAATGTGTTTAGATGAATGCCATAATAATTTCTCCAATATTGGGGTTGAAACATAAACATTTCTTGATTTTTGTATGTGTGACAGGATAGTTGAACTATATTTTCATAAAAACTAAACAGGAAATCCATCGATGTGCAAAAACATGCCATTAGGAAAAAGAAGACACTCAGTGCTTCGTGTGTGAGTGGGGGTAGCTCAAGACACCGTGTTAAAGTATGGTAAAAGGGGTGAAACCAATTTCGACAGCCTACAAAAATGTAAAAACAAAAATATTAGTTTTTGAGAAAAGATGTTAATCTAGATATGAAAAGATTTTGTTGTGAATAGTTAATAAGTTCTAGTTTATAAAAAGGAGTTTGTTTAAAATTATAGGGCACTCGTTAAGAAAAATTTTTAAAAAAAGATGTGAAAGATAAAAATTTTTATACTGAATGTAACAAATGCTAATTTACAGAGAATGCTCAGGAAAGTATCAAGAAAAGAATATTGTATTAAAAAAGGCAACAAAAAGGTAGTATAAAAGTTTTTATTTTCAAAATTAAAAATATTTGACAAAAATAATTTGTCACAAGTAGTCATTTTTGAAATTTGGTGATTTTTACTATATACAATAATTAAAGTAAGCAGAGAAAAAAATTGAGAGTTGGTTGTTATTGATAAAAAGATTGGGAGTGGAAAAAAAGTTTTGAAAAAAATTTTGCGGATCGAAGAAAATAAAATAAGAATTGTATAAAGAAAATCAAGGTTAGAAGTAGTGTTGTAAATAAAAGGGTTTAAAATACGAATTCAAGCCAGAAAAATAAAGAAACAGTGGAAAATTTTGTAAGTACTTACCTGTTATAAGAAATCCAATTGGGCACAAATCACAAAAATAAAGTAAATAAACTACACAAGTATAGTAGGAAATTGGAGCGGCCATATCTGAACATTAAAGCGTGGTAACAGCTGAAACAGAACTAAGAGCGACACAGTTTAGCCAACTGCAAGGATAGAAAACATAAGGTAAAATCTCGAGATTTAAAATTTGGTTGGGTAATTTAAGTTAAGATTGTAATTTTATTTGTTAAAATTTTAAAAAGATATTAAATTAAAACAACTCCTTTATTGTTTTCTGAGTGTTTAGTTTTTTTTTTTTTGGATGTGTACTGATTTAGTGTATTTAAATTTGAAATTATACTATTCATAGAAACATAGTGAACCTGCATCCTCAGAAAGAGCAAAAGAAAATAAAACAGTAAGTAAAAACTTCTAAAATTAAATCTGAGCTAGTTTGGGTATACAAGGACATAAATAAAAACAAATACAAATTTAAAATAAAGGCGCCAATTTTCATAAATTTTAATAAATCATAGAATTTTCAATTTTACAACAGTTTAATAAAACAATTCAAAATTTTTACAAATTATATAAATAAATAAAAAATACAACAATCCTTATTATCACACACACACGCACGCACGCACGCACGCACGCACGCACGCACGCACGCACGCACGCACGCACGCACACACACACACACACACACACACACACACACTTATAAGAAGAGGTAGGGTTTATTAAATATTATTATTAAATATTATTTTTAAAATCCACCTTTGAGTCACCTCTAGTTGTTTTAGATGGCAGTTCATTACGCCTCCCCAAGCAATGTTGCCGTGTATTAAATGGATTTGCAGCAAAGCATAATACATTGTTTTCATGTGGTTGACGTCGAAAAGTTTTTTCAGATATTTGAATTTTGGAATAAGGCATCGCAATTTTTGTACTATATTACTTATATGTGTATTCCATTTTAATTGGCTGTCAATAATAATTCCTAAGTATTTTATAGTTTGGCAGGATTCAAGTTCGATATTAGTGTCATTATATTTAATTTCTATGCTTTTATAGGTCGGCAGGTTGTTAATATAGCTTATAAATGATAAATATTTTGTTTTCTTTTCTATAGATAGTAAGTAACTTAGCAGCAAAAAAGTCTAATAGTATAGAGATGTCCTGTTGGATTTTTTTTTAGACATAGCTAGCTCTTGTCTTTATAGACCAATGCCGTGTCATCGGCAAAACTTATTATTTGGCCTGTGATGGATATATTAAATATTTCATTCACATAGAGATTGAATAGCAACGGTCCCAGTACGGTACTTTGTGGAACTCCAAAAATGACATTTCTTGTACTAAGTACTCACTATACCGTTAATCTTAACGCATTGACTTCTATCTTGTAGATATTTTTTTAATAAATCATATGCTTTCCCTCTTATGCCAATATTTTCTAATGTGTCTAATAAATCAGGGTGACTCACCGTGTCGAAGGCTTTGGCCAAGTCAACAAAGATACAAATAGCTGGTTCAGAATTATCTACGGCTGCATATACTTTTGACATTACCTCAGCAATTGCATCTTGTGTTGACTTGCCCTTTCGAAATCCATATTGCTTTGCTGATAATATATGATATCTATTTATAAAACTTAATAATCTTTTTTTAATAATTTTTTCATATATTTTTGACAGACATGACAGCAATGAAATAGGTCTATAGTTATGGAAGTCTAATCGGTCACCAGATTTATATATAAAACTTAATAATCTTTTTTTAATAATTTTTTCATATATTTTTGACAGACATGACAGCAATGAAATAGGTCTATAGTTATGGAGGTCTAATCGGTCACCAGATTTATGTGTTGGTTTAATAACTGTGGTTTTAAACGATCTGGGAAAAGTGGCACATTCTAGAGATTTATTAAAAATGTACAATAATGGTCCAACTATATACTCGTCGCATTCCTTAATTGTTTCTGCCCTCAGAGAATCCATACCAGGTGCTTTGTTGAGTTTTAATTCGTTGATAATTTGTATAATTTCTTGGTCATTAGTTTGTTCTAGATATATTGAGTTTACTATATGCTTTTTTGGGAATTGTCTTCACGGGTTTGATCTCTTTGCTAAGCTACCACCAATTTCATTAAAGAATATGTTAAACGATTCTGAAATTATTTGGTTATCTGATGTAATGTCTCCACTTTCAAGTTTAATTTTATTGATATCATTGTTAATTGATTTATTTTCAATGTTTTTGACGCACATCCGCATATTTTTTGGACAATTTTTATTTTTGTCTATTAAGGACTTGTAATAATCTTCTTTAACTTTTTTTATTAGATCATTTACCTTGTTTCTATAATTCTTATATTCCAGCAGCATAATCATATTATCGTTTTTTTTTTGTTTTTTTATGTAAGGAGTTTTTGTGGTTTATAGAATTTATTAGACCATTCGTTATCCACGGATTTCTTTTGACCTTATTTCTTTGAACTTTAATTGTTTTTGTACAATGCGCCATGTTACTATTTAATTTATTTATAAATAAATCTGTAGCTTCGTCTACTGTATCCGTACTGTAAACATCTAACCAATTTTCTGTTTTTAACTTATTTTTTAACTCATTGTAATTTATATAGGTTTTTGTATATTTACTTTTATTAGCAACTTTTTCCATTTCAGGTAAAATTTACCTTGTTTCTATAATTCTTATATTCCAGCAGCATAATCATATTATCGTTTTTTTTTGTTTTTTCATGTAAGGAGTTTTTGTGGTTTATAGAATTTATTAGACCATTCGTTATCCACGGATTTCTTTTGACTTTATTTCTTTGAACTTTAATTGTTTTTGTACAATGCGCGATGTTACTATTTAATTTATTTATAAATAAATCTGTAGCTTCGTCTACTGTATCCGTACTGTAAACATCTAACCAATTTTCTGTTTTTAACTTATTTTTTAACTCATTGTAATTTATATAGGTTTTTGTATATTTACTTTTATTAGCAACTTTTTCCATTTCAGGTAAAATGTATTGTAGAATTACAGGATAATGGTCTGTTATTTGGTACTGTAGTATTATTGACATAAAATGTTCTTTTTGGATCTTTGTTCTGAGGAATATACGATCTAAGCATGATTTAGGTACTCAAAGATTGAACCCTAGTGTAATTATTTATGTGTAGTGTATTTAGATGTTTAGGTTGGCAGCAGTTTTAAGTTATTCCTATGATGATCGATGATCTCGATGTATATAAAATTGTGCTGTATAAAGAACAATATATCTGTTATTATTCCAACAATCTGGTGCTTTATTTAGAAAGTATAACATATTTGGCGACGAGGATAATTGGAGTTAAAGGAAAAGTAATCATTTTTTTTATTGGAAGAAAGTTCTGAATTTAAAAATTGGAGGTTAAACAGTGTGGCATTTTTATTTTTCCAAGATGATTACAGAAGGAAGCCAAATTACAGTGGTAAATACTGGGAATATTGCGACATAAGCAAATTTGGTAATTATTTAGAATACGATAAGATGCTTAAATTTTCCTGAAAATTTTTCTTTTTATAATAAGAACAATTTTTTTCCTTATAAAAAGCTTTGTATTTGAGATAACGCCATTACATCATAAAAATGCAACTAAAATGTATGTGAAATTAGCGACGCGTTTTAGATCAGATAGTGTCTAAAGTGCCTAGCAAACAATTTCCCTTTCCCCAGAGACAGTGGTTGTCTCTGATTTTTATTTATTTAGTGAATTTTTATTTTCTGTTATAGAATATTTGTTTAATTTTTCGTTATATAGAATGCGTTTTTATTTTCTGTTACTTATAGAATATTTTGTTAAGGCGCCAAATCAAGGTCGGACCGAATAATAACAAAGTTCGTCTTAATGTTTGTTTATATTATAACTATTAGTTCGGTCAGCAGTTTTGAAATGAATACAAAATATATGATTGTAAAGAGAGAACCGATTACACAGCCTAAGCAACAATACGTGTGTTTCATTTTAACATATTAATGACCATTATTATTTTGCACTCTAACATTTCAGAAGTGGGATTAGAATCCATTATACGTCCATTTATCTCTAAACAAAAAAATAAATAAATGAATAAACAAACAAACAAACAATTAAAATGAGTGACAGTGAATCTGGTGATAGTTCAGTGAGTTCCCGCTTTGATAAATCTTTACCGGGTCAAGGTGTGCATAGGCCCTTGTCATCATCCGATGAGGACAATTCGGCAGGTAGAGATTTAAAAAAACTTGTTGCACAAAAAGTAAAAGAAGTTTTAGAGCAGCGGCGTGGATTAAAACGTAAACTGACTCCAAATCTCGATCTCATCCACATTTTTGATCCTGAAAAAAAATGTACATTCAGCCAACAACTGGTTAAATAAAATTAAGCAAATGGGTAAAGTACATGGATGGAATGATCAGATGATGTCCTATGGCATGCAATCCCGCCTAGGTGGTATCACCCGCATCTGGTTTGAAAATTTGACGGACTATGAAATGACGTGGATTAAATGGAAGGAAGCCCAACTAAAAGCTTTTCCAGTATCTGAAAATTACTCAGAGTCTTTGAAAAAAAATGCTTAGTTATAAAAAATTAAAAACCGAAACAATGAGGCATTACTATTACTATAAACATATGCTAGTGACAAAATGTAAAATTGTTGGCACCGATGCAGTATCATGCATTATAGATGGCATCCCATTTGAGCTACAGGCAAATGCCAATGCTGGAAATTTTCAAACTCCGGAACAACTGTTCATTGGATTTCTCTGCAAATTAGAAAGAGACAACGCCGAAATGGATGGTGCATCCTCCAAGGTGGATCAACAACTTCGACCCAAGCTGTGTCACGTGTGCCATAAGCTCGGTCATCTGAAATCCCAATGCAGCAAGAGGTTCTTCAGGCCGGAGAAGACAACTGATAGTGTTCCTTGTTCTATTTGCCAGAGAAAAGGCCACACCGAACAAACCTGTTGGTTCAAGAATTCTAAACAGGTTCACACCTTAACCAGGCAAGTTAATCCTATATATAATATTAATGTTTATATTTATAATCAATTATACAAGGGCTATATTGATACCGGTAGTCAAGTGAATGTCGCAAAAGTAATCATAGCGCATAATCTTGGAATAAAACTGCAGAGCACAGATATTGTATTAAAATCATTCGGTGGGGGAGCTCATATTTCCAGTAGGTATTGGTGAAAATATTCCCGTGGTAATAAATAATATTCCTTTCAATGTCACTGTGATTTTTGTTGATTCAAATATGGAAGGAATAGACATCATAATAGGACAACCAATTATTAACGACGAGCGACTGAAAGTTACCATTAAAGGCCCAAAAGTCAGTCTATTGCCTGTTGAACAATTTACCTCTTTACCGTCATGCCCGTCAGTCCCTAAAAAAAGATTGTGGTGAGGACCTATGAAGACACCTATATTCCTCCTTTGCAGGAGGCACGTGTTATGGTTACGGTTGATGGAATCGGCGATTCTACACTTCTTGCTAGTCGATTACATGCTCACAAAATAAGAAAAATATAACATACCTACTCAAATTCTAGAAGGGCCCATTTCTACACTGAATATCATTAATTTGGCCTGTACGCCTATGGTTTGGCATAAAACTCGCATAATAGGTAGAGGGGACCGGATATTAGTAAAAGAAATAGATTTTTGTTCCATGTCCAATATATTTACTTCGTTAATAATAGATATTTCGAAAATTAATTGCGGAATTCTGCCCGACAATAACAAAGAAAATTTAATCTGTCTACTTAAAAATTATGAAAATTGTTTCGCGTCCAACTCAAATGAATTGGGTTTTACAGACTTGGTTAAATTTAATATTACTCTGACAACTGATAACCCTATATTTTACAAACCATATAGGTTGTCACAACCAGAAAGGCTTATTATTAGAGATAAAATAAAAGAATTATTAGATGCAGGAATTATAAGAAACTCGAGCTCGAATTATTCAAGTCCAATAGTTCTTATTAAAAAAACGAACTGGCGGATACAGACTGTGTGTAGATTACAGGGCTCTTAATAAAGTTACAATCAAGGATAGGTATCCTTTACCACACATTGAGGACCAAATTAGTCGATTAAGTGGCAGTAAATTCTTTTGTAGTTTAGATATAGCGCAGGGGTACCACCAAGTTGCCGTCAGTGAAGATTCAGTTGCAAAGACCGCTTTTGTAACACCAGACGGTCAGTATGAATATCTTAGGATGCCATTTGGTTGTTCAAATGCCCCTGCTACATTTTCTAGACTAATAAATCGGGTTTTAGGTGACTTAAGACATATAGAGGTTCTTGTATATCTTGACGACATACTTATACCCTCAAAAACTATCATAGAAGGCCTTAAAATATTAGAAAAAGTGCTAAAGATATTTCAGGAAGCTGGTTTAAAATTTAATTTAGATAAATGTTTCTTCTTTAAAGAAAATATTGAATATTTAGGGTACGAAATATCACAGGACGGCATTAAGCCTTGTCAGCGTAAAATCACCGCAGTAACTAATTTTCAAACTCCCCGGGATGTTCATGAACTCAGGCAATTTTTAGGCCTGTCATCATATTTTAGAAAGTTTGTTAAGGATTTTTCCAAATTAGCCGCACCACTGAGCCAATTATTAAAAAAGAAAATAGAATGGAACTGGGGTAGCGATCAAAATGAAGTTTTTAATAAAATCAAATCAATCTTGACTACAAGGCCAGTGCTTGCTATATACTGTTGACTTTTATATTTTATGTAGGTACTTTCAATACTAATAACACTCTTAATACTCTTTGTTCCTTTATTATTTCACTAAAACAACTTATATTTTCTGTATCGCAATTACAATCGTATCTGTCAAAACTTAACTCTTCTTCTTCTACTTACTAAAACTAATGTACCCTAAATGTAACTACCATTGGAAACACTGGTATTGTTTCTTAACACTCTTCCTCAATATCAGTGTTTTCATTACACAAACCTAGCTCTTTCACAAATAATTTGAATAAATTTTTACACAAAGGCTTAGTGAGAATATCTGCTAACTGTTTTTGAGTACAAATATATTCTACATTAATAACACCCTCTTCCACCTTTTGTTTTACAAAATTAAATTTAATATCCATATGTTTTAATCGTTTTTGATCAGAACTTTTTACAGATTGTATTGTACTTTGATTACCTTCAAAGATAGTTATACTACTTGTATCAATACTTAATTCTAATAACAATTTTTTGATCCAACAAGCTTCAACAGAAGCCTCACATAAAGATACAAATTCTGCTTCAGTTGTACTAAGTGCTACAGTAGTTTGTTTTTTAGATTTCCAAACAACCGTATTATTATACACTTTAAACAAATAACCAGAGGTAGATTTTCGATCATGGTCCCCACCCCAGTCTGCATCTGCATACCCAATCAGTGGTAAACTATTTTCATTTTTGACATATTTTAATTTACAATGCACTGTTCCTTTAACATATCTTAAAATTCGTTTAAGAGCTTTCCACAAATTTTCACTTGGTTTTGATTGAAATCTGCTAAGATAGTATACCGAAGTAGCTAAATCAGGCCTGGAGCCTACTGTTGCATACATCAAAGAACCTATGAGAGATCTACATTTCTTTTCATATGACTGATCAATAATACATGTTTCATCTAGCTTAAAGTTAACATCCATAGGAGAGTCAATACTCTTACAATTTTCCATTCCAGCATTTATTAATACTCTTTGCAAATATTTTGACTGATCAATAGTTATATTCTTAGAATTTTTACAAATCGACATCCCTAAATATGTTAACTTATCGCTTCCCATATCTTTCATTCTAAATTTTGTTGCTAGAAATTTTTTAACTGATTTTATTTCTTGTAGATTGCTTCCTAAAATTAATAAATCATCCACATATAACAATAAATAAAGATCACCTTTAGAATACAAACAAAAGTCATTTTCTCATCGCTTGACACCATAACTTTTAATTGTTTCAGTAAAGCACTCATACCAATACTTCGGAGATTTCTTTAAACCATACAACGATTTTTTTAATTTTAAAACACATCCCTTTTTAACATTTACTCCCACTGGTGGTTTTAGATATACTTGTTCATCGATCCTACCATATAAGAATGCCCTTTTACATCCATTTGATGAATATGGTAATTTCTATGGACTGCAACCGACAACAAAATTCTTAAAGTTTGAAGTCGTAACACTGGTGAATAAACATCATCTAGATCTCCTCTCTGTTGAAAACCACGGACCACCAACCTTGCTTTACACATATTCATATTATTAAAATATTTCCTAGTAAAAACCCATTTAGTATCTAACGTACTAACTCCTTCTATTTCTGGAACACTTTCCCATGTCTCACTTTCTTCCAATACTTTTATTTCTTCCTCTATAGCCTTTTCCCATAGCTTTTTGTCCTCCCTTATGTTAATATCTTCATAATTTAATGGTACATCATCATTACATCGATTTACTAGTAGAGCAAATAATGCCTCATCTGATTCTTCGAAGTCTGTCTCATAATCATTATGCCATTTGGGTTTTTGTCTCTTTCTCTTATCTTTCGACAATTCTTGATCTTTTTCTAAAGCTCCTATCTCTTTAACTTCTTCATCATCTTTGTTATCCATTTCTATGCTATTATTTTCTTCTACATTTTCTTCCCAACTTATTACATTTACAGGCTCTTCTCTTTCTTTACTTACTTCATCAAATTTAACGTTTCGTGCAGCAACGATTTTCCGATTTTCATCATCCCATAATCTATATCCACCAGAACAATATCCCAACATTATCATTTTCTTGCATTTTGGATCTAGTTTATGTCGTAATTGGTTTGGAATATGGTTATACGCAATACTACCAAAAATCCTTAAATTTGACACATTAGGTTTTCTGCCTTCCCATAATTCACTCGGTGTCTTTTCTCTAGATGCTGTAGGACTTCTATTTGTTACATATGCCGAAAAGTTAATAGCCTCCCCCCAAAATTCTTTTGACACATTAGAATCCGCCAAAACAGTTCGAGCTTTTTCTACCAAGGTTCTATTCATCCTCTCAGCAACTCCATTCATTTCTGGGTTATACGCTACAGTATATTGTAAAGTAATACCTTTTCCATTACAAAATTGTTGAAATTCTTGGCTTACATATTCTCCACCATTATCGGTCCTTAATTTTAACAAATCTCTATTGAAATGTTTAGTTGCATAATTATAGTACTTTTTGAATTGTTCATATACATCAGACTTATTTCTTATCAAATAAACTACAACAAAGTGAGTGTAATCATCTATAAAAGTGACGAAATAATTATAACCATCCCACGTGGTTGGATTAAATGGTCCACCTACGTCACTATGAACCAACTCTAATGGCCTTCTTGCTCTGTAACCCTTATTATTAAATGGTTGTCGTGTCATTTTACCGAACAAACATGGTTCGCACAGAGTATTTTCAATTTTATTATTCTTAATGTCATCCATTCCATAAACAAGATTATTTTTATTTAACATGTTAATATTCGTGATACTTAGATGACCAAAACGCCTGTGCCACAGTTGTAATAAATCGTTTTTAGTTTTAGATATTAAATTGTTACAATCAGACTGTTCCAATTCCATATTAACTGTGTACAATGACCCATTTTTATTACCCATTATTATTAGTTTTTCATTTTTGTAAATTTTGACTTTACCATCGGTAAATATTACTTTTAAACCGGTACTTTCCATCTTTGAAACAGACAATAGATTTTTCCTTAATTCGGGTACAAAATACACATTTTTTATAGTACATAATGTAATTACCTTATTTACGGAGCATCTGACTTCAATATTACCAATTCCAACTGCCTCTAATACAATACCATTTTTGGCTGCAGATATTTTTCTAGGCTTTTCTAACTCAGTATATTCCTTAAAAAAATTCTTTGTTGTTTATAAGGTGGTCGGAACACCCCGAATCAATGCACCAATTTATATTGATCGTATTCATTTCACAGTCATACTCTTCACTAGACTTCTCACATATAAAAACTGTTTTTTCTTCTTCTTCACTCTCGGCTACGAATGATCTGTATCCTCTTCCTCGACTTTGACCTCTTCCTCGACCATAACTATGTCCTCGTCTATTTTCCTGTCTATTGTATGATTGATGTACTTCATGTCTCCTGAAATTCTGGCTTCCACTTGTTCCTTGCTGCCCATCACTATATTGGTTTGATACCTGGTACTTTCGTTCACGACAGTAGGTATGGGGATACTTGGGACGGGAATCCGCCCCCCAGATTGGGGCCCACATAGGGCTCCGGGGCCCCCGTGTTAGGGCTCCATGCATTGCCCCATTTTCAGGGGGGCGTATATGGCGCTCCGGGGGCCCCCTTGTTGGTGCTCTGTGCTGTGGCCCCATTTTCTGTGGGGATTCGAATGGCCCCGTTTTCCTTGGGGTCGCCTATGGGTCCCAGTGGGCCCCTTTTTTCTGCAGGGGACCTTACTCTCATATATGGCCGTCTACACTATGGGGCTCCATTTTCTGTAAGTGTTTAACTTCACCACATTTCAGTTCCATAACCTCACTTCTGGCCCCATTTTCCCCGCGGTCATGTAAGGCTGCCACCACCTCGGCACCGTCATCGTGGTTACATAACCTTACTTTTTCACACTTTTCTCCGCAGCACGTACCACATACTCTTTCGCAGTATCTATCATTGGGGCCCCCGCACTAAGTGACTGTACTGCTGGTGCTCTCTGGTGGAGATTTCTTGCTGTTTAAAGTTGTATTTTAAACGTAAATATTTCTAAATTAAATTTAAACACTACTATTTAAAGAAAAAAAAACCCGGTTCACTGCGGGGTCGAACCCGTGATCTCCTGTTCCTGACGCCAGCGCCTAAACCACTGAGCTACGTAACTCCAGCAAAATAAAATTTTAAACCTCGTTGCCTGCATCAGAACTGTGTCTGTAGCAAGATATTAATTTAGTGTTGCCAGATATTTTTCTTTTACCCCAACAAGTATTATTTTAGTACATGATTTTATCCTAAATAACATAAATTTTAAAACTTTTCTTCTATTACATCATCAAATGGTAGTATATTATATACATTATTTACATATATAATACATATAATGTAAGTAA
>JANEYF010004074.1:0-74483 GCA_029963845.1 Rhamnusium bicolor
CTAGATAAATATCCAAGTGTGTTCCTAGCTGAGGTATTTGTTGTTTTATTATGTGCAAATTAAAATTCACCAGAGGTTTTATTAACAAGAATATTCACATCTGTAATGGCAGTCAGGCGGCCTTGCAGACTCTTGAATAAAAGAAGGGGACCTCTATGTTGGTACTGCATTATCGAAAAATTCTAGCTCAATTGTGTGAGTATAATTCAGTAAAACTTATATGGAAGGCTGGACAGCGGACCGTTTGGCGGGAGAGAGTGCTAAAACCCCCTTTCCTAGCCCAAAACCAACTTTTTGCCTACCAAGATGTCTAATCACATCAGAGCTACGAAACTGGGCTATGGTACAGTTTAACAATCATTAGGCTCAAGCTCCCGGAATGAGATGATCAAGACTCCATATAAAGTGTCCTTCGAGCATCTCTGCCCTAAAGTGACTACTGAAGCTCAATAGAAAACGAATGAGACAGACTGATAACAGGACAGTGTCCTCTAAATAAGCACCTTCATACAATGAGGGTGAAAGAGGATCCTATTTGTTGAATGTGTAAATTGGATAGATTGGAGGAAGAAACCTCCACTCATATTTTATGTAATTGTGCACCATTGAGGCGTTAAGACATAGATATCTCGGAAAGCAATCTATAGAGCCGAATGATTATGGGATCTACCTTGGAATAGACTGCTCTCTTTTATTGAGAAAACCGGTCTCTTTTAGAGACGTCGCGCAAACACGATAGGCCCATAGACCTGAGTGTGGCGGATTCTAGAATTTTGCACGTGTACTTATGAGGGATTCCTATTCCTCAAAAAAAAATTGGTTATGTATTACTTAAGGAAAAATATATAATCTGCATCAGATTGTGATTTGGTTGCAGTCAATCAGGTTTGCCTAAACACTGTTTCGGTAAAATTAGTAATTAAAACAACAGATAATTAATTGTTTTCCTGCTCACTCAGCTGTATATGCTGTGGTATATTAAATGACTGTCAAATTTACTATTGGTATATAATAATGGTAGTGACTGAATAATAAAAATAAATTAAAGAAGGCTCCAGTTGGAATAAAACACATTATCTTTTTATACCCTCATTGTAAATGTCTTAAAAACATAATGAAACATCTAAAATTTTAGAACAACTTTTTAGATAAATCGAAATTTTTTCAAGCTGAGTATTCATCATTATTATCAAAGGCATCCGGCATAAATAACATAGAAAATACTAAGAGAAACGAATAGTAAATAACTATATAAGGTTGTTAGTACCGCAAGCGTCTCACAATATTTTTAACAGGAACGAAAAATCTTTTATAATTACTAGACAAAAGTAAAGACAGAATACATAGGACAATGCGTTGTTTGTTTATTTTAGATGCCTGTATTTGTAAAAATTGTTGTCAAATATTTATTGAAAATTTGGTGAGAGTAGCCCGCGTAATATAATCACATATTTAAAATTATTAAACAAAATAATTTTCTGAAACCTGTAAATGCAGATTAATGCAGAAAAATTGTTATCTGTCTTGTTTGCGTTTCTCGTATAACCGCCATCAGACAGCTTCACAGATAAGGGTAAGAAAAGAAAAATAACAGGTATGTACACGTTTCACGCCTATGGGTTCGTCAGGGCGATTGAGATATAGACATGAACTGAATCACGGATAATATAATTAACTCACAAATGTAACAGTACTTGCTGTATCAGCGAAACCAACAGCAAGTGGAGGATACTATTTTTTTTAAATAGTGTTGGTGAGATCTTGAATAGAAACTTTGGATATATTATGACTTATGTTAGCCATACTTTTAAAGCAGCGTAAAACAAATTTAACACTTGAAGTATTCCCTCTATGATTTAGTAAAGGCTCTTTAGCTGCAACCTTCATAACCCCAATAGGTGTACAATTCATAACAGCGTTATCTGTCTTTACAATTAGTTTTTAAGAGTCTTAAATCGTTCGCTACAGATCTGCGAGGATATTCATGAGAGGTGGTTTCCCTGTAAAGGAAAAACGAATTTACATAATTTACACAAATGGAATGATCAAAATACACATCCTACCATTGTGAATCAATATCAACGAGAGATGGGGCTGATATTGTTGGGAAACATATTGAGACATTACCTTAACATTTTACAAAATACACTAACAGAATTAATAGGAGATGTACCTCACCACAGAAGAAGCATGTGGTACATACAAGACGACGCACCTTTTCATTTTGCACGAGATGTGTGCAGTTTTTTTGTTTTCAGCACGTTAGAGATGTCGTGGTCTTGATGCACCTGTAAAGTGACCGGCGAGGTCACCTGACCTCACTCCACTTGACTTTTATTCCTGCGGTTGTGTTAAGACAAGGTATATACAATTCCTCTGGAAACACAAGAACTATGAGAACGAATTTCTTAATTAGGTAATTTAATAAATAACTCTCACAATTTTTAAAACAAAACTACAACTTTGATTACCCACTCGTTTACTTTTTATTTTTATAAGACAGCTACAATTACATGAACAATTTTTAATTACCAAACGCTACATATTAGTATCTATTGTGGTCTTATTCCAATGTTTGGTATAGGTATTTATAATCGCTTTGTAGGGTAAAATATTTAGTGTCCGCTCTGTCTCGACTTAGAACCTGAACTTAATTTGGCTTTGGCATGAATCATGCGTAAATAACTAATTTACGCCAGATGTATTCTAAATTTTTTGGGAAAAATACATTTATTTTCTTGTATAATGGATTTGCTTTATTTAGATGTTTATTTTGTAACAATTATTAAATTCTGCTGTTTATATGCAGTTTTCAGTGATGTGGTTCGAATGCTTTATTTAGGAGATTGAATTTGGGAAAATATTATTTCCTAGAATACAGGAAAAGACAGTCTTTATAAATGATCGTAAACCACGTGATCAATTGGTATCTTTTAACTGATGTTATGTCATTTATATTACGGCAGTAGCTGATGAGAATTATTGCACATAGGTATGTGTCTAAGAAATAGTTTTCAACCATCATTTCTGACAGCACGACTCGAGGAGGCTGTTAAAGAGAATTAATTAGTGGTTTTTGATCATTTATGAAGAACCGTTATAATATGTACAGGTGGGTAGGTTTTAGAATAATATATAAGTATCATGAGTAATTTCAGTTCCTTCGAGTTCTTGTTGAGAAAAAATAATAAAAAAACTAGCATTCTGATTAGAATTCAGATATAAGAACGTGTTATTTGAAGGTTTGCTGATTTAAAATAACACTAATAATTGTTTAAATTAAATGATAGAAATTGTCGTTCATTACATGGACATTTTTTCATTTTAATTTTTCAAAATTGAAGAATGTGATTTTCACTATATGATTTAATTGACATATTCTTCTTTACATTAGACTATGTAAGACTCAGTAAGGCTTATTAAAGTACGTAAAGAAATTCAAAAAAATTCTCTACATTGTGTCTATCTGTGGCCTCATATGCATATGCATCTATGATTTTAGTAGTTTTAATGTCAGTAAAACCCTTTTGCCGCCCCGACGAGTCGCTGTAGCTTGGCCTGGTTGTAACACTCGCTGCAGGGATTCCAAAACCAGTCTGAGCCTTCACAATAAAGACGTATCTGTCAGTTTTTATGGGCGTACCCCAGCGCCCCGCGTAGCCCACTATCTGTCCGACAATCTGGCTGCGTGCTAGTACGACCTTCTTCCAGCGGTACTTCAAGATGTTTTCTTCTTGCCTCATAAACATTTTCTCCAATTAGTTTCGTTTTTTACCTCAATTTACCATAGTAATTAGCTGTCAGTTCTTTGGTAATCGTTAATACTGGTATATAACTATTTCTTTTAAATAAAGAGTATTACGGCGGTATGCTTTAGATGTTCTTGTTAATAAAGAAATAACCGTAAAGCCATAAATAAGTTATCACCACATTATATCGCATTGATTTATATTTACTTACTAATAATATTTTTTTTATAATTATTAGATTGTATCATCAAATTAACAGCAATTACAAACTTATCTATTTTGGTTTTCTATTGCAAACACTTCAACTATCACTAATGGTGGAAAAATTCAACTTTATATGTACGTATTACATATACAGGGTGATCTACCACGAGTGTGCCAAACTTCAGAGACTGGTAATTTATCAAAAAATAAATGAACTTTCATTAATCAACATATGTCCTAAAACGCATAATAAGGGAGCTACAACCCCTTGAAGGGGGTTGATGAATATCAATTTTTCGATTATAAGTCCAATATGGTGGTGATTAAAGAAATGAAATTTTCATGCATTACGGCCCCGATGTAGGCGCATAAAAGTACAAATTTATTAATTAACAGCTTGCTTTATTGAGGTAGTTTTGAGGGGTAAGGGGTAGTTTTTTACCCTAAACTTTTTTTGACATCACTTCCGAAGCAAAACTTTTAAATAACATTATTTCCCATGCAATAACTCAGAAAAATGTATTTTTCAAAATTTCTGTCACACCAGCCGTTTTTGAATAATTTGCGTTGAACGGCAATAAGGTTTTTCACGTGATATAAACATACATTTTTATTACAAAATTAAAAATCAATGTACAACACAGAAATAACGTACTTAATAGCTAAAAGAGTAACTGTTCAAAATGACCTCCTTGAGCACGAATACACGCCTCACAACGACGAATAACTGAATTATTAATTTCAGCCATGTCACCATTGTTTGTGATATAAGCTATACTATTATTGATCCTTTCCAACAAGTGCTGAATAATATTTATTTCCTCAAAATAAACTAACTGCTTCATATGCCCCTAGAAATAAAAATCTAGAAGTTTGAGATCGGGAGAGCGAAGAGGCCATAAAACAGGACCACAGTTACCAATCCAGTTATTTCCAAAATTCCGATGCAACCATTCATTCACATGTCTTATTGCCGTTCAACGCAAATTATTCAAAAACGGCTGGTGTGACAGAAATTTTGAAAAGTACTTTTTTCTGAGTCATTGCATGGGAAATAATGTTATTTAAAAGTTTTGCTTCGGAAGTGACGTCAAAAAAAGTTTGGGGTAAAAAACTACCCCTCATCCCTCAAAACTACCTCAATAAGGCAAGCTGTTAACTAGGAAATTTGTAATTTTATGCGCCTACATCGGGGCCGTAATGTATGAAAATTTCATTTTTTTAATCACCACCATATCGGACTTATAATCGAAAAATTGGTATTCATCAACCCCGTTTAAGGGGTTGTAGCTCTCTTATTATGCGTTTTAGGACATATGTTTATTAATGAAAGTCCATTTATTTTTTGATAAATTACCAGCCTCTGAAGTTTGGCACACTCGTGGTAGATCACCCTGTATACATTTTATATATATATATATATATATATATATATTTTTTTTGTATATATATATATATATATATATATATATATATATATATATATATATATATATATATATATATATATATATATATATATATATATATATATATATACCAGTATAATCAAATGATCAAAAATTTTTTTTATTTTTATCTATAAATTAATCTACATGACGCTTCATGCCTCGAATTCTAACCCGGCAATAGTTTTGCATTAGAAGAGCCTATTTAAGTTTAACACTCCCTAGCTCTTCTTATTCTAACATTTCTATCCTTCATGCATATCAATTGTTCCTCACACAGCAGTAAATATAAAAGTATTTTAAGGGATTTCTATATGTATTTACTTAAAAATTAGTATTCGATTTAGAGCCTGGATCCGATTGTTACATTGAGAATATTGTGAAACATTTTGAAACATTCCCTTCATTTGATGGCACAGAAGTTCGGTGCAATATTTCTGAGAAAATATCGTCATGTAATGTTTGGATCCGGGCTCTACATTATGAACGTATCACTCAGTTGGACGTTATTTACACGGACATGACTAAAGCATTTGGTAGACTAAATCATGCAGCATTAATTGTTAAATCGAAAAATTATGAAATAATTCAAGATCTTATTAACCTCATTTGTTTTTGTCTGTATGGACAACAAGCATATGTCAGTTTGGACGGTTTTCAATGCTCCTGTTCTGATTCCATTGGGCGTATATCAAGAAAGCCGTCTAAGACCACTGCTATTTCTTATTGTTATTAATAATTCTTCTGATTTTTACATAATTTAACCTTTTTTTTAACAAGTTGTTCTGTAAGAAAAATAGGCAATAATAATTTTAAAACCCTTAGTTACCCTACTAAAAGCGCGTTTAAAGAACCACCGCTAAATATGGAATTGTATTTTGAATCACACGACAACAAAGCTCGATGTCATACAAAAACGCTGACTTTACATTGCTCTATATTGAACTAGGCAAGGCAAACTGGAAAAACCTCTATCTATAAAGTTGATAATGTTAATGTCTGATACGTCATTAATAGGGCAGAAAATTTTTACATCATCAGCGTACAACAAGTCATTTACATCTAGATTATTTACAATATCATTGATGAATATTATAAAGAGGAGTGGCCCAAGGATGGAACCTTGGGGAACTTCTGACGTGACAGAAATATCTTTGGAAGCAAAACCACGACATTCGACATATTGTTTTTTTTTCAGACAAATATGATTTAAATAGTTCAAGTAGCGGTAAGGATAATCCCACGCTCCCAAGCTTTTGGAGTAAAATTCCATGATCTAACCTGTCAAAGGCTTTAGAGAAGTCAGTATAAAGCAGATTAACCTGAATATTCATATCAACATGTTCAGCAATAAATTGAGTTACACAAAACAGATTCGTTGTTGTTGATCTACCTCTCATGAATCCAAATTTGAAAGCTTTATTTCAAAAACTGTAGCTGCTATCGCGAACCACACCGACACACATACAGACAGAAAATTTTTACTGTCTGAAATTTTGTATATCGTCATAATTCGTCGAGATTCGTCCAGAAATGCAATCAAAATTTTTAAAATTTTTTTCACGAATACATAACTTCCTCACTTTGAGAGGTGAGGAAGTAATAAATGGATTAAAGAGTCAGGCATCTGAGAATAATGGCCAATAAAAAAGAAAATCAAACAGTTTCACTGAACATGGAATAAAAGATACAATATTCATGTTTATAAATTTGTCTTGTCTTGTCAAAGCATATATCAACATTTTACATGTGACGACCAGTGTTTGTTTACTCAACTGATAAATTTTCACACCGTGCGTCCGCCGCGCCGTGTACATTGTTTATATTTATTACCTTACATATATGTATTATAACACCACGTCTTGAGTTTTCTCACGTTCTTCAGATCAGATAAACTTTAACATTGTAAAATTATGATTCCCTCGCGTACCCACAAAGATGTCTCGACTTGGAGATAACGTCAGCATAAACTGAAAAATTATTTCTATAGGTGTTTTATTTAACAATCTAAAACATACCTAGTATTGTTTATGACTATACTGTTTGTGTTATTAACGTTCTAAATTTTTTTGTTAACAAAATAATGTTATTTTTATTTAAAGTTATCGTGTTCAGCACAACCAAAAACAAATAAATATAAAACAATAACAATGAATTTGCCAATTTAAGGACCAAAGATTCCTCACCAAGCAGTAATATTTTCTGACTTTCAAATTTTAGGAACAGCTAAATGTGTTCCAACATTTAATTCTTTTCAAAGTGTGCAAAGCATTTCAATTTACAACTTTATCTAAATATTTGGACAAAAAGTTTTATTCGCTTTGTATAATAGATCTGATTTAATTTCACATTTCACCAAAGATAAATTTTTTGTAGTTAGAATAAAAAAAATTGTAGTAACGTGCGATTGCAATACAAACAGTTACGTAGAGAGAATTTTTTGTGTTGCATCATGTTTTATTGACAGTTTTTTTAAATATTTTTGCGAATGCAAGTCAAATTATGTGACGTTACTTCTGGACTTTAGTCCAATCCCAAGGCGTCCAAGGAACGCTCTAATTAGGAAAATACGTTAAACTATTCATAAAATTAATTGTGACGAACAAAATTTCAGAAGTCTGCTCACAATTTGGTCTTAAACGAATCAAAACCAGAAAAAGTGATTTTTAGGAGAAATAAGGATACTATCATTAACAATATATTTAAAATAATACTAAAAATCAAATATTAAAGTTCACTGAGTTTCATAAAAATCATGGGATTATTTTGGATTTAGACCTACGATTTCCTAAACATATTGATCAGCTGGTTAAAAAATCTTGTGGAAAACTAGAATTTCTGTATATCCATAAAGAAATATTAAGTATGCAACTTATGCTTAAATTATGTGACAACTCAATCTTATCCAGCCCTTTTTACTGTGATGTGAAATACTGGCCAGCCTTAATAAATAGCGATAAGGATATAGTCTGCAAAAGATACAAAACTCATGTGTTCAGATTAGTTTTAATGTAAGAAAAATGTTATCACATTACACCTACATTTATGGAAATTAACAGGTTACATGCATACATGAAAGGTACTTGCTTCATCATATTGCTGCCTAAATTTATAATATAAAATAAACATATCGCAAACCCCCAAATATTTATCCTTGAAACTGGTCAAAGGTTCTGACTACATAATCGTGTCACGAGGGCTTAATCACTAATCAGTAGAGTTGGCAAATCGGTCCGTAAGTCATGGGCGGTGCATAGAGAAATACCTAAATACGTAAGCGAGACTTGTTTACCATTTTAGCAAAGACTAACATTTGATTTTAGTCTATTGTTATGCCACGTGGTGTGTACAACGTAATTTATTCCTCTCCATTGTATTGTTGATAATTTTATTTGTTGTATTTTATTCTTGATATTAATTTAATAATAAAGTATGTCAGACCTGTCCAAGGGTAAGAAACGACCATCCGCTGACAAAGTGAATAAATTTATCAGTGAATTCCCAATTCCAATTCCAATTTAAACAGCTTTATTTCCTATCTTATATACATTTCTAATTAAGGCTAATTTTTATTTTATTTATTTCATATATAAATATATAAAAACAAGTGAGGTACATTCACCGCTGCGGTGAAGATGCCATATAGATTTTCAGAAGACGGACAAAGTATATCGGATCGGTTCCAGAATGATTTGTTATTCGATGCCTGCAATCGTTGTTAATATTGCCTAAGACGCGTTCGGGAATGATCGCAGCGGTCCGTGAATGCTCGAAATTGGTCATGTGATCAGTCGGAGTGATTCCAAACGATTCCGTGGGTCAGATTACTTCGAAAGCGATACCCCACAAGCCTGGATCGCGTAAGGATAACTTCGGGTGACTTCGGATATCTTCGGACCGAGTTCTGTTTTTTCGGTTAAAAGAACAGCCTGGGTACGTGTCAACTCCCTCGAAAATTGAATTTGTTTTTCGGTTCCAGCAATCGTTGTTAAACTTGCGTTCGGGAATGATCGGAGCAGTTCGGGAATGCTCGGAATCGGTTCCTCGTGTTCGGTTTTATTAAAAATGATACCCCGCAAGCCCCGTTTGCCTTCGGGTATCTTCGGGTGACTTCGGAAAGGTTCGGGTCCAGTTCGTGTTTTGCGGTTAAATCTGTAGCCTCGGTGGCTATTAACACCCTTGAAACGCGTTTGCCCTTTTTAATTTCTTAAAATGCTATTAAAAGTGCTTATAACGCCTTCGGGAATGATCGGAGCGGTTCGTGAATAGTCGGAATCGGTTCTTTGTGATCCATTTTATTGAGTCTTATGCTAATATGCCTATATTTGTACCAATTCGGTCAATATTTGGGGCATTTATTGCATTTCCAAAAAAAAAAACAAAATTCTTAATTTTTTTTTGCCCCACTTCCCGTTTTCGGAACCGGCTTAAAATCAACACGCATATATAGACCGTAAAGGTCTACCCCTGTTGCAAATTTCAAGTCGATCGGTCAATATTTTGAACAGATATCGTATTTCAAAAAAAATAAATAAATAAAAATGGCTTTTAGGCCGTTTTGCCCCACTTCGCGTTTTCGGAGCAGGCTCCGAAACAATAGGCATATGTAGCCCTTAGAGGTCTACACCTGTTCAAAATTTGAAGTCGATCGGTTAATATTTAGGACAGTTATCGCATTTCAAAGGAAGGTAAAAAAATTGGTTGTTAGGCCGTTTTTGCCCCACTTGCCGTTTTCGGAACCGGCTCAAAATAGGCATATGTAGACCATGGAGGTCTACCTCTGGTAAAAATTTGAAATCGATCGGTTAATATTTGGGACAGTTATCGCATTTCAAAGAAAAGTTTCCGGGCTACCGGAGTTCCGGACTTCCGGAGTTCCGGACAGACGGAAAGTTTCTGGAAATATCGAGATTCGGATAGATCCCAAATTTGAGGTCGATCCGATCAACCGTTCTCGAGATACAGGGGCCCAAAGTCGCCGAGCATAAATGTATATATAGATTTTTTTTAAGAAAATCTATATAACAAGCAAACAATATAACATGAGGGACAAAGTTGGCAAAAAATGGTATCCAGTCAAGACGACAATACCGTCCAGTTACGGCTGGGCCCTCCTGGTTGCCGGTGTTGTGGCATCTCATGTAATTTTTCACCTTTTATTATTCTGCATGGAGGCATTTTCCCGCACAGAAATAAACAATTCAGTATAATTCATAAAACATAAAAAAAATTAATAATTGAAAAAGTCAATTACAGAGAACATGTGGGTGATTGTATCTACACAGAAAAAATTCCAAAAAACCTGCTCAAAATAATGATTTTTTATTTCGAAAATAAAAATTGACATTACGTCCGCGCTGGGGTTTGGAGTAGGGAAGGCGTGTCTACGCATTGTAAGGCGTGAATTCCCGAATTTATTCTACAATGGTGCTACAATAATTTGTAAGATGTGCGAGACAGACATGATGTGCTGGGACAAACGTGATTGTAAATGTTACGTAAATTCTATGCATCATAAAACTAAATGAAATGGCGTGCCTTCGACAACACAGTTTATGTTCGATTTACTCTTAATGCTGATTGCCTGTGATGTTCCGCTGCACATACTCGATAAACAACCATTTCAAGAATTCTGGAATAAATACAATCCCAAAGTGACGTTACCAAGTCGCACAACGCTGCGTAACAATGTAAATAACATCAAATGTGTATCTAAATAATACACGGCTGTGGTTATGTGTTGACGAGACGACAGATTGTAAAAATAATTCTATTTTAAATATTATAGTACGTGGACTGGACCTTCTTAAACCGACATTTCCACTGTTACTAGCTAGCAAAAGACTAACTGAGTGTACTGGCCAAACAATTACGCGGGTGGTGCTCTAGACGTTAGACAAATTTGACCTGTCAAAAAGTCAAGTGTTGATATTTGTGTTTTTTTCAAGCATACGGTTGTAAGTTGGTACATATTACGAGTAAAGTGCATACTTTACACCTTGTGGCAGAAACTATTCGACAAGGTTTTCCAGAGGTAGATGCATTAATAGCAAATAAAAAAAAATGTTTCATAAATCTCCTAAACGTCTTCGCGCATTTCATAGCATACATGATGTTACAAAGTTTTTCCAGATCTTTTCCAGTTTGTGATAGCCAAGCTAGTTAAGAGGGTAAGTTATGCAAACATTTGTAACAGTTTATTGCTTTTATTACTAGTTAATTTATTTTATTACACTTATTATGGTGAGTACGCCTATGTCTTGCGGTACATTTTTGCCAACTGTACTAATCGATCAGTATTCTGTTCCCAAGCATAGTTCTGCCCAATTTGAACAATATATCTTATACAATAATGGTGCCAAGATCTATAGGTATTCGAGATTCAATAAAATTTTCCAGTTCTTTGTCCATATTCAGAAACATATTAAACTTTGGCTACTAGTAGAAATTAAAGTTTGTTTTATTAAATCATCCTTGTACATAATTATGTATTTTATGTACGTTTCGTATGCATATATAATGTGTATCTTTATTTTTATTGGCCTCTATTTGTCAGCAAGGAAGCCGATTTATTGTAAAAAAAATCGATCTTTGATTCGATTTGAATCGTTGCCTAAAAAGATCGATTCAATGTAAAATCGAAACGAAAAAAAATTGATGCTTAGAAAATCGATTCTTTAATAGGTGACCAGTTGAAGTAAGTTATAGTAAGAATGGTAATACCAATAATAAATTGTGTAAATTCAACCAAAAAATCCATAACTGGATATTTTCAACTTAAAAAAGCATTTAATATATCAATATGAGCAACGGCATATTTTACTGCTCAAATTTCCATAGATTTCTCGAATAATCTTTTATTAATCGATATGTAGTCGAGGAAATAAAGCACTGAATCTCCAAAATTTCCGCAGCAAGACGGATTTTAATGCGGTTTTTTGCATTCGATTCGTGAGAGCATCAGGAAATTTTGTGAACTAATCTGATGAATAGCAAATGAAAAATTGCATATTTGCATTGTTAAAATGCATTGTTCAAAGTGCATTTAGAATAATTAATTTGCAACTCGGTAAAAATTGATTGAAATGAGTCCAGATTTATTACTCGGAGGTTTTCGGGGTCGCTGAACACGAATATCACGGTGGCAATGGCCTCCGAGGTACCTGGAACCCAGGGTGGATACTATCTACCTCATCTCCTGGACTTTCATGTG
The DNA here is from genome assembly GCA_029963845.1 of Rhamnusium bicolor. NCBI lineage: Eukaryota > Metazoa > Arthropoda > Insecta > Coleoptera > Cerambycidae > Rhamnusium > Rhamnusium bicolor. The sequence goes on from JANEYF010004074.1 coordinate 12,615, forward strand.
AATTTGTAATATATTTAGTTGAAACCCATTACTCGGAGGTTTTCGGCGTCGCTGAACACGAATATCATGGTGGCAACGACCTCCGAGGTACCTGGAGCCCAGGGTGGACCTCATCTCCTGGAACTTCTTGTGAATTTTTAATATATTTAGTTGAAATTCGTTACTCGGGGGATTTTCGGGGTCGCTGAACACGAATATCACGGGGGCAACGTTCTCCGAGGTACCTGGAGCCCAGGGTGGACACTATCTATCTCATCTCCTGGAATTATCGTGAGTATAGCATCATTTTTAAACGAATTTGCATATGTTACTCTAAATTATTTATTTAAATATTATAATACTACCAACTTTGTCTACTGGTGTCTGAAAATTTTTTTTGAGTTTGGCGCGCTTAATATTGGTACCTCGATCAATACGATGAGAATTCAGGTAAGGCGTCAGCGTTTCATTCTAGTTCCACACGTGGCGTCAGTTGGCCGAATTATACAGTGCTACAGAGTTGCAATTGTTCTAATCTAGAACATTACTTAGAAGAAGAACAATTATCGGTTGGAATTGGATTTGCAGACGAAGAGAATGAAAAAGAAAACTTCAATGTGTAATTAAACAATAAATGTTTTTCATTGTATAAGTTTGTGGTATTTTTTTAAACAATAAAACATTACAAATACAATTGGAGTTTTCAGAAATTATTTTTGAAAAATATTGTTTGAATCTACATCTTCATTATAATATAATATATAAATAAATAATTTTGAGTAATATATGCAAATTCGTATAAAAATGATGCTATACTCAAGGTAATTCCAGGAGATGAGGTCCAACCTGCGCTTCAGGTACCTCGGACAACGTTGCCGCCGTGATATTCGTGTTCAGCGACCCCGAAAACCTCCGAGTAACGAATATCAACTAAATATATTAAAAATTCACAAGAAGTTCCAGGAGATGAGGTCCACCCTGGGCTCCAGGTACCTCGGAGGTCGTTGCCACCGTGATATTCGTGTTCAGCGACCCCGAAAACCCCCAAGTAATGAGTTTCAACTAAATATATTACAAATTCACATGAAATTTCAGGAAATGAGGTAGATAGTATCCACCCTGGGCTCCAGGTACCTCGGAGGCCGTTGCCGCCATGATATTCGAGTTCAGCGACCCCGAAAACCCCCGAGTAACAAATTTGGACTCATTTCAATCAATTTTTACCGAGTTGCAAATTAATTATTCTAAATGCACTTTGAACAATGCATTTTACAATGCAAATATGCAATTTTTCTTTTGCTATTCATCAGATTAGTTCACAAAAAATTTCCTGATGCTCTCACGAATCGAATGCAAAAAACCGCATTAAAATCCGTCTTTGCGGAAATTTCGGAGGTTGAGCAGTTTTTAGTACTTCATTTCCTCGTCTAATGGATAGCATTAGTGGAGAGTAAATAAAATGAGTAAACTTTAAGTGAGGCTTACAATTATTAGAGATACGATAACCTTAATTATAAACATATAACTCAGAAAGTTTTAAAGATATTAAAATCGCTAGTTCGAGCGTTCTCTTTTCGATCAAAATATGTTTCTTTTAACTTTTAATTCGATAAATAACATAATAAATACTCTGGTCAAACAGACCCCGCGTGATCCTCAAAGAATCCGATGACGACACATCGAGAAGATGTGATTACTGATTTCTCACCGTTTTCGAATTATTTCCAGAAAACTTATGTTTTATTCTTCTCAACCCTTTGGATCCACCCTAACAATGAGCTACTTTTATGGAGGATACCTATTTTTGAAGACACTGTATAATCCAATTTCTTCTAGTATGTAACTATAGGATGATTAAGATATATCCCTAACGACTCTCGCCATTGTGATCAGCACAAAATGGCGCGTTTTAATTGTTTAGTTCATCGCCTGTTAAGCTACCCTCTCAATAAGGAAAGACTTGAAAAATAAAAGACATTGATTCAGGATATAGCTGTGAGTAATGGATATTCTGTAAGGTTAGTTGTAAAAATAATCAGAAAACGTAAATTTAAACAGACACTTCGAAATTTCTCGACCTTTCAATATGAAAAAGCAAATTCGAAATTTGTATATACCGGGTGACACAGGAGACATGTAACACCCCGTAGCATGTTTATTTAAAAAGATGTTATTTTGAAATTTGGTACACTTATATAATGCGTGATTGTCTTTTTTTTAAGTACAAAAAATTTTTGTCCACCACTTGCGGTTTCACCGGAAGTGATATGTACTCTGTTATTTTAAATGGCACCCTATATATTTTTTTTACCTATCTGATTCGTCTCTAGATTCTCTTTTCAACCATGCATCGGAACATGGCATTTGTTTTTAAAATGACAGTTAATATCAATTTTAGTTTGTTAAGTCTAGGTGGCCTTGATATGAACCTTGGCAGATATTGATGCGTAGTGTGCCGTGATATCGAAAGACCTCTGGCATGCAACTTTGTGCCTCATATTTTTTTGGGAATAACCAGTAGCTGAACAGACAAATAAGATCTAACTTATTTAAAAAAAAATATCTTTAAACAACCCACGATATCTTAAAAACCAAGATAGGAACCCCAGTTTTTTACTTCACCTAGTTAAAAAATACTTATTTATCTTTTATTTTTGTCCAATACAATTGCTGTGCCTATCATATTTTGCTTTCTTCATTAAAATTAGTATCGAATGTTATTGCATAGTAATGAATATTGTACTGCAACAAAAATATTTAGTAAGCAGGCGGTGGAAACAAAATAAAAGTAGGTAAAACGATTTTTTTAATAAATAAGAAACATCAGTAAAACACATTTGAACAAAATTGATGAAAAACCATTACACTATGTAATACATTTTTACAACGAATGAATGAAATTAAAATAAAATATTTACTGAAGTACTACATACAAAAAACATTTTTTTTACTACATATGTTCAAAATGTTGTCCGTTATTATCTCTGCACAATCGTGTTTTTGTGACGGTAGCCCTAAGCACGTTATCTAACTGTAATTCAGTAATTCCATCGATTGCTCTTCTTACTCTCATTTCCATGTCTTCTCTGTTTGTTGGTGGAGTCCTATAAACGTTTTCCTTGAGGTGGCCCCATACAAAAAAATCAAGCGGCGTAAGGTCTGGTGGCCTTGCAGGCCATCGAACGGGCCCATTTGTTCCCATCCAGTTTTCTCCAAACCTTTCATTTAAATAATTCACCACAACTCTGCTGTTATGTGGTGGAGCCCCATCTTGTTGAAAAATTATTGGGTTAACATTAGGTGGCAGTTCTTCCAAAAAATCTTGTATCTGGTTTTGCAAAAAATCCCAAATATCTTTCTCCATTTAATGGACCATCAAAAATTATTGGCCCAATAATTCTTCTGCCAATTACTCCTAACAATACATTAAAACTAAATCGCTCCTGATATGCACTTTCTCTCATATTTCTGGGATTTTCTTGTGCCCAATAACGGGTGTTGTTACGATTGAATAATCCCAAATTAGTGAACCTGGACTCGCCGGAAAATAAAATTTGTTCATGAAAATTATTATCCAAATTGTGTCTGTTCAGAAACCAATTGCAATAGTTCAATCTTCTTTGAAAATCATTTTCCTATAAATGCTGGTGTATTTGGTACTTGTATGATTTAAATTTATGTTTTTTCAAAATGCGTCGAGCTGATTCCCGATTTACACCGGTTTGGTCCTCAATCTGTCTTATCGAAATCGTGGGATCTACCTCGACAATTGCAAGTACATTGATTTCCAAGTCTTCATCGATAATGAAATTATTTTCCGGTACTTCTGGTTCACTTCTGAATTGCCGTTCAACTCTTACAAAATAGTTGTTTGGTGGATGAATTTTTTCGGGAAATCTTTCTTCATATAAGACAGCAGCCTGCCTGCTATTTTTTTTACATTCGCCATAGATTAGTAGCATATCTACTTTTTCATTTCGTGAATACATGGCAAAATAGAGTTAAAAACGTGATAACTTAGGTATAATTTAATGAAAAATACTTAAATTGCTGCCAAGTAAACAATTCTTAATTGTCAAATCAAAATGACCCGTCGTTTTACCTTCTTTTGTTTCCACCGCCTGCTTACTAAATATTTTTGTTGCAGTACAATATTCATTACTATGCAATAACATTCGATACTAATTTTAATGAAGAAAGCAAAATATGATAGGCACAGCAATTGTATTGGACAAAAATAAAAGATAAATAAGTATTTTTTAACGAGGTGAAGTAAAAAAATGGGGTTCCTATCTTGGTTTTTAAGATATCGTGGGTTGTTTAAAGATATTTTTTTTTAAATAAGTTAGATTTTATTAGTCTGTTCAGCTACTGGTTATTCCCAAAAAAATATGAGGCACAAAGTTGCATTCCAGAGATCTTTCAATATCACGGCACACTACCCATCAATATTTGCCAAGGTTCATATCAGGGCCACCTAGACTTAACAAACTAACATTTTAAAAACAAATGCCATGTTCCGATACATGGTTGAAAAGAGAATCTAGAGACGAATCAGATAGGTAAAAAAATATACAGGGTGCCATTTAAAATAACAGAGTAGATGTCACTTCCGGTGAAACCGGAAGTGGTGGACAAACATTTTTTGTACTTAAAAAAAGGACAATCACGCATTATATAAGTGTACCAAATTTCAAAATAATATCTTTTTAAATAAACATGCTACGGGGTGTTACATGTCTCCTGTGTCACCCGGTATTCCATACGTGGTATTGGTAAGATTTTTAAAAATATAGATATGACGATGGTTCATTCTTCGAGAAATAAACTACAACTTTTAGGCTATCTAAAAGACAAAATTGAAACAAACGAAAAGTCAAGGATATACGAAATTAGGTGTAAGGACAGAAGTATATTGGACAAACTTCACAATAAATTTATACTAGATTCAAGGAACATATGGCTCATCTCAAGTATGGTGGAACAGATAAGTCTAGTGTTGTCCAACATGCGTTTGAGAACAACCATAAAATAGATATTAGCAATTTGATTAATTAAGAATGTAACAGATACTAGACAGCTCGATACATTTGAAATCATGAAAAATACGAAATGTAAAAATAAATGGGCAGATGGTCAACCCCATATAGTCCATTATATTGGTTAGTGAGTTACGGTTCACCGAATTGTAACAATAATTTAGGTATAAATAGGATACATTGTTAGTCTAAGGTTAGTTTTAATTATCTTCAGGTGATGCCAACTTTGTTGGCGAAACGCGCGTCAATTGCAGTATAAGTGTTTTATTGTTTTGTGGAAATAACTTCACATCAAAGGTTCCAACCCACTACAGAAGTATAACAAATGAGCAATACACTAAATTAAACAAAGATATAACAAAAAAAAATAGAATCCAAAATATTACAGAACATTAATACAAACACGAATTTTTAAATTGTTTATTAATTATTAGAGTACGGAACTTTGTTGTTCAATACTTAAATAATATTAAATATTTCTTTAAGTTTTACCATTTGACATAAAAATTTTTAAATTTTAAAAGTACATACAAGGAATTAAATTCTAAAAAGATTTAATTTCAGTAGAAAGTATAATTCTCTGTAATTGTTCTGGTTTCGCTCATTAACGGCTATTAAAGGAAACCAATAATATTCTAGATACATTTGAAATCACTTATCGAGGGATAAAATAAAATTTATCCTCATTACTGAACTCGTTTTCAGCCTACGAAACGTATATATAATCTAAAGCAGGACGAAAAGATAACACCATCAGAGTATTCACAAAAACTACACCATGTAATCTTTAAGAAAATGTTCCTAAATGCTTCTAGACACCTACACAAGAAACAAAAAAATATGGTGTCGAGATTAAATCACATCTTAATTAGTTCTTTTACGAAATACGTTAACGTCTTTGGAATTTTATTTTCATTAGCCAGGACGTTGTAAGATACGTTTTGCTTTTATGCTTTTGGATCTGTTACTAATTTACATACTAAATTAATGTTGTCTGAGAAATGTGACAGTAAACTAAGATGAAATTCAAGTGTTGTTATATCGTAACAAAATTAAATTAGAATTTTTTTTATTTTTTGAGAAAAATAACAGTTTTATATACGTTGTTTCATGCTCTATAGTTGTAAACCAATCGGCAAATTTATTTGTCCTAAACAATTCACTGTTATAATTTGTTATTTTTGTGAATATACTAAATATTAAGAATTCTTAATCTCACTAATGTGGAGTGGAATAGTTAAATCTACACTGACATATGATCACATTTAGAATTATACCGTAATTAGAATAAAACAGTAATTAGAATTCGGATGTACTTCAAGATTCTCACTGTGGGCCATTACTTTTTAAGTTGCTTGTTAATGATGTTAATGATGATATGACTGATGTTCATGATGTAGAACCAGATGTAAATAATTATGATTTTTTTATATTCCTAGAAAATATAAACATTTTTAAAAGAATTATCTCCTCAAATTATGTAGAGTTAGATTAGATTATATTAGGCATGTCGCTTTCAGCTTTGCCAATTTGGAGATGATATCTCAGTGACCATGTGAGAAGTTATCAAACTTATTACATAATGCCGAAAACCTGCTGTGTCCCTGGATGTTTCCCAAAAGATAGTATTTTAAAAGGTAAATGGTTGGTTGAAAGCTATTCCTGGTCCCCTCAATATTCTCTTGTTTGTAATATTAATTTTCCAGAGAAGATATTATTAGGGAGGATATTTTTGTATTATCAACTGGAACTAAACTTAAACCTGATGCAGTTCCTTGTATTTTTCAAAATTTACCTGAATATTTACGTAGAAAAGTCCCTGTTCCAATGAAAAGTTCAAAAGAGAGACATAATGAAAATCTTTCTAGTCGTAATGGATTGATTGAATCATTTGAAAAATCAGATTTAATTATTGGTTATTGAGGACTTTTTAAATTATCCTAAAAAAATCAGTATTTCTGACTTGGACAATAAAAGCAGAAAAAGATAATAAAATTTATTTATATGTTTTAAATATGACAGAGGACCTAATTATTATTGTTAATCAAATTTTAATTGATATAAATATGGTTGTTAAGGTATCTGTACCTAAATAATACAAAATTAACTTTAGTAGTTAGATACAACGATCAAATATTTATCGATCAATCATTTACCTTTGTAATAGAAAAAGATGTATATTTTTTAAGTGAAGCTTCTAAAAAACTGGTTTCACACTCAGATATTTTGAGGGCGGAGGATGCTTCAGAAGGCAGTAATAAATTAAATAATATATTACCAATTTTGATTAATAAATAAAATTACTTACCTTGAAACTTACCGACCAAAAGACATCTCCAATATTTCTCATTCAACCTTGATATTGCCCCAAATACTTATCCAAATACTAGTGATAATGACAGAAGTACCAATAATTACCTAAATTATGTATCTGATTCTGTAAAACCCCATGAAAAAAAATAATGTTCTTTTAATTGATGAAATATATACTATAGACTTAATTGGTGTAGCTCCTAGTGACAATTCAATAGCTACAACCATTTTACTTTTATATTTTTAAAAAAATTTTTATTTTTAGTTTATCTGTGGTAAAGAATATAAAAATATTCTTATTATGCGTTACTTAACGATGACATTAAAAAGAAAAACAATCAATCTAGTGTCAAAAAGGTCGACTTGAAAAACAAGAAAATCAGAATTAATACTTTTAATATATAATAAGAGTAAAACACTTCATTTTATATAATTAAAAACCGATATACGACTAATTACCCGATTGTGTCATCAAAAAATACTAAGGTTTCACGTTAACTTTCACGTTTCGGCAACATTTTTTAAGTTCGCTCCAAAAGAAATAAAAAACTGTCAAAAAAAATCTCAAAAATCAACTCGTAAAACCAGCAAAAATATCAGCGTCAAAGTAGACATAGACAACTAACATTTGGCAACAGCGCACCGAAGTCTGTTCGTGGCCTGTTTGGAGTCGATCGTGACCGAAGGCTGCTTCCTTCTTTACACACATATGTAAATGGAGCAGATCAAGCAAGGCTTTCATTGCTGTTGTTGCACAGGTCGTCATTGCTCTTCTGATTCCCAGACAAGGCAACCTTTGCTCCTTTAGCAACTTGTTTTGCTCTATTGTTTTTTGCCACCATACTAGTGATGCATAAGTGACAATGGGTCAGACAACTGTTGAGTATGACCAATAAGGGCTAACGTTTTTAGGCTCACTAGTTGGCGCCACTGGAGAATAAGGTCCTGTCAAAAGTTATTGTTAGGCGCGGAAAAAGTTTATAGGGTTTTTATTATAATTATTTCGTACAACAGCAAATAAAAAAACGTTAATTATGCCTCAGTGTTGTGCAGTTCCATTTTGGTCAGAAACAAAAGGCGGACATATGCTTCCAAGATATAAAATTCGCCTAAAACAGGATAACTTTACTCCTTCGAAACATTCGTGTGTTTGTAAGGAACATTTTAATCCTAACGATTATGCGTTACCAAAGGAGTCTACTACAGAAAATCGTAAGTAATAACATGCACATTCGTTGTTTTTATGCTCATGCTTGATATAACCTAACTTTAATGACATAAGATACCTCTGATAGGTACAATAATTTCCCTACTGAGCAAGTAAAGTACTACTTTCCCCTTCTGTCATCATTGTGTTCACTATTTATCAGCTAATTTTTATAAAAATTACTAAAAACTCGCGTTAAAAAGCCATTGTAGCCATTAACGTTCAGTGACATGGATCTTACCCTACACTAGGGCTTCTGGTGGTGAATTCAAGCGCGGTAGCCCTCATTGGAGAAGATCAAATATATGAAAAACGACGTGATTTACCATGGATATTAACGTGAAAGTGATGACAGAATTTATAGATTAAAAATGTGTGAAGCTTGACTAATAGAAGTTTTCGTCACATGTGAACCTGTTGGTATCCGATGTTTGATCTTTCCCAATAGATTATTTTTGTTAGGTGTTTCTTCAAGGTGAGTTTTTGGTCTAGGATTACCTACACTTAGATATTTTACCTCATCAGAGTAGTCAATTTGTACACCACTCATTTTAGGGCCATTAGAGAAAGCTTGCGTAGAGTTACTCAAGTCAGATTTACATGAGTTGAATACGAAGCTATTTATTGAAATTAGTAAGCCTGGCCAAGGTCATTAATCCTACAGAGACGTACTGGGTATGCATCGTATCATAATCCTTGAATAAGTAGAATAATAAAAACAAAAATATTTTATATATTGTGATGTATGTATGTTTTTGTACTATTTCGTTCGCTTTAAATTCTTTTTTATGTATTTCTTTATATTTTGTAAGCTTAGTGCTACACATTATTATTAAACTGTTAAATGCCGTTCACACATGTACACTGTATATCTAAGTGATAACTAATAATAAATAAATAAATAAATAAATAAAATAAATGGAAATAAATTTTATTAACACTGGTATACTTTAATAAAAATATGTACAAAACTCACTTTCTTAAGCAGATTTATGAAGTAGCTTGGTTGTCGTTATCACAAACTGGGGCACTTCTATAATAACTGTGTAGCATCAGATATGTTTCTACAGTTGTCTCATTAAGCGATATACGCTGTGGTGAAAAAAATATGTTTGTATTTTGAAAAAGACCGTTCGACATCTACGGAAGTAATACAGGCATAAGTAAAACACTCTGTGAACTCACTTAACGCAGCTGTAGATGCACCATCACAAATTTGTCTTAATTTGGTAAAATCAGAATCTTTCCGTAATACACTCTCGAATTTTTTCAATAACGGGCTTATTTTTTGCGTCACTTATAGTCTGTAGCTGTGTATTTACGTCGTCCACTATTTGCAGCGATTCCACTAACGACAACGAAGTATTTTGCAATTTTTCTATTGCGTCGGGTAGTCCTCTATAATTGTTATAAACAGTTTTTAAATCTGTTTCAAGGGAAACATCTTGAAAGCTTGTCTGGCTTTCCTTAATAGCAGCAGCCTCGTTAGGGTTGAACTGTAGTATCACAGCTTTTATTTATTGAAAATATTCAGCATAATAAAAAGCTGCCCTCAACCACGTTCCCCAACGTGTAAGAATCGGCTCTAGTGGTTCCGGAATACCAGGACACAGTGTGTGAAATTCTCGAAGCCGTTTAGGAGATTTGAGAAATACTTTTTTTTGTATTTGCTATTAATGCATCTACCTCTGGAAAACATTTTCGAATTGTTTCTGCTACAAGATGGAACGCATGCACTTTACACGTAACATGTAAAAACCTACAATCATCTCTTTGAAAAAAACGGCCCTCCAAACGCATTGTCGCAGCACCGTCGGTCACAAACATCAACACTTGATTTGTTGACAGTTCAAATTTTTCGAAAGTCTCCAACACCACCCGTGTAATTGTTTCGCCAGTACACGCAGTTAGTCTTTTGCTAGCTAGTAAAAGTGGAAATGTTGGTTTAACAGGGTCGAGTACACGTACTATAACATTTAAAATAGATTTTCTTTTTACAATCTGTCGTCTCGTCAACACATAACCACAGCCGTGTATTTTTTAAGGTACATTTAATCCTATTTACAATGTCTTCACGAACACTTGGTACATATCTACGTAACGATGAACGACTTGGTAAATTCACCTGGGGATTGTATTTATTCCAGAACTCCCGAAATGCTGGTTTATCCAATATGCGCAGGGGAACATCACAGGCAATCAGCATTAACAGTAAATCAAACATAAACTGAGGTTCCAAAGAAGACACGCCATTTTTTTTATTTTTATGCCGGTTACTTTTGACATGAATTTTGCAGCCGTATTTATTCCAGCACATTAAGTCTTGACCACAAACTTTACAAATTATTTTACATCCATCATAGAATAAATCCGGAAATTCACCGATAATTTATTCACTTTATCAGCGTACAGTCGCTTTCTACTCATTAGGCTCAACATTATTTATTATTTATTAGTACTCTATGCATCGACCGACAGATAACAACTTAAGTGTGTCGTGTCATCGTCATCGTAAACAAGCGCACGATGGCATTGGTATTGCGCCCGACCCTGAATCTACCATCACTTGGCCAAGCTTAGAAATTAGGAATTTGGAACTTTTGATAAAAAACTGACATTTCAGTACAAATACAACATCTAAAAAACTTAAAATGTTAGGAATAGATCTAGTAAATACTGCAGATCAGTATAAAAGTTTTTTTACATTTCACTGACCTTCTTGTGGAATAAATAAAAAAGTTGCCATATTATAAAGTATTTTTCTTTCTATATGTATCTCCAAGAAAATTAAGGCAAAATGCAAATTTTCTGAATTTCATCTTTTCATGAATTTATGGATGTTTATTCATTGTATCTGTTATTAAACTTATTTGCTGTAAATTAAATTTTGCAAAAGGAGTTAGATACCTGTAACCAATTAAATAAAGTAATAAACAAAACTATTTATAACTAACACTATGCGTTAGACACGTATCTAGTATTTTTCCGCCGAACCCTGATTACAAACTTCTGCTTGGCACACCATGTATAGATATCTTAAAATACGACTGTATTTATTACCCTGTCTATGTTTAAAGGTTTACAACTAAATTGGAAGTTATAAAGCAATGGGGTGCTGACTTTTTTTAGAAGATTTCTTTTTGATTACCTTTACCTGTATTTGAAAATAATAACTACATAGGTAGTTGAAAAGAAATTAAAAATAAATATAGTTTAAAAAAACTAAAAAACACGCTTTTAAAGCACATCAAACTAAAAAGTGAAAAATAATTATTAATATAAACTGAAAATAATAATGAACGAAAAATACTAGTATTATTGTGAAAAAAGCGTGGGGTGCTCGATATACGAAAAATATTGCACAAAGCACCCCACGCTTTTTTCACAATAATACTAGTATTTTTCGTTCATTATTATTTTCAGTTTATATTAATAATTATTTTTCACTTTTTAGTTTGATGTGCTTTAAAAGCGTGTTTTTTAGTTTTTTTAAACTATATTTATTTTTAACTTTTTTAGTTTGATGTGCTATGAAAGCGTGTTTTTTAGTTGTTTTAAACTATATTTATATTGCTTATTGATGCTGATATTATAACATATTACGATCCAACAGATATTTCTGAAAAAAAAAAAAAAAATTTTATTTCAGCCGTGAGGTTCGAACTCACGCCGGAGAAGTCTGTCGTTTCGCGTCGACTGCCTTAACCCACTCGACCACCGGGCTAATTAACAATTATGGAATCTACTGACATATTAAGCCTTTGCTTTCACGCAGGGATACGTGAGGAAAGGATTGGCGATCCTGATCAGGATAATGATATAAACTTATCAAATTATTGTATTGTTACCGGTTCTTAATAAGTGTACAAAGTTTCAATTAAATCTGTCCGTTTAAAGTGGGTTAAAATCGAGTCCAAAGAGTCGGTTACAAACAAACAAGCAAACAAGCAAACAAACAAACAAGCAAACATACAGGTGAAGCTAATAAAAGCGTGTTAAAAAGAAGTTGTAAAATGATTCTCTGAATATATTAAAGTTCGGTTAAAAGTTTACAACTAGGTCGCTAATGTAGAAAAAAATAATTATGTAGCTATAAAAAAATTTCCAAGAATGTGGTATCTCATTCAATATGTTACACAGTGTGAAAGAAAGTATTAGACAATTTTACTAAACATGAAAATATAAATTTAATGATAAATTTCCGAAGAGGTATACATATGGAATTTCGTTTAATAGCAAAATATTATGTGTACATGATGATTCTTAAATAATCTAAAATATGTCTCATCTCCTCTCCTCTCCTCTCCTCTCCTCTCCTCTCCTCTCCTCTCCTCTCCTCTCCTCTCCTCTCCTCTCCTCTCCTCTCCTCTCCTCTCTTCTCTTCTCTTCTCTTCTCTTCTCTTCTCTTCTCTTCTCTTCTTTTCTCTTCTCTCTTTTGCTATCCTCTCCTCTCCACTCCTCTCCTCTCCTCTCCCTTTTAAAAATAATCCAAAAAAAAAACTGAATCAACTGATATCAGGCTGCCATTTTAATTCCTTCTCTACCACATAAATCATTTGAAAATCTGAAAACTTTGACCTTGAAATTAAAAAAATACCTCTTTCTGAACTTGTTCATCATGAATTAAATCAAATGTCAAAATTCAAGGAGTTCTTAGTTGCTTTGTTTACTAGTTTAGAAATATGATTATCTAATATCTATCTTACCATATTCCCTGCCTTGAATAAAATGAGATTGAAAATTTGTTCTTTGTTTAAGTAATGTGGCTTGCGTCTCACTTCATTAAGTTGCAACGACATTAACAGGTATTGTTTAAGCTTCGTGATCTCAATATAAGTAATTGATAAACAACCAGAGTAGTCTTACATTACGCCACTTTAGTTGGAGTAACATCCTTATATTATATGTTGAATAATAATCAGAATAATTAAATATTAATGAAATAATAATCTACTTAATTATACTAAGTCTGTATCTAATTTCAGTTTTGCTCTAATAGACGTATATTCATCATGGACGTTCTGATTTTTGCCTCTTTTGTATTTCCTCCGCAGTAATTCCTTCTGTTTTATGTCCCGGATAATATTTTTATTAAACTTTGGACTTTCTAGGTACAGTTTTTGGAACATATTGTATGAAAATTGAATTTAGAATCGAATATAATTTGTCACATGCTAAGTTAACATTTGTAAAGTGTGACAAATCTGACCAACCTGTATTTAAAATTTTTCCATAAAGTAAGTGAAAATCAGCCATTATTTTCTAAATAATTTAAATAATCAGGAATGTTAAAATCCCCCACAATTATGATATCGTCACCATTGCACGCACATTCCATACTTAAAAATATGTCAAAAAATATTTCATATAAATCGGTACTTAAATTATTTAATATATATATATATATATATATATATATATATATATATATATATATATATATATATATATATATATATATATATATATATATATATATGTATTAAATTCGTTTTCCGGGTATACTCCCGCGTAGGTGATAGGCCCCGAGAGGGACCGTGGTTGTCTGAACGACGTTTCGGCAGAATCTCATCTGCCATCTTCAGGTTCTAACCGATAACTGCTTACTGCAGCTTCTGGTTACTCGAACTGAAAAAAAAAATATATATTTTTTTTTTTTTCAGTTCGAGTAACCAGAAGCCGCAGTAAGCAGTTATCGGTTAGAACCCGAAGATGGCAGATGAGACTTCTGCCGAAACGCCGTCCACGACAACCACGGTCCGTCTCGGGGCCCCTATCACCTACGCGGGAGTATACCCGGAAAACGAATTTAACATTCACCACCCGCGAAAACCTGAAAAACATTTATATATATATATATATATATATATATATATATATATATATATATATATATATATATATATATATATATATATATATATATATATATATATATATATATATTTGACTGCTAATATCAAATAATATCTGACAGTTTTTTTTATGGGGATTTCGGTCAGGTACAACTAATTTTATTACTTTTTTCTAATTTTCGGTTTATTACACCATCATTATTATATTAATTGTAGTTCTCTGATGATGGTGTAATAAACCTAAACGTTAGAAAAAAGTAATAAAATATATATAGTTTTTTCTAACGTTTCGGTTTATTACACCATCATCATTATATTAATGTAGTTCTCTGATGATGGTGTAATAAACCGAAACGTTAGAAAAAAGTAATAAAATTAGTTATACCTGACCGAAATCCCCACAAAAAAACTATCAGAACGAATATATAAATATGGTGATGATATATTTAAAAACCGTTAAATTTCATTGGATTACCCTCTGTATTTTGCACGTTTATTTAGGAAAATGTATAATAGTTCTGGTATAATATATTTTGAAGAATCTCAGTCCATATTTCGAAAAGTATTTAGAAGTAAATTATTGTCGCAATTCTAACTATTCTGACAGAGCGTTTGTTTGACAATTAAAAAACCTGACTTTGTCACTTAGTATGTTTTTTCGATCAGATATTGAAACCATTTCTTCTTATCTGCAAAAATGACAGAAAATTAAATGCGTCACTTTGCCCATTTTTCAAAATTTTTACATATTTTTTTATTAATAATGTCAATATCCTTATTTATTTTGATGTATTCACTGTTCCAGTATCAGGGCATTTCCTGTAACATAAAATACGTTTCTTTTATCATTTACAGTTTCATCAGAATCATTACTTTGTAGGTACTTTAGTTTAATGACCACTTAAAAACTCGATATACGAGGAGAAAGCTTCAATGTTTAATAATGTTAGTGGTATTTTTAATCACAATAACTTCCTTAATAATCATCAAGACCACACAATGCAGTGTTTTTCTTTAATTTTCCATGTAGATATATAAATATATTAAGTCATAAACAAATATGTTTTTAGTATTCTTTGTTCCGTAATCCACCCGTCATTATTACCAGATCTGGGACAAATCAAATTCTGAAAGAATTCAAGCTGTAAATCAGAAACTTTAAATGAAAGACTTTAATCAGAATTCCCAAGCTTAGGCACAACTCAATCTGAATTGAAATAAACATGAAATTAATTAAGGATTTTTAACAAGTCAGAAACTTTCATAAAAAAATAAAAGTGGTTTGATAACGAGATTTAAAGGATTAAATTCATAACTGTGATTTCAAATCAAAATAAATTAATTAAAATCAACTGAAGCCTCAATTCATAAACTGACCGTTCCAATTAAATATATTGTACTAAATTCAGAAGTAAGCTATAGCACTTTCCCTGAGCGTTTATGCATTATTTTTAACTTAAAATATATAAAAAAAAAAAGAAAAAAGATGATACATCACATTTGTTTTTATTAATATTATTAATGAACTTCCTTATAAAGTTTTCAGAAAAATGTGAATGTAGCACCTGAAAAATTAAAACTCCTTGATTCAGTGTATGTAACGGGTGATTATAAAGTAAGGGATATACTTCAACTTATTATATATTCTTAACAAATCAAATTAATAATAAAAAGCAAATGGAATCTAGTTGCTTACATAATGGGATTTCTGATGTCAAACATTAGTTACCGCAAATGCTCGATATTACCTCCATTTTGTTGTTGTAAAATTATCAACCGTTCCTCCAAATTCTATACAGCACTATTTAACATTTGTGGTTGAATTGCACGAATTTGCTCTCTAATACTGTCCTTTAATTCCCCTAGCGTTGTTGACCGTGTTCTAAACACCAAATTTTTTAAATAACCCCACAGCCAGTAATCCGCTGGGTTAATATCAGGCGATCTTGGTGGCCATGAATTTGCAATATTGTCTGCTTATAACACGATCTTGAAAAACCGCAGTTAACAATTCTTTAACTGGTCGGTAAATGTGCGGAGGTGCTCCATCCTGCATAAAAATCATGTTTTCAATTCTTTCGTGCTCGTTTTGCAACTGTGGAATTGCATAATCTCTTAACATTTGCAGGTATCGTTCACCAGTAACAGTTACAGATACGGCCTCCCCATTCTGTATTTTCTCAAAAAAAGTATGGACCAATGATGAAATTAGCTGTGAAACCGCACCAAACGGTAACTTTTTTGTCATGAAGGCCTTGCTGAACGATTTCATGTGGATTTTCTGTTGACCATATTCGACAGTTTTGAGTATTAATTCCACCATTAAGAGAGAAATGGGCCTCATCTGTCCATAAAATACGGGATAACCATTCGGGTTCAATTTCCATCTGAGCCAATACGTGTAATGAAAAATCGTACCTAAGAGCAAAATCTGCGTCCTTTAATTCAAACAGCAGTTGCAGTTTATAGGGATACATTTTTAGAATTTTCCGTAAAATTTTCCAAGCCGTGGTGTATGACATTTGTAATCTTTTTGATATCGCATTCACACTACTGATTGCTAGCGGTTAGTATTGGCTACGTTTTGATTTTCCTGAAGAGCTTCTGCAACTTGGACATCACTAATCCTAGGTCTTCCTGACCTCGGAAGATCTTTTACAGACCCTGTTCTTTCAAATTTGCTAATCAAATTACGATACGCCGTCATTTTATACAGCCTTGCTCTCAAACCCATTTTCGTACGAAATCTTCGTAATCCAGTAGTGTAATTTTTACCGCCTTCATAATAACTTTGCACTAAACCAATTCTTGTTTGCAGACCCATATTGAAATTGTTACAATTTACGTTACGCGAGTTTTATTTTGAGAACAGTTCTCTAAATTACGATTATTTCGTTTGACAGTTGTATCAATAATTGTCACGACAATTCTTTTGTTTTCCATAGATACACTAAAATCCAATTATTGAGGCAACTAGATTCTGTTTACTTTCTGCTACTAGCATAATTTCTTAAAACTATATAAGAATTTAAAATAGACCCCTTACTTTATATAACCCCATATGTATGTGTTTATTGTGATAATCATTAATTATAAGAAATTACAAATAATGAATGTTTTGTGTTAAATTTTTTTTTTTTAAATTTCTTATTTTTACTGTCAAAATATCTTTCTGCTTACCTACCACCTCATTGATGAAAAGGCATTATTCTTACAGTTTCAGGACAATTAATTTTCATAAAATGTAATATGTAAATGTAATAATTAAACCTACCAGCTCACCTGTTTGTATGGTTTCTTAGAACCTCATTTTAAAAGTTCTTGTATAAGGAAGTAAAACATTGATTCTAGTTTTACTACCCTATAAATAAAAATAAACATGAATGCATGAAAGTATTTTATTAAATGTTGTAAAATATTCTATACAAGTCAATAAAGACGTACCGACCAATTTTCAAGTCGTAAAACCAAAACGATGTATTTTCTCATAAAATTAATTTTCATGTCTGTGGAAGAAGTCAGTAAATATTTTCTGACATTTATCTATATACAGAGTGTACCAAAAATGTCATTTATTGATTGATACTTTTAAGAAAAGCTGTTCGACAATCCATTTTTCAATCTGTTTTTATAAACTACATACGTACTACAGGTGTCTAAAATAGCTAACATTTAGAGTAACTCCACACCATCTATTACTGTAACTTAAGATTTGTGAAGGGTGACGCATTTGTAATCACAATTTAAAATTTTTGACAATCCTATCTAATTTTTTTATTAATTTTCGCTCATAAAATTATCATACCGAGTGATCTAAAAATATAAGATAATAAAAATATGTAATATTGTATGCCTTCTGTCTTCAACATCTCCACTCCGTAAAGAATATTCACCAACCAGTTCTCAGATGTAGGCAGAATACATAATTTTGTCACTGATTTAATCCTTTATATTTTCAACTTTGCAATTCTATAGCTCCATTTTTTCCGAGGTTCGCTTTTTCTATTCTTCCATTTCTGGGTATTTTCTCATCAAAGATGAATACTACGTATCCAATTTTGAAGGATTTGCTTTTACAGTACCAGTTTGATTTTGAATTACTACGAAGTTTGTCCCATTATTGGTTAATATTTCTTTTGATTGTTCTCTTCTACACATAAATCTACTTATTATCATAATATTAGAACAGAAGATACCCAATGCCATTGGGACACGTCAGTTTCCTCTTTTATTTCCCCAATACGACAAGCAACACATGTTGGAAATCTTCTATTCTCTGATCTTATCTTAATCACTATCATGAAGTCTGTCCAGTAATGTATTTCATTGATTTGGTACTCCAATTCACTGCATATTGTTTTTGCAACTCTGCAAGACAATAGTGTTCTTTGTAATTCCAATTTTGGTATTCTTTATTCATTTAAAGGTTCTATTTTATACTTAATACAAATTTTGTCATTTTGGTAACTCATAAATTTTAATTTGCGCAAAATGCAAAACTGATTTTGTGTTAAGTCCAGAAGTAGCTGCTTTTGGATCTATCATTTCATTCATTTGTCAACAGTACATGTTAGTCTGATTATATGTTAGACATAGCATATAAAAAGTATATTAGTGACATAGAAAATCTAATGAAAACCAATCACAACCGTTTCTAGTCTTATATTCCCGAAAAAAAAAACTCATCTAGGATTTCCAATAACATGAGATATAAGAATGAGTCCTTTGATGATCCCGCTATAATTATTAACAAATTTGCTGAATATTTTGAAGCATATTATACTACAAGTTCAAAAACAGGCACGCCATTAGATATTAATTGTCATGATATTTCTCATTTGCCACTAAACGAAATTTCTGAAGATGATGTCTTAAAAGACCAAAAAAAAATTGAAGCCCAGATGTACTGCTGGTTCTGATGGTATTCCAGCTTTTCTTTTAAAGGACTGTGCAGTAATACTCGCAATTCCGTTAACAATTATTTTTCACCTATCGTTACGCTCTAATACATTTCCTAACATATGGAAACAATCAAGAATATGACCCATTTTCAAGAATAATAACAGACATGAAATAGAAAATTACAGACTTATAGTAATATTGAACAATTTCTGTATAGCTTTTGAAATTGCATTATATGATATTATTTTTCCTCATGTCAAGCCTCTCTTTTGCCATAATCAACATGGATTTATGGCTGGTAGATCAACCACCAGAAATTTATTCTACATTACACAACACCCAGCAGAAGGCATTGATACTGGAGGCCAGATCGATGTCGTTAATACAGATTTCTCGAAAGCCTTTGACCGTCTAGACCATAGCATACTACTTAGCAAACTAAGCTTATTCGGTTTTGTTGATTCTCTCATTATGTTTTTTTTCTTCCTATTTGCACAATAGAAAACAGTATGTAGTGTACCATGGTTACAAGTCTAGAGAAATATTAGCTAAATCTGGTGTTCCCTAAGGTTCCAACCTTGGACCCTTATTGTTTATAATGTTTATAAACGATATCGTGTCTGACCTTCGATGCATGTCTCTTGTATGCAGACGATTTAAAAATATATAAATCCATAAAAACAATAAATGATTGTATCTGCTTGCAAAATGATTTACCTGCACTTGAATCGTGGTGCGAAAAAAACAAGTTGTCATTGAATGTCGGAAAATGCTATAATATGTCTTTTACTAAAAAAAGGGTCCCGATAATTAACAATTATCTACTAAACGATCAGGTCGTGAAAAGATGTAATCAGTTAAAAGATCTTGGTGTAATATTTGATTGCAAGTTAACTTTTGTTGATCACATTTCCTCTGTTATCAGTGCGGCTTATAAAAATTTATGATGTATGAATAAAATAAATAAATAAATATAAATAAAACGTTATTAAATAAAAACAAACGTTTCATTAGCATAACATACAGCACGAAAACAAGTCATTTTACCGTTGTGGTGGGATTTTTTGTTCTATTGTGATTTTGAATGTTTTCAAGGATTTTGTCCCACTTCTGATTAAAAGCGGAAGAAACAAAAACTTTTTATTTGTTATTCACGGATTTGGATAGAGATACTTAATATAAATTCAGTAACATTGGTGTGAACTTAAACTTTTTATTGTATCTCAATTAATTAATTAGGGGTCACAAATCAAATCAAATGCCCACTGTTTACATCTTACTTATTTCAACATCAAACCGTCTACAAAATACATAACACTTCCCGTAAGGTCAAAAACTCCTATGATGTAAAGTTTGGCTTTAAAACCTTGGTGTTATATGGCGGTCAGGATATCCTGGATCGTGGGAGGTGGACATTCCGAATCGAACTTAGATTTTGAAGTGAACCGCTTTTATCTCCGTAATGCCTAATCTGATTTGAGTAATTTATAGTGCGGATCAAAATTTTATTTAGAACCAAAAATACTAGCTCCATCTTTTACAGAACTCTCAAAATAAGACCACAAAGTATAAAAAGAAAAAAACATTTTTTTCTCTTTTTCATTGTCATTTCCAACAATTTTTTGTATTTCAACAAAAGAATGTGATATAAACTTTACGGTGGAAATTTTTCAAAGATAACATTTCTTGTGTTATAATATATCCAGCATCAAGAGTTTTATATGAAGAAGCAGGATTTTATAGTTTGGACTAGAAGAAGATTATGTTAGGTTTGGTTAGGTTAGGTTAGGCTTTTTCTGAGTGGATCCTAATGGGCCCTCCACTGCGGCCATTAGCAAGCCTATTGTGGCTTACTCCTAATTATATTTCACCCAATAAGTTCAGTCTCTTAATGAAATTTATAACTTCATTGGGTGAGAGTGTGTCCAGATCCTCTGGCAGTAGTTGTCCCTTGCCAAATATTTAGAATATGATCCTCTCCACAGCGGAATAGGTGCAAAAGACGTCGTCTGCCTTCTCCTTATCCAGGCATTGGCGGCATGCTGGAAAATATACAGAACGTTCCATTTAAAATAAAATAGGCGATGGCAGTTTCGGAAAAGTACACATTATCAATAAATAAAATAATATCACCAAAATGGCTAAAAATCCTATAATTTTTCGTAACCTGTATTCTTCAAGGATGGTATTGATAGTTTAGCACACATTAATAAAATAGGAACAATATCATAAGTGCAGATGAAGTGTTATCTCTTATAATATTTGCCCTAAACATATTGAAAAAATACATATTTTTTTATTTATTTTTAGATTTGATATACCTAAATATTAAGGACTTATGTAGGTATATCTAACAAAATATTACAACAGTCAAATACGAAACATTTTAAAAACGCAACATAACTACAGCTGTTTATTTCTGCAACAAAAATCTCCTGATTCCAAGAATTCTAAACAATCTCAAAGAGAATAAATAAGAAACGTTGAGTAAATAAATGCAGATTAAAGACTGGTGAAGGTATTCCTACGGTTACACTATTCTATAGTCACGACTGCACATGCACATGGCGCGAAAACTCATGTATAAACTGTACTTTCTCGGCGTATTTAAATGAGCTTGAATAAAAAACGGAAACACCTCACGTCTCGCTGTAAACAGCACTTACGACCAAGATAATGTCTTATTTATAAGGCGGCCAAGAGCTGGGAAATAAAGTACCAGCGGCTGTAGCGCCCGCCGTTACAAAACCACTATTTTACAGATGGATGAGGAGGACCAGCGGCGGGCCGGGGATTACAGTTATGTTAATCGAGCGTGAACGTGATTCCAAAAAACATAATCAGAAGATTCACAAGTATACCTAAATTAGTACTCTCTCATAATACAACAACATACTGTGATGTAATTACCAATGGTGTAAATGGACTAATTCGATTAATTTGAACACAAGTGTAAAAAATGATAATCCATTTTTGGTGATTTTACTACACGGATTCTTATTGTTTGATAAGATCTATACATCTATAGGTTTACTTGCAAGAAAAATACGAAAAATTACTTTTAAAATCATAACTTAGTACTTATTATTACAGTTGGCAGAAACCTGCGGCGGGACATAGGCATACACATCATAATAAGCGTAATAAAAGAAATTAACTAGTAATAAAAGCAATAAACTGTTACAATTTATAAAAATGTATGCACAACTTATCCTCTTAACTAGCTTAATGAACTAGCTTGGTTATCACAAACTGTTTCTATGGTTGTCTGTCAGTAATGTTAACTGTGGTGAAAAAATATGCTTATATTTTGAGAACTACCGTTCGTCATCTATACAGGCACACTTAAAATAGTTTTTGAACGACCTTAACGGATCTGGGGTTATACCATCAGTACCACCACAAATTTGTCTTAATCTGGTAAAACCAGTGTCTTGCTTTAACACATGTGCGAACTTTTCTCTAACGGGCTCATTTTTTGCGTCACCTATAGAGTGTGCAGGCGATTTACTTCGTCCACTAACGACAACGCACTGTTTTGTAAGTTTTGTATGGCGTCATCTAGTCTTTTATAGTTCTTGTGAATGGTTTTTAAAGCTGTTTCAACAGAAATATCTTCGAATTTTGTCTGGCTTTCTTTAATAGCTGCAGTCTCGTCAGGACTCAATTGCAGTATCACAGTTTTTATTTGTTGTAAATATTCACCATAATAAAAGCTGCCCTCAACCATGTTCCCCAATCTGTAAAAATCGGCTGTGGTGGTTCGGGAATACCGAGACACTTACTGTGAAATGAGCGAAGATATTTAAGGAATACTTTTTTTGTACTTGCTATTAATGCATCTACCTCTGAAAAACCTAGTCGAGTAGTTTCTGTCACAAAATGTAAAGCATGCACTTTACATGTAACATGTACTAACCTACAACCATGTTCTTGAAGAGCCTACCAAACGCATTGTCGCGGCACCATCGTTCACAAACATCAATACTTGACTTGTTGACAGATAAAAATTTTCTAATGTCTCCAGCACCGCTCGCGTAATTGTTTTGCCAGTACACTCAGTTAGTCTTTTGCTAGCTAGTAATAGTGGAAATGTAGGGTCCAGTACATGTACTATAACATTTACAATAAAAAAAATTTTACGATCTGTCGTCTGGTCAACCCATAACTACAGCTGTGTATTTTTTAATACATATTTGATATTATTTACAATGTCTTCACGTACAGTTGGTACATAGTTACGCAACGTTGCGTGACTTGGTAACGTCAACTGGGGATTGTATTTAATCCAGAACTCCCGAAATGGTTGTTTATCTAGTATGTGCGGAACATCATCGGCAATCGGTATTAACAGTAAATCAAACATAAACTGTGTTTTCGAAGTGACCCAATATTTTTTAGTCTTATGCTGCACAGTATTTACGTGATGTCTACAATCATATTTATCCCAGCACATCAGGTCTGTCTCACAAGCCTTACAAATTATTGTAGCACACTTATAGAATAAATCCGAGAAATCACTGATAAATTTCTTCACTTTGTCAGCGTATGGCTGTTTTTTTACCCTTGCGCATGTTTGACATATTTTATTATTAAATTAATATCAACAATAAAATACACAAATAAAATTATCAACAATACAACAACATAAAATACAATGGAGAGGAATAAATTAGCGTGTAAACATTACGACATACAACAATGGACTAGTCTCGCGACTCGCTTCGATTTGTCCATCATTGCCTTACCAGATATCTATCTACCTGCTGTTGCACCACTGAATAGCCGCGCTACTTATTATGAACAAAAGAAACTTAATTTAATATACAAAAGTATTTCCTTAGATCATCTTTATTATAGAAATCATTTCTCTATCAAAAAAAGGACCTGTTATTTTCAGATGAAAAAACTGAACGTCCTAGCAAAGGAAATAAATATTTATGTGGTAAAAATTAAATTTCAAATTGCTTAAATAATTAAAACTATAAAAGTTTATTGTAATTATCCATTCTTTACAAAATTAAGCAATAAACATAAATCTTAAATACCCAATAAATGTAAAAGTTATAACTTTTTTAATTTCTTACTATTTGATTTTATTTCAAAGAATTTTAATAACGTTTCTAAATGAAAGGTTTTTAAATAAAAGGAAATTATTCTGTTAACTCATAACTTATGAGCACAGTATTCATAAGGCATCAAATAAATTTCTAGTATATACATTTTTTTTGCAAGTCTAATATACATGAGTTACAGCAGCAAAAAGTAACGAACCTTGTGTGCAAAACACAATTTATTTGCGAAGGTCTTGATCGAGGAGGTCAGGTAGATACTATCTACAAAGACTTTTCTAAGGCTTTTGACAGGATTGACCACGGTGCTTTGATTTTTAAACTTGACAAATTTGTTCTCTCAAAATCGTTACATCTTTTAATACAGTCATATCTAGAGAATGGACATCAATTTGTTCAATACCGTGGTCATAAATCTAATAGCTTCTTGCAAAGATCTGGCGTGCCACAGGGTTCGATATTAGGACCGCTCTTCTTTGTAATGTACATTAATGATATTTCTGAAAGCTTGGATACTAATGTTCACTTCCTCTTGTATGCAGACAACCTAAAAATGTTTTTAAAATCTGCAGTGTACACTCTTGAGGGCACTTATCCACCTATTGGATTTCCACAAAATATATTGTTAGAAAAATTTAACTTACCAAGTCTTGCCAACCGAAGAATGTCTCAATCAATAATTTTTCTATATAAAATTGTTAATAATCGGCTGGATTGTATTAACCTATTAAATCAAATAAATTATAAATTACCTAGAATTTCTGCGCGTCATAACTTATTTATTTCACACATACCAAGAACTAATATTCTCTTGGCCTCCCCAATACACCAAATGTATGTCAACTATGCTAAAATCGAAGATTGTGTTGATATATTTTTCTGCAATGAAAGTGTAATTAAAAATTCTGTTTTGCATCTTGATGTTTTGTAATCTACTGTATTCTTTATTTATCTGTATATGTCTGTGTATGTATATGTACAATTGTATATTTATATGTGTATATACAATTCTATATGTTTTGTTC
This sequence comes from Rhamnusium bicolor, assembly GCA_029963845.1. NCBI lineage: Eukaryota > Metazoa > Arthropoda > Insecta > Coleoptera > Cerambycidae > Rhamnusium > Rhamnusium bicolor. Next base: position 38,007 of record JANEYF010004074.1, read on the forward strand.
GTACATATTTAGTTAAGAAATTTTTTGTAACACTCAAAATTGTTTATTGTGTATTTATCTATACATAATTACTATGTACCTAATCCTGTAATTGGGCTCCTTCCTGTTGGATTTTGTATTTAAATAAATAAATAAATAAAAAAGATGAACATTTTCCAAAAAATCGTTAGTCCATTTTTGTTGGTATATTTTGGAAGAACAAATTACACTATATTATTTTTAACGTTTTTCTACACCATAATAAGATTAAATGGCGAAATATATTTCAAATTATATAAATCCGCGCCGGTCGCGGTGGTGGAAATTAGTACAGAATATTAATATTAATGTATGGATGTCTTAAGTTTCATTCTATGTTTTTTTTTTTGTAGATGTTTCCTAGAGCAGGTATAGACCGTCTCTCGTCTTCCTTTGTTTCTTTTGTAATGGTTGAAAAGGGCGTCCCTTTCACTCCTCTCTAAGAGAGTGGCACGGCAGCATACTGCGCGCCCGTGGTTCTGTTTTAACACACACAGAGTCACTGACTACTGTTGTTAACCCTACCGACTTTTTGGTAGATCTACTGACTTTCAATGCTTTCTACCGTTCCACAGAAAAATCCTACCAAAAAGCAGGCATAAACCAGAAATCTAACGACTGATGTATTTGAAAAACACTTCACATCAATTTAAATCTGCTTTACAGTTTACAGTGACCTGTATCCACAACTATGTATACATAGTAATTGTATCTGAGTCGCCCCCTGTCGAAAATGAGAGAAAAGTAATGATATAGTTACGAAATTGGAACATCTGTGGATTAAGCCTATTTGGGATACTACAATAAAAAAAACGCGCTATTTGCTCTACCTGATAGTGGTGAGTTTACTTTATAAAAACGGAGTTTGATTTTTTGGAAAATATTTTCGTAACCCGTTACATATTAGACACAAAAAAATAAAAATATATATATATATATATATATATATATATATATATATATATATATATATATATATATATATATATATATATATATATATATATATATATATAAATAGTGTAAGAAAATTTGTCTTCTTTAACTTTGTCATTGACATTTTTGTCGTTGGATATTGAAAAAAAAACAGTTATTTATACATTTCATTCCAGATGGCGGCTCGTCCCCCCCCCCAAGTCGTAAACTTGGATTTTTCATCAGGATCCCGATATATCAAAATCGTTTCTACCCTATCCTTTGTAGGGCAAAAATCTCTACTGACTGGATTATAAGTTTACGGTAATATAAAAATGGCAGTGTCAGTAAATGTAAAATTTAAAGGTATCATCGTCTGCAAAAAAAAATAAGACACCTGAAGTGGTAATACATAATTCGGCCTTTTTAAAAATTAAGATGGCGAATATGACATGACATTTAAAAATGTTTATCCGCGACTATTGTATCCATTATATATGTGTTTCCTCAAGGATAATGCTATCGATTTTTCACTGCAGTGAATAATGATTTCATTATTCACTGATTCTGAAATTTTTTATTAAAATTTCATCGAATATGTCATGGCATGTCATTCAAAGCGCGGAATTGTTATTTGATTTGAAACATAACATTTCGACAGAATTTTTAGCGCGATGTTTTACCAAACATTTTTATTATTTAATAGTCGTGGATAAAGTACAGTATTCTACTCGCATGTAATGGCTATTATTCACTAGGGTGATTTACGACACTTGCCTACGGCTGGTGATATAAACTTCACCCTCGTGAATAATAGCCATCATTAAATGCTCGTTGAATAATATACTATTATTTTAATTAGTGCCAAAATGCCAAAACTAAATGAATGCCAAAAAAGCGAACCTAGTTAGTATAAGGGCGGTTTCTCTTGCAAAGAATAAGAGAAAGAGTTTGTTAAATTTTTCCTTAAAAAATCCATTTGAAACTGGAGTGCCCGCCAAGTTAGCGAAGAATTTTCCTGATTGCAATCATACAGCTTACTGAATGATTAAGCAAACAGAATTAAAAAAATCGTTGTGCCAAAGTTTACAGAATAAATATAAATAATATTTATTCTGTAAACTTTGGTTGTGCTGTCAACGTGTCAACAAAATATTTTTGGCGCAGGAAAATAGACAAAGAAGGATGAAGTTTCCCTCAAAATTTTTTAAACCAAAATGATTTATGAAACCAAGTAATATTTTTTTTTATGAAAAAAGTTTCAATCTAGCCATAACAGGGCTTTAACAGTTTACAGACCAAGAGGAACAGTATATGATGAGGAATACGTTCTTCGCATAAACCAAAGTGTTCATTGTCTTAAATTACAGAACCTTTAAAAAAAGTTACTTCACAGAAGCAGCGAAAAATAACGAATGTTAAGCCATTGTACCTAATATCTTTGTACATAATACAATAAAATAGTCCTTAAAGACACAATAGACCTTCATTTGAATCGTGCATTTCAAATTTTTATAAGCCTACTGCGTTTTTTGCATTTAATAATATATCGTTAATAGCAACGAAAAACAAAAGTCAAACACTCAAATATGTCACACTCAGAGTTCAATGCTCTATCCAAAATTGTAAAAATATACTGAGGGTCATGATAAAAATCAGAAAGTTGCTCTCACCTCCGCAGAAACCGGAAGTGATAAATACTTTTTCTTTTATGTCAAATAATGTATTTTCATATGTGTATTGACTGTATATAATATAATTAAGTTAAACGTTACACAAGAAAGGGGGTGAACCATATCTCAGTGACACCCGGTATATCTATACAGTGCGTCCATAAAGTAACGCATAAATTCATTATTAGGAAAACAATATTATGGAAAATTCCCGAAACATGTCGACTTTTGATTTTAATTTACTTTTTTTTCAAATAATAATTTAATAAACAGGGTGACCTACCTTCGAGTAATGACGTCATCACCGGTTTTTTAAATGGAACACCCCACTTTTTTCCCAATTTCCGGATGTCCCTTGCTGAGTTGATTGAAACACCCCAACCACGTTTATTAGTGATCTTTGCCCCTCGACTATACCGTACTCTTTTTATTGTTTGTAGGTATTTTTTGCCATTTGTCTTTTAATTGACGTTAAGAACTGTCATAAAAAGTTCACTTCTGTATTGTCTACGCTTCAAAGTAGGTACGTTTACGTGAAATCTAAATCTAATATATCATATTAAAACTGTTTTTAGAAAATGCCCTTAACTGAAAGGGAGAGGATTGAATTTTTAATGATTGATGTTAGCGATAAGATGCGGATTCAACAAGAGGTATGCAGATTATTCCATGAAATGCACCCAGATCGTGAACTTATTTCACAATCTGCGGTAAGCAGAATAGAGCGAAAATGTAGAGAATTAGGACATGTGAGGGATGCACCAAAGCAAGGTAGACCTAAAGTTAATGAAAATATTCAACAAGACGTAATTTTGTCGGCAGTAGAAAATCCACATTGTACGGTGCGGGGAGTATCTAGGGATTTGAATATTGGAAAGTCTTCAGTGTCGAACATTTTTAAAAAGGTAAAATACCATCCTTATAAAGTACATCTCATTCATGAATTCACTGAAGACGACTTTGACCGAAGAAATGAATTCTGCGAGTATATGATGGACCAAAATAATCAAAATAACAATTTCATTGCTAACGTTTTATTTTCCGACGACACCCGTTATTGGTCTCAGGAAAATCCACACTGGATGCAAGAATATCATACGCAACGACCACAAAAGGTCAATGTGTGGGCTGGTATTGTGAAAAATACAATTATTGTTGGTCCATATTTTTTTGATGAAAATTTTACAGGAGCATTGTATCTGAATTTCTTACAAAATACATTAATTCCTGATTTGACCCAGCAATTTCCTGATATTCAAATAGCCAATACTTTAGACAGCAGAATCTGCTTTCAACAGGATGGCGCACCGCCACATTTCGCTGCAGCTGTGCGCTAGCTTTTACACAGAACCTTTCCAGATCGGTGGATAGGAAGAAGGGGAACAGTGGAATGGCCCGCTAGATCACCTGATCTTAGTCCACTAGATTTCTTTTTATGCGGTTATTTAAAATCTAAAGTCTATACCAACAGACCTGGCAATATCTGTGAACTAAAAAGATCGAATCAGGCAAGGAATGTTGAACATAACACCCTTCTGTGCCACAAAATGTCAGAGACGAATGTATTGCCCGGTTAAGTCATTGTCTAGCGGTCAATGGAGAACAATTTGAACATTTATTGTAAATTGTCTTTTGTAAAAATACAGTAACGTATAACTTTCTAATTAAATTTTTATAAACACCTTTTGTATTGTTGCCCACCCTGTACCAATTTGAAGCAACTTGTGATACATTTTTGGAATCAGCTCAGCAAGGGTCACCCGGAAATTGAGAAAAAAGTGGGGTGTTCCATTTAAAAAAACCGGTGATGACGTCATTACTCGAAGATTGGTCACCCTGTATATTAAATTATTATTTGAAAAAACAGTAAATTAAAATCAAAAATCTACGTGTTTCGCGAATTTTCAATAATATTGTTTATTTACCTAATAATGAATTTATGCGTTACTTTATGAACGCACACCGTATGTCGAAAAAATTAAAAAACTTTGGTAAAGTAGCATATTAGTTGATACATTTTTCTACCAAAGTATACTGTGTTATTGTCGAATATATTAAAGTTGGTTGAGAATAATGGAAAATAGAAAATACGAAATGTTCGAGTATTTATCAATGTTCGAGATGTATTCGGTAAGATAATTTTTTACTACTTTTTGCTATTTTTAACCAATTAACACAGCATTTAAGTCAATATTTTAATTATTAAAACTGCAGTTACTGAACGTACAGTTATTAAAGTTACAAGTTGAAGGGGAACTTGATGTAGTTAATATATTGTTGGTTCCTACTGCATATGTATTTCCTCGCATACTGTTGATTATTTCACCATGATGATCTTCATCAATGGTTAAATAGGGATTTATGGAACCAGAGTTATTGTGACCCGTAATTTTTATTAGTTGCTGCTCTGGAACCCCTCTTTTCGCCAAACGACTCACTGCGGTTGAGCAATTAGAATGATTAGTTATCTTTTTATTTTTGGTATCCAATCCAATAGCTTATGCTGATGATTTAGTCCACCCGTTAATTGTATTTCTGCCTATAGGCATATTGTCAAACCAGGAATCATTTTCAGATTTCCAGAAACGATTTGGTCTTAAAGAAAGACGATTGTTAGTAATATTTTTACCTCGTTTAGATAACTTATGAAACAATCTAACTGGACATACATTTTGGTTTTTAGTATTTGGCACAAGCATTTACTACTTGTGCAATTCTTTGACCCCCATTGGCAAGTTTTGCTGAATATTGGATTATATTCAATTCGATTGGTCGGCTTCCCATGATTATTTTTTTCCCGTCTAAGATAATCTATTAGGCAAGCAGCAGCTTCTCCACCGCGCTAAGCTAACTCAACAGCTACAATATGGTAAAAGGGTTTTTGTAAACCGTCTGGAGTGTTTTCGTCCCATAATTTAATGATTTCATTCAAATCGTTTAAACTTAGAGGCACTTAACTACATTTTTCTCTGTTTATTTATTTATTTGCATACACTGCTCAACAGGTAAACCCATTTCTAGAGCAGGAGAATACACAAAACAAAAAATACAATACAGTATAAGTATATAGTAAAAGATATTTAAAAAGAGAAAAAGACATTGTATAAAAATAACAATAAAACATTGTATAAAAATAACAATAAAACATTGTATAAAAATAACAATAAAATAATTTCAGACAGTTTAAGACGGAAAAAGAAAAAGAGAAACAAAGACTTAGTTATTATAATATTTTTTAATAAAATTAAGGGTGCAATGAAAAATATCAAACTGCCCACAGTTGTTGTTGTAATTGTTGCACATAGTAAATAGAGGAGAGAATCTAAGAATATTAGAGTGCGAACATGAGATGTAAAAAGTTTGTGTTCTCCGAAAATTCACACTAGGACATGAAAATATAATTTCCCTAATAATTCTTGGCAGTCAATTTGATTGTGTAAGATTTTATATAGAAATACTTGAGAATAATATTCGCGTCTATTTTCAAGAGATGTCATGGAAAACTTAGTCAACAACTCTTGTTGGGGAACACCGATAGACGGGTATGCTCCCTCAGACTTAAGCCATAATAGTTTTAAGAATTGTCTTTGCACTTTCTCCAAAGAGTCTACGTGATTTCTGTAATGAGGTTTCCAAACAAGAGACGCATAATCAAGTTTAGACCTAACAAAAGCAAAGTATAAAGTTTTAAGTGTACTGATATTCGAGAAGTCTCTGCTAGTTCTAATTAGCAACCCAAGAGTCTTAAGAAATTGAGTTACTAAATTATTTATGTGAGGTATAAGTGAAAGTTCGCTATCGAATGTTACGCCAAGGTCAGCAAGAGTAGAAGGTCGTTGAAGGACTGCGTTGTCAATACTGTAATTAAACATAACAGCCTCGGATTTAGTTGTGTAGGTCATAACGTTACATTTAGACACATTCAGATTTAAGTTGTTTTCAACACACCAATTAAATAAGTTTGAAAGGCTGTTTTGCAGAAAAACGCATTCCTCCAAACAAGAAATTACTTTAAAAATTTTGACATCATCAGCGTAAAGTAGACAGGACACATCAATAACATTTACAATATCCTTAATGAATATGTTGAACAACAGGGGACCGAGAATTGACCCCTGTGGGACTCCGGATGTAGCAATATATTCGACAGACTGGAAACCATTATACGCAACATATTGCCTTCTATCCGAAAGATAAGCATGAAAAAATAATAACAGAAACGGCGAAAAACTAAAAACAGATATTTTGTTTAGCAGTATGGAGTGATCCAGTCGGTCGAATGCTTTCGAGAGATCTGTATATATTACGTCAAGTTGCCTGCGTTGATCAATAGCTTCAGAAATAGACTGGGTTATGCATAACAAATTAGAGGTGGTAGAACGTCCTTTCATAAAACCATGTTGGTACACCGATATTTGGTTGCTAACGCTATAGTAAATGTTATCATGGAGTAAAATTTCAAGGGCGTTTAAAAATTACATATGATAGATATTGGTCTAAAGTTGCTAATATCATGTTTATCACCCTTCTTAAAAACCGGACACACTTTTGAACATTTCCAGATTTCAGGGAGGTAACAGTTTGTAACACATATTTATCTGTAGTCGTTTGCGGGTAGCATCTCTTGCATCACGAGCATTTTTGATTATAACACTAGTAAACGGATCAAACACTATTTTGTAGTCATTGAAATATATTTTTTTGTAGGAGCTTACTTGTAACATTCCAAATAGTTTTAACAGTTGCTTCTTTATATTCTGTTCCATCAGTTTTTCTCATGTTCACTGCATAATCTTTTAATATCAAAGCCAGTTCATTCAAACTGCGTTTTCCAATCAATCCGTATTTTCTGATCGAGCAAAATTCTAAAAATATTTTCCACGTATATTTTTTACTTTTAATGGTGTTTTTGGGTGTATTTTCTAATAAAATTTGATTAATTGAATCGTTTGAAATATTGCCAACCCTTTGTGACATTTTTCTAAATTGATTTTCAATTTGACAATTGTTGACTTTCAATCTGACATTTGAACATATCATTTGTGCCTTAGCTAATAACACCACACGTATGCGTGTTATCTCTGTAATCTTTTACTGATTGGATGAATTTTGACACATGACTTGAAATGCAAAATTTTGATTGGTTGATACATTTGGTAAAAAATTATCATCCTAATTGTATAAAATAATAATAAAAATTCAGTAATAACCGAATCTGTTAGGTGCGCCAGTCTATTTCTACCACTAATTTATAATAATCTCACGTGAAATATTACTTAATTGCCCAGAGAAGGATAGAGGATGTAATAATTTGAGAGATGTGAATGTGTGCAGGTGCAGGTGTAGGGGCAGGACTGGTTATAAATGTTTTCCGGTTATTACAAAGGCCGGTGCTTCTGAAATCTCAAGCTCCAATCAAAATTAAAATGTTACAGTAGTACTAGCATAAAACACAAGTTAGTTTTAAGGATCAAATGTTTCATTTTAATTAATCTGAAATCATTTCTGGTCTGGGATACAATTTTGCTGTATAGAGTGTGGTCGTAAAGTTCCCCCTGCCACTTTTAAACATCTTAACACAGAACAACTAATTTTGAAGTGCTTTAATGACAACTAAAATATTAATTTTTTAGAGAAAATGTAAAGATGGCATCAGCCATCTTGCTATTAAATTTTAAATGGCATCTGGCCCGAATGACAGACTTCGTATCCAGGCGTGCCGAACGATACAAACTTCGCCACTAGGCGTGCACCCTAAATAAATATGTTTGAATTACACTCTTATCGATATTTTAGCTACTGGAAACTCAGAAACTCATTCCTCAAAACAATATCTATCTTATGGTATTAAGATTAAGCGTTTATTACAAACCAGCCTAGAAAATAAAGAAGTAAACGTACCATCTCATGAAAAACAAAATGTCTAAGTGACGCCCGCAATTATATCCTCATCCAGTAAAGGTTCTCTTCTAAAACAACATTAACGCATTCTACATTGCGTCCAAGATAAAATACAAAATACTGGAAGGGTGATGATAGCGCCTCGAGCGATGGAATGCAGAACCAAAGGTATTATTGGTTGCCTATATCTCAGCAAAATTTTAGGCACAAAATAAATAAAGAGCGAGGTTTGCGAGTCATAGTTTTATAAGATTTTGTAATGTAACAGTGGAAATCGATGTAAAGTTAACAGAAATACAGGTCCCTGAACTTACTTTTTTTAAAGATGATCCGTTAATTTCTTTTCTATGTGTATCTCCATCTGGTGGGAAATAAACTTTGGAACACTTTGTATCTTAACAACGATGTTTGTTTTAAAAAAATGTAGAATCATCTTCAATTTGTCATGTTATCCACTTATTTTTCCTTGTGGGAAGTGCATAAATTAATTAATTAAAAAACACTTATTGATATGTTGGTAAATCATAGTTTATTTACAACAAATGTACATAAGTATAACAAAATGATATAACTAAAAACAGATTTATAAAAATAGTGATAAATAATACGTAATCAACTTTGCTGGTTTTAATAGACACAACCTGTTAAAAAATACAGAAGTTTCTTCTTTTATATTGTAATTTGATATAATTATATACTTACAATTAAATATATATAATAGTTCTACAATGAACCAAATGAATTGCAATTTAAATATGTTCTAGTTATCTATTTTATTGTCTACAAAGTTAATTTTTTCTATGTATAAATAAACCTAGACAAGTTACTTTTCTAACAATTATCTGCTGTATTAATGTCAAATCTACTGAAAACTGCTGAAGTACAAACATGTAAAACAATGCGAATACTTATTTGCGCTATGTCTTTATAAGGTGACTGAGTTTTCAACCTAAAAATGTGAGAGCCTTAACGGCTTCTTCCTATTTCTTTTTGGGTGGAACTAATTCAAATTTCCAAATCCTGTTAGGTCCAATTTCCGCAACATACAGAGAGGACCCGTTTGGACAGACTGCAATGGCATGAGGATTTCCAAAGCCCTGAAAAAAGAGAATGTTGTAGAATTCCGTAATTTAAAATCCAGTTGGACCTGCTGTTGTTTTAAAAGAATGGAAACAGTTTGACGTAATACTTTCGTGGTGTTTATAATAGTAATAATAATAATAACAACAATAAACACCATAGACATTAGACAACCACTGAATCTTAAGCCGAGGCCGCCTATAATTAGTGCTCGGACATAGGTATCGATTCCCAGTGACGGCTTTTATGCAGACGTAATATTATATTGTAAACACCCACTGGAACATTCCTAAACAACATAAAACTAGAAATTTATACAACATGATAACGTCAATTTTATTTCATATTAAAATGTTAATTCGTAAACTAGTTTTATCGGAAAACGTATAACAAAAGCAAAACGTTATATTTTTACGTTAGCCAAATTTGGGGATGACGTCGTACTATATTTTTCCTTATATATAACTCGTGAACGGCTGGAGATATTTAAATTCTATAAAGATATTTGAATCGTTCCTTGTTAAAGGCTACTCATCGATAAGAGCTTCAACCACGAACGTAATGCCAGGATCAGGATCTCTAGTGTAAGGGATCGTAGGCGGGGCCCTAGTACAGATACGTAGTTCAGGTTCATCACATCTGGCGGCAGCCAATTAACACCTGGCCGGCGGTTTCCTTTGATGTATGTCGACAGAGGTGATGTTAAAAATGTAAGCTATATTGGCATTTTTTAAAAGTAGAAGATCAGTATTTAATTACCGAAAAAAGTCTAAAATAAATTTTCCTTAATTGAGCTCATATGAATTCCATGAATTACCTAAAACTAAATATTGAAAACGCCCAGGAACCACTGGGGACCATGTGTAATTAAAATTTCAAACAGTGTTGAATAATAATCTGGAATTTAACACTATGTGTCATAGAGTGAACCTTTTTACAGGCAAAGAAATGGACTTTTCTTATCCTAATGTAAATGTGGCTTCCTTGAGAAACTTTCAGTATTTTAAATACGCTCCAGTTTCGTTTACAACCGTGGAACGGTCGATTTCAGACTAAAAATTGATTTTTTCTGACAGGCGTCGGAATATAACTCCAGATCATTTAGAACAATTATTAATAATACACTTTTATTCCAGTGCCACAAATTAATTGTTAGTATTTTTTTTTAATGCGCAGCGTTCATCAATTTTTTGGTATTACAAAAATCACCCGTCAAAAGTATAAGGTAAGATATAGTCTATATGACGTTATTTAACTTCATATTATAACGTTATTTTACGTTGTGCTCTGACGTCTTTTGTATGTGACTTATGCTCGTCATTTGGATGCCGTAGTTACGTTACCCTTGATATTAATAGATTTAGGTCAATACGCTTTAGTGCACGTTTATGTTGGAGCGGCACGCCAAGCCACGATAAATGCCACGCGCCAAGCTGCAAGTCAAGCGCCTAGACAAGAGCTGCGAGAAGTGCGACAGGTGCACATCTTGGAGCAAACCGTTAGGTACTCCTCTAGTCAAAAAAATTCAATGTTATTAACGTCTTGTCCTCAGTTTAATTCTGAAACTAATTTCAACATGTATACCGACTCGTCTTCGTCTGATGATGAAATTTTGTTTAAATCTACCAATAAATGGTGTTATTGTGTCCATCCCATAAATGAGTAAAGTTATTGTGTTGCTTATGACATTTACTCCACAATACTTTGCACACAAATACCGCTGATATCAACCGTTCGACAGATATGGTCGATAGACTAGTAGGTTAACCAGCGCGCCACCCTCAAAAATACCTCAGCCAGGTATTTAGTACTTGGCTAGAGTACTCCACTATGGACACTCTGATAAGAATATATGCATTGAATAATCGTGGCCAGTCGTGTGGCCTTTGTCGTGGCTTGGCGTGCTGCTCCAACATAAACGTGCACTATAATATCTAATACAAACATTAATATAATAATTAATAAATTAAAACTATTTTCCTTAACATTTATTTTGAAAATTAACTCAATAATAAACGCTCTGTACGCTGTATAATGTAAGTAAACTTGACCTTTGGAAGAAGATTATCTTCGTCATTATCGGCCTTTCACCTTGCACTTAGATATTGTTTATTGTCTCATTATTCAGGGTAATTAACATTTTATTATGCACTTTACTTACCGTACAAACAACGGTATTAAAGAAGAATGTAAAATGAAAGTACAATTAATTTAAAGGTTAACAGGCAGAGGCGGACTGGCCACTGGATTAAAAGAGCACATCGGAAACGAAAACATTTAGAAATAATTGATTAGCTTTATCTTTGCATGTAAATTTTAATCTAAAAGTGTTGTCTCTTAAAACGAAAAGCTACGGGTTTTCCCAAATATACATTATCAGAAACCTAGTTTTATTAACCGCTAATAGATTTGATTCTTGTCCCATATTTAATTAAATTTTTTATTGATAAGCCGTAAATATATATCTACCAGCAATAAACATGTTTCTCTGTGAAGGGTGATTTCTCTTGTCAAGAAAGAGCAAGAAAAAAAATATACAAAAATAAGGATGCAAATCCTTATTGTGCAATGTTCTCGGGGTAATCCAGATGTATTGAAAATCTGTGTGCTAAGTCTAGGACCGCACTGTATTGCTTGATGTCATCTTAGGCTTCTCCAATAGGCACCCGTACTGACTTTATACAAAAGATCCAGTTTACCGAAGTTTTCAGTGTGTATCGCATTGCTATACGGTGTGGGAAACGCCGACGATATTTCTGCATAGCAGCTCTAGCACTTCCATTACCAAAACCATAAACAAAGTGAATATCTGCATATTATTTATGTATAAACTTTAACGGAGTGTTTAAAAATACAAATCAAAAGTTAAATTGACCTCAATTAGTGACTAACAAATTAATGACACTGTTTAGCAATTTCCTCCAAAGCCTAGTCCTTAAAATTACGTCCAATATTCCAAAATTTCTCCAAGCCTTGCAGGGTTAATAAAAATGCCTACGCAAGGTCTTCGTATATCAATTGAATCAGATGTTCTATTTTTAAGGAAATTATAGCAACCTGGGTTAAATTTTTTCCTTAAATTCAAACGGTTTTTTTGATAATAAACTATATGTTACCAAGTATTTTTCCATTCTGTACATTGTGTAAAATTTAATTTTATTGTGCAGGTGACGTAATAAGTCTAAGAATATGTATTACTATCTAATTATTAAATTAAGTTTTATTAATAATATAACTGGAAAAATTTTGTTGGGTAAGGGTTCTTACTTTGAGAAAAACTGCTTCATCAACGTGCCGACGTTTCGGTAAATTTTATTACCATCCTCAGGGCACTACAAGATGTAAAATTATGATGTATGTATAAAATTTGTAAAAAATATAAATTAAAAAATATGTATATAATATAACATGTGGAACAAATAATAAAAAATAAATAAATAAATAAACGGATATATGAACCTTCATACATACACAATACACATGTATATACATATAAAGATATTAAAAATAAGATATTAACAATAATTAAAAATATTTAAATATACCGTTTTAGGACACCTCAAAATCTAATTTTAAAAACATAATATCACACTTAGTAAAACTATTATACGGTTATGATAATAACTTGAAACATTAAAATTCTTCTTAATACCCAGTGATTTTATTTCGTTGTTTCCTGTTCTATATAATTTTTATGGTTACCAGGAAAAACTCATAATTAATGTAAGTATTGTTATTTTTCCAAATATTACCATCACTGCATATATAGTTTTGCTAAGTGTGATATTATGTTGTTAAAATTAGATTTTGAGATGCTCTAAAAAAAGTGTATTTAAATATTTTTAATTATATTATTGTTAATAAGTTTCTATTTTTTATATCTATTTATATGTGTCTAGTCGAGAAGTGAGTTTCCTGCGAAAAATAGTTAGCATAATCTTAAAAATATGGGGTTTGGTTTATTAGATTCAGAATTTAATTCTGATAATGGGGAATTTTTGAATTTTTCTGCCATTTAAAATTTCAATTGTTATTAACAAAAAACGAAGAGAAAAAAAGATGGTCTCCGTTTTTTAGCAATAACTATGAAACTATTAAAGATAACGCCAATATTAAAAAAGATCCTAAAAGAGGAGAAAATTTCGGAAAAGAAAGTCCCGATTCCCGGAGTTGTAGCTCCATTATTTATAATTTTAATTCTACGTTGAAAATAGGGTTCCGCGCGGCCGTTGTGGTGCCGTCGCGTCGCCACCGAGCAAAGTGGACGTAAGAAAATAATTTTTTTTATAATATTTAATATAAATTTAAAAATCTGAAAAAAATTATAGTCTCATCTAGACACTTTAAGGAATATAACCCCGATATAAAAAAATTTTTAAGTTGATTTTTGTTAAAGTTATTCAATTGTTAACTAACTAATTTTTTATGTACTTTATCTAACATAAAATCTGTTATTAAAGTTTAAATAATGTACCTAAAAATTTTTTTCTTCTAGTAGCCTATTCTTATTTACACAATGAACAAGATTCCGCAGTAAAAACTTGCTAAAATTTGTTTATTTGTTTATAATGATTTTTCTAAGTTAACAAAAAATGAAAAATCCGGAAAATGTTATTAAAAAATTTTTTTTACAAAATCTATGTATTAGACTGTTTTCATATCTATTAATTGCATTTAGCAGCTCTGCTAGCGGTGCAGGCGGGCAGGCCTAGGCGGTGGGTTAGTTGACAGTCGAAGACCGTGGTTCGGAGTCCACGCAAAACTGTAGGTCCCTAGGTAAAAAGGGCCCATTGTGGCCTACTTGCCTAGTAAAATAAGTAGCTACTACTACTACTACTACTACTACTAACAAAAAAATGAAAAATCCGGAAAATGTTATTAAAAAAATTTTTTTTACAAAATCTATGTATTAGACTGTTTTCATATCTATTAATTGCATTTAGCAGCTTAGCTGAAAAATTTTTTATGCCATTTGTTTATAAATTTTTTTATAAACAAATAGGCAACTTTAATATTTTTCAAAAATTTTTTTTTGCCATTATATTTTCACGGTGAAATAATGATTTTTTAAAAAAAAAATTTTTTTCTTAAAAAAATTTTTTAATTGTTTATAATCGTTTTTTTCATTTATCCGACCTTTGAATTACTAATTAAGGAATAATTTTTTTCTTTATAAAATCATAATTTGTTATTTTAAACAGAATTAAAAAAAAAAAAATTTTTTTTATTCACATTTTCATTGTTTATTTTATAAACAATTTGTTATAAACAAATTCTGACTTCCATATTATTTTTTTTCCGTTACTTTGAAAAATTATAAATACAGCAATGTGCATCAAAGTAATGAAAAAAATTTTTTTCTATTTTTTATTGAATTTTTTAATATTTCACCACTTTAAAGTTCAAGCGGTCACCGATTTTATTAACTTATAAATTGCTATAACTTCTTAACTATTGATGATACGGTCTTAGACATTCAGGACGATCTTTCAGATAATTGATTAATCTATTTAATTTACTTTTTACCGGCTCATTATCTAGAACGGTTCTATTTTTATAAGCATTTGTTTATAAAAAAAATGAATTCTTTGCATCTTTAAATGCTTATATCTTTTTTATTATTAAAGTTACGGCTTTTCTTATTCAAGACAGTTTTGTTAAGGTATTAATAGACTATTCAAAAATAATTTTTTTGAAATTTTTCATTTCATTTGATTAACTTTTATTTGTAATTGTTTAAATTTATACAAGTTTAGGCGTACTTTTTCTGCATTTTTTATGTTTTTTAGTTAACTAACGTCGGTAATTTTTATATTTTAACATTTTTCAAAACTAGTTTGCTCGAATGCAGCGGATATTGTTGAAAGAACCAACGATGAAGATGATGATGATGATAATGGTGAAATGGCAGACATTGATGACGATGAAGAAGAAAATCATTATGTAATCAAACCAGGCTATTTAGAAATTAAGAAGGGAATTTATGGTTCCGACAGTGATAGTAGTGATAATGATGATGATGATGATGATGATAATGAAGACGATGATGTAGAGGATCAATATCATGTTGCACCTGAAATATTGTCAAGCCAGCCATCGACATCAGACGAACAGCCAGCGACGAAAAGAAGAACAAGAAGATAATAAAGAAAGATAAAAACGAACTATTGATTTTATTATTTTTATGCATGAAAATCATTCTATTTTTATTTTTTAACAATAAATACTTCTGGAAAAATGTAACTTAAGTTAATATTGAAAATTTATTTATAAATCCCTTTCGTAAAACTGTTTGTGTTTTTTTATATTGCAATTACTTAGAACAACATGAAATTTCTTTTTGATGCACGTAAGTAACAATAGAACATGTAAAATATACAATTATAAACAATGACGGCAACAACAAGTAAGTATCTTTATTTTTTGTACCTAAGCTAGTTTTTGAAAAATGTTAAAATATAAAAATTACCGACGTTAGTTAACTAAAAAACATAAAAAATGCAGAAAAAGTACGCCTAAACTTGTATAAATTTAAACAATTACAAATAAAAGTTAAACAAATGAAATAAAAAATTTCAAAAAAATTATTTTTGAATAGTCTATTAATACCTTAACAAAACTGTCTTGAATAAGAAAAAGCCGTAACTTTAATAATAAAAAAAGATATAAGCATTTAAAGATGCAAAAGAATTCATTTTTTTATAAACAAATGCTTATAAAAATAGAACCGTTCTAGATAATGAGCCGGTAAAAAGTAAATTAAATAGATTAATCAATTATCTGAAAGATCGTCCTGAATGTCTAAGACCGTATCATCAATAGTTAAGAAGTTATAGCAATTTATAAGTTAATAAAATCGGTGACCGCTTGAACTTTAAAGTGGTGAAATATTAAAAAATTCAATAAAAAATAGAGAAAAAATTTTTTTCATTACTTTGATGCACATTGCTGTATTTATAATTTTTCAAAGTAACGGAAAAAAAATAATATGGAAGTCAGAATTTGTTTATAACAAATTGTTTATAAAATAAACAATGAAAATGTGAATAAAAAAATTTTTTTTTTTTTAATTCTGTTTAAAATAACAAATTATGATTTTTTAAAGAAAAAATGATTCCTTAATTAATAATTCAAAGGTCGGATAAATGAAAAAAACGATTATAAACAATTAAAAAATTTTTTTTAAGAAAAAAATTTTTTTTTAAGAATCATTATTATTTCACCGTGAAAATATAATGGCAAAAAAAATTTTTGAAAAATATTAAAGTTGCCTATTTGTTTATAAAAAATTTATAAACAAATGGCATAAAAAAATTTTCAGCTAAGCTGCTAAATGCAATTAATAGATATGAAAACAGTCTAATACATAGATTTTGTAAAAAAAATTTTTTTAATAACATTTTCCGGATTTTTTCATTTTTTGTTAACTTAGAAAAATCATTATAAACAAATAAACAAATTTTATTAAGTTTTTTACTGCGGAATCTTGTTCATTGTGTAAATAAGAATAGGCTACTAGAAGAAAAAAATTTTTAGGTACATTATTTAAACTTTAATAACAGATTTTATGTTAGATAAAGTACATAAAAAATTAGTTAGTTAACAATTGAATAACTTTAACAAAAATCAACTTAAAAATTTTTTTGTATCGGGGTTATATTCCTTAAAGTGTCTAGATGAGACTATAATTTTTTTCAGATTTTTAAATTTATATTAAATATTATAAAAAAATTATTTTCTTACGTCCACTTTGCTCGGTGGCGACGCGACGGCACCACAACGGCCGCGCGGAACCCTATTTTCAACGTAGAATTAAAATTATAAATAATGGAGCTACAACTCCGGGAATCGGGACTTTCTTTTCTGAAATTTTCTCCTCTTTTAGGATCTTTTTTAATATTGGCGTTATCTTTAATAGTTTCATAGTTATTGCTAAAAAACGGAGACCATCTTTTTTTCTCTTCGTTTTTTTGTTAATAACAATTGAAATTTTTAATGGCAGAAAAATTCAAAAATTCCCCATTATCAGAATTAAATTCTGAATCTAATAAACCAAACCCCATATTTTTAAGATTATGCTAGTAGTAGTAGTAGTAGTAGCTACTTATTTTACTAGGCAAGTAGGCCACAATGGGCCCTTTTTACCTAGGGACCTACAGTTTAGCGTGGACTCCGAACCACGGTCCTCGACTGTCAACTAACCCACCGCCTGGGCCTGCCCACCTGCACCGCTAGCAGAGTGGCAAACCTCCTGGGTACGTCTCTTCGACCCTCCACCCGGGCTCGCCTCTCCGCCTGCATCAGGCTAGCGGCCTTCCCGGGATTGTCTGTTGACAGCCTACCGACTGTTAGATGAGCTATCGTTCATCCATCCAATTGCCGGACTCGATCAGTGCTGCTTAACTTCACTGATCGAATATCGGATATTAAACGGATGTCCATACCTCATCCCCTAAGATTATGCTAACTATTTTTCGCAGGAAACTCACTTCTCGACTAGACGTATTGTGTATAAATGTAGGTGCATATATCCGTTTATTTATTTTTGTATTATATGTTCCACATGTTATATTATATACAATACATACTTTTTAATTTACATTTTTTTTTTACAAATTTTATACATACATCATAAATTTTTAATTCTTATAGTTCCCTGAGGATGGTAATAAAATTTACCAAAACATCGGCAAGTTGCTGAAGTAGTTTTTCTCAAAACCGTTACCCAACACAATTTTTCCAATTAATAATATTACTGTTATTTATGCACCATGGGAGTAACGTTTGCAATTCCTGCCGGGACTAAAACGCACTTTACTCCCGAGGTGTATACAAAATTTTTTGTACGAACGGGTACAATTTTTATTACAAAAAAAATTAAATGTAATAACTAACGAACAATATGTCCAGGAGGCTTTTGTATTTTATTCCAAATTTATCTAGGTATCCTTTGTATTTAATTGTCTGTTTGACATTATTTTTTATTTATTTCTGTTTGACGTTTAGATTACTAAATATTATTAATTACCGAAAATTATGAACTGTGAAAATTACCTTATTAATATTAATTTTAATTTGAAATAAGTTACTTTTTATCGTTTATATATTTGATTCTTAATTTTTTGTTCTTTCTACCATGAAAAGTTTGACATAATAAAAACGTTGATGTTACGGTTAGGTTTGTATTGTTCATTGGATTTCATGGTGACAAGAAATCCCTCATGGAATAAACGTTCTTTTTACTCCCTGTTTTGAAGCAGCAAATACTGTTTTATTTTCGTTCGTACAAAAAGTAAGTAAAGTAAAATGACATCTGACAATAATTCTGACATAATTTTACTTCTATTCGTTACATTTCCTATAGATATAGTAAGTGATAAGTGTATCCCTCTGGTGGTCAGTGCTACTACCAGTCAGGCATCATTGATGTCGTAGTGACTGATAGCGACCTGCAAAGCAGTACCAAAGCTTCACCTCTAACCCGAGTGGGCTAATTTCCTATAATAAAACAATTAGTTAAAGCAATTGATAGAATAATAAATATTCTTATTATTTTAAACAATTGTGTTAAAATATTTTTCCTACAACCGTCAAGAAAGTTAATTCTGGTAAATTTTTTAGTGGAAAATACATATACATTGTACTGATTCTGCGGTTTGCTCCTGAAACATTATTAAATATTTTAAATAAACAAAGAAAATTTGCTTTTAAATGTTTCAAAATTCAATTTTGAAACTTTAAAAAAATTTTCTTTGTTTATTGAAAATACATATATATTTATTGGTCTAGCCCGGTAAAGTGATATACGGGATCGGTAAAGTCTTTACTGATCTCTTATGTCACTTTTGGTTAACAAAATAGAGTATTTGACGACAATTAAAAACAATTAATCCATTCTTTTTTTGAAAGTAAGCGACTGACATCTGTCCTCTAAATTTTATGGATTTTGTTAAATTTAGAAAGTTTTTTGACTCTAACATGAACGGTTACAGAAAAAACATTGTACGCAACACATCCGGAATGTGTCTTTACTGGGCTCACTGACTCTCAAGCTCGCCCTGGAAATTGCCAACTTGCCCAATAAAGAATCACTTGCCGGTCTTGTTACGTAAATTACAAAAAAGTTCAATACATCTTTGTGTCTCCTGTAAAATCTATATTCTTTAACATACGAACAGCTTTCACATCGTCGATTGATTGCTTCACATTAATCAACAAACTAAAAAGTACAATGGTATATTTTATTATAATATAATCAACTTAAATATTTTTTTAATGTATTCCAAACATACCCTAAATACCTCTATGTATTATTTACTGCCTAAAGCACTTTAACCTTTCAGGTCACATATAAAGTGAATGAGAAAGAGGCAAAACGAAGAACATATCTCAACACTTGCAGTTGATTAAGCAATAATACATTCTTCGCGTTAAAAAAAGAAAAAAAATTCAAAATTTATTACCTCTTCTGGCGCCCAATGATCGATGACGGACTCCGTCTGGGGATCGATGGTGAGACCTTGGACCGGCAGAAGGGAGGACGTGGGGCCATTCACGGCGTACACCAGCTTTCCTGAAAGAAATAAATGAATACTTGATTAGCTGTTTGCAGACGGACGGAGTATTCAGACTCGAAAAACAAAAAGGCATGTAATGATGTATTATAATGGATAGCATTAAACTCATGATTATTGTTTTTTTTATAAAATTTTTTACCATCTTCTGTGAAGCGTTTTCACATTTTGCTGTCGTAGGTCGTTAAATTGCGTGTTATGAAATTGCCTGACTGCATGTCCATAAACACGATGGAAAGAACTTTGATTAGTAGGTGTATTTAAGTAGTACAGTCGTCAATGTTAGTCAAATTATAACTAAAAAACCATAACTCGAAAACAATCAAAAATAGCAGGCCACGTATGTCGACAACAGTGATAGCATATGCGGTAATATTGATTATTTAATGACCTTTACATTGTTAAGAATTATGACAAAAGTCTTCGATAGTGATTGTAATATACCCACTATTTAGTAACTTCTACTAACATGTATTTGGGAAATCTCCATGGTTTCGAAATTGGTGAAGAGCTAAAGCTAGAATAAATTCAAAAGGAACGTGCAAGTTACATTAGAAAGTCCTCTTGTTTATAAAATAATATGACTAAACACTTACTTAAAGATGATGCAAAATAATATGATATGATAATTTGTAGTGCCATCTAAAAAGGTTTAGTAGCATGGAAATCTTGTTCGAGGATTACAACGTTACAATTTATGATAAAGTCTGACAACCTCTTCAATAATATTGTTTATTAGGTTATTTAAAATCATATCGCTGGTGTCAAACTACCCACTCTGACAATGAGGGCAAATACAATCATGCTATATTTATAATCATTAAGATACATCCTTAGGTTTAGATTGAAACAATTATTACGATATATTGTCACGTATTTGCTATCCACACAAACACCTCTACCCGTAGATTCGTTGATTGAAAGTCCAGGTAACACTTACTCACTACTTTATTTACTAATTAACAATTAACAACAATAGATTAATCACTGTCTTAACTGTAATCACACTTATAAGTCTCTTTCTTATTTCTTCTTTACACTTTCATGTTCAATTTTGGATTGAGGCTCGGCCCACTGTGTGTCTTATTTATACATCCATTCACACGGTCTAGGGCATTCCAGAATATTCCCGGCCGTTCGCGTACAATTCCAGTCTCATCTAACCACTCTACACAGTCCAGTGGCGTAACACTAATTCGGGGACCTGTCTTTCTTTCGTTGTGGGTTATATAGCCAAACCGAATCTTCCACCTGGTACCCTCCTGAATTAGCCTTAAGATAATAACGAAAATTCAAACGGTTACTTGTTATTACAATTCGCTCAAAAGGAGCCCTGGCGTTATATTGCTTATTTCTTATTTGTGGCCCCATTCTTGCCGCGCAAACTTCACATGGTGGCACCAAGCATCCACATCTTAACGACTGTTTACCCAGTTGAAACGTTCTCTTACTTTAGTCAGGGTTTTGTTGATGCTAAAATGTCTGCCAGACGTTCCATTATGCACTTGCTGAAGTACATTTGCTACGTGACACCTGGGGATTAACAATTTCAAAGTAACTTTCCTCCCATCTGGACTTTCCCACGCTCTCTTCAACAGTCCATCCTCTACTATAAGGGAGACCCATTGTGCCCATAAAGCCCTCAGCCCCACTGATTTATTTGAAATGTCCTTCCAATCCGGCCGGGTTCCTCTTTCTTTCCATTTCAGAATAGGACCAGTTTCCATATCGTTTAACTGCGCTTCCCTTAACGACTCTTTTGTCCAATAATCCGGATTATCAATTTTAACGGTCTTCATTATTTGTACATTTTGCTGTTTTTCCTTACGGTGGCAAGGCTTGCAGTTTTTCTGATACGGTCTTTTGGAAAGGCCATCTGCTATATTCCGTGAAGTACCAGCTCGCCAGTTTTCCTGCGGCTTCTCCATTACTGCGACCCTCTCAGAAATGCGCTGACGACAGTTACTCTGAATATGGCCCACTCTGCCACACTTATAACAGTGCATGCCTCCTCCACTCTATCTTCCACTACTTTACTGTTGGTTTTGTCTCCGATCTTGAATGTTGAGCTCATGACAGTTCCTCTTAATATGGCCCAATTTGCCACACTTATACGAACGGACGCCTCCATTCGGCCTCCTACTACTTTGTTGTTGGTCTTGTGTCTGCTGGGAGTTCGATTTTGTCAGTAGTTGGGTTATCATCTTGTGTAGATCAGATATCAGGTTTTGTGTTATGTTGTCTGGCTTGTCTTCCTCCACACTCACAGCTCGTACTCTCTGATTTGATTGTGTGATATCCTTATAGGCAGCCTCAATCTCCAGTGCATGTACTAAAGCCTCACTACTAAGCTTATGCCTGGCTAACTTAAGAATTCGCCTAACTTCCTGGTCCCTTACTCCATCAATAAATGTACCAACTGCTAACTGTTGTTGAAATTCCATTGGTGCATCAGGATAGGCTAGATGGGCTAATCTTTCTACCGTAGCCTCGAACTCCTGGAGGCTTTCTCCACCTCATTGTCTGCGTGATTTGAGCTGAGCCTGATATACTTGGGCGAGATGTTGGTCGCCATATCTATCTACCAGTTCTAACGCTGCCTCCAAAATGCTAAAGTTTTGTTGATGTGCGGTAGGAATTGTTTGGAGCAGGTCTAATGCTTGGCCCCGTAGTACTAATACCAATGCTGTTGCCTTTTCCTCATCGTTCCAGTTATTTGAACGTGCAGCTGCCTCAAATTGTCTCTTATTAGTTGACCATGAGCTTTGACCGTCGAAGGAAGGTGGTTCTAATCTAGTACCAGACGACAGTACCAATTGGCCTCCCTTCTCTCTTAATTGTAGTTTCAACCGGGCTATCTCTCCTTCAACTTCACTGACTTTTCCTTTAACTTCAGTTATTTCTCCCTCAAACTTTCCTCCAACTTTACTAACTTCTCCTTTAACTTCCATGACTTCAGCCCGTACATCTTTTTTCAATTGTTCAGTTACCGAGAGCATGACTTGATGCTGTCCCTCCACAATTTGTCTTAATTCTTCCTGACGTTCCTTTTTCTGTTGCTTCCAGACGTCTTCTCCCTTGTTCTTCTTTTTCTTCCTGACGTCTTCTCTCTTGTTCTTCTTTGTCTTCCTGTCGTCTTCTCTCTTGTTCTTCTTTGTCTTCTTGTCGTCTTCTTTCTTGATGTTCCATAATCTTCCTTTGTTCATCTTTCTCTTCCTGTCGTCGCTTTCTTTCTTGATATTCCATAATTTTTCTCTGTTCGGCCATCCGTTGTAACAATGCTGCAAGCATGTCCTGTGTTTGCTTCTCCGCCATACTTCTTGTTGTTGCCATTAACTCACGACACGTAAATCAATTTCAGAATAAAGTTTATTACACTAAAGTCCGTAAAATGTTGATATCACGTCTATTTTAATAAATGGAATGTTCCAAAAAAATTTCGAAACAGCACTAGAAAGTCTTATTTAGAGTCTATACTTCTTTTGTGTTGACAAAATTTACTTATCTCCATTAATTGTCCAATGGAATGTTCGAGAATATTCACGAAATATCACTAACAAGTCTTGTTTTGAGTCTATAACACGTCTATAAATTTAAACGCCGAAAAAAAAAACTAGACGACCGAATTAGACAATTTCTTCACATATCCAGTACATATACTGTTTACTATAGTGTGCCAAAATTTTATGAAAATAGGTTTTACAGTTTTTGAAATATTGAATGATACTCTAAATTTTGTACCGAATTTTGGTATCATTTTCGATAGAACGGTATTTGCGAATTAATTTCTCGAAAACTAAGTAACAAAACTACCTGAAATTTTCATGAGTCATAAATTGGACCTTTCTGTAGACTCGTCTTCCTTTGCAAAAAGAAACGACATTTAGTTGTTCAGTTATTAAAAAAAAATGTTGTTAATTGATATTTTTATTATTAATAATAATATAATTAAAATATTTTCACATAAGATCACAATTGCATAACAAATAGCGATTCTATGAATAAATTAAGGATTGATCAAAAATTAACGAAATACCACAAGAAAAACATAATCAGAGTATGTGAAACTCGACCGTTTTCGCTTATTTATTTATTTTTTCAAATATCTTGGACTACCCGTTGAGATTTTTTACACGCTGATTCTCCAGACATTGAAACCTATTTGTTGTAAAAAAATTTGACTTATAAATTGCTTCGTTTAAAATATACATTGATGCCATAAAATATTTTTAAAATTATTCTGTTCTTATTTTTTTTTTTTAATTTTTTTCACAGTCAGAAAATAAACACCTGTTTTTATCTACACTCCAAATTTAGTTCAAATATCTTATAATTCATGAAGTTACTAATTAAACATTAATATGTCCAGCGATCGGTAAAAAAAGGATACATTTTTAGATATAATATAGCGAAACTTGGTAAGTTTAAAAAATAAAATGTTAAAGCTATGACAGAATATTAACATACGTCCAAGCAATAAAACATAATTTTTCCAAAATTTTTACAAAGTTAGTTTCGCACTCAAAGTGAGGGCTCAATACAGTTGTATCGCATAATAAGTAGTTCAGTTATTTTTATATATTAAAAAATAATGATTAATCTTTAAACCACAGTTACAATTTTCAAAACGAACTAGAAAAATAGTAACAATGAAATACTAAAAATGCAATCAAATAATGTTTATATGACTTTTACCAGAACAGGAATGTGCTACTATTGTAAGTAAATTCAAATTAGATGGACTGTAAACAGTTTGTTTGTCTAACTGAGTATTATACAACCAGGAATACAGGAGACGATATTATTTGCCATGTGCTATACGCTTAAAAACACAAGTCACACGTGGCCTCCGTGGCGCAATCGGATAGCGCGTTCGGCTGTTAACCGAAAGGTTGGTGGTTCGAGCCCACCCGGGGGCGCACCTTTTTTTTATTTTAGCCAGTTTTTCCATTACCAATTAAATGTATGTGGCATGTAAACTCCATGGATACAATTATTGATACAACCGTATTCAAGGTAGTTATCCACCAAATTATTTTTATGGGAGATGGAAAAACTGGCCCTAAAAAGTAAGCAAACTTAAAAACATTAAAATTTATGTAATTCTTATGAGCAATTATGATAATTATAATATTTTATCCTGTCATTCTTCTTTTCTACATTTTATTATTTCTACTCTTGGTTTCAATAGGGTGTTTATATGCAATCATTATTTTAGTATCAAGATATATTTTTTTATTGTAACATGTTTTATTTATTAGACAGAGCAGATTTTTTATTCTCCTATTAAATTTATTCGGTAAATAGTTTCCTTGGATACAACTGTATCAACAATAGTTTCCAAGGAACTTATTTATCAAATATATTTAATTGGAGATGGGAAGATCGGCCCTCAGAATATAAGATGTATTTATTTTATGTAAATTTTTTAAAATAGGGACATTTTCTCCTGTAAATTGTACTCATTTTTTTTTCAAAATTTATTATACCTACATGAAATAAACTTTAAAATAGAAGAAAGAAATTTTTTTTGTTCAAGTAACAATATTTAAGAATGCAATTCTGAAAGAGCCCTAAAAACATTAAAAGACAAAAAAAAATAGAACACGGTTTGATACAATGTAATAATTTTGCACATTACGTTGTTCAATTGTCAAATTAATTATTTTTAAGAATCTTTGAAAGCTACGAAGACGGTAACACTCATGAGGCCAGAACATAACTTTCTTTTACCAGTGTATACCCGGCCTTTAGAGTTTTGGTAAAAGGAAAAAAGAAATTTTTTATTTGTTTCCGAAATTGTACCTTTTCCATAAATTCAAAACCATGTAATTTTTTTAAACGATTCTCAATTAACAGTTAATTAATAAGTAGGAGATGAATCATTTTGGAATGGGTTTAACTCAAAAATGTTGCATCCAATCAAAAAATTATAAGATTAAGTTAACTTTTTTGTGCATTAATGACAGTAAATGTCGAAAAAAAAAAAGAAAAAATAGGTCAGTGGTGCCCCGTCAAACGAACACCCCCCGTCACGCCTATGGTTGGAATGGTGACATGAAATCTGTGGTGAGAAGTGTACTTATGTACGCAATGTTCACCCCGAATTTCATAACAATATCTCAATTATTTACGGAGAAATATGGAAAAAACTGGAAATAAATTATAATTTTAACGCCCTGTATCTCGAAATCTAAGCATTTTTAGTTAGTTAGTTTAGTAAGTTTATATGAAAAAGTCGTATTATTTTGGCGTATTCTATCAATTCTTTAAGTTTCCCAATTAAAATCTGGGCTACCCTGTATATCCGTTTTACTTAAAATGCAAAATCAAACGAGTGTGCAGTGTTTTCAGTGCAACGTTGTACAAGCCTTTTGAAAGAGTGCTGTATGAAAATCGATTAATCGAGTAGAATTGAACACTTCTCGATGCTATTAAATATAAAAAGTTGAACAAGTAAAATTTTTACATATTATGGTAATAACTCAGAACAAAAGTGAACGAGTCCTCGCCATATGCAGCATAACCTGCCAATTTGTTATACCTTCTGCCATCTAACAGACAATAGGCAAAGTATACGTCTCATTCTAGATTTCTAACTCTTCAGAATAGTCGTAACAGCGCGATACACAAAAAATAAGTGTATCACTATTATTCATTGCAATCTCTCAAATTCGAGGTCGTTCATCGGCTATTATTTTAATCTTGCATTTTTGACTATGTTTATATATGAAAGTGAAGAAAAGTTTCGGATGCAGAAGGTAATGAAGTTTTTTTTTGTACTTGCTTGTTAGTTTAAACAAAAGTGAACAGTTTCCTGATATTAGTTAATGCAGAACTAAACAAGTCCACCCTACTTTATCAAAACTGAACAAGTCCTGATGTTTTTGTAAATAGTTTGAAAATGTGTCATTATTTTTTGTTCATATTTGGCTAGTGTGGTCGTGGTCGAAATGTTACAAGCTGTTTATCCAAAGACACTTTCTTTTAGAATACATGGAATTGTTTCATGAAGAAATTGTTCTATTTTGGAGAATTATATATTTCGGACTTGTCATGTTTTGCGCGAATCTCTTCAAATGAAATTCCAGATATTATATTACAATTTAATGTACAAAAATAGTATGAACGATAGAACATTATTTTGTTTTAATAATTAACAATGTAAAGAAGGTTTATTGTTAATAACCAATAAGAATATGATTGTTTAAATTTTAATGATGGCTATAAGCTAAAATATAAACAAGAGTAGCAATGGTATTGTACTGTTACGCCACTGGTTTGTGTAGACTGATTAGATGAGACTGGAATTGTACGAGAACGGCCGGAAGTATTCTGGAATGCTCTAGACCGTGTGAATGGATGTATAAATAAGAACTAAGATATGGCGACCAACATCTCGCCCAAGTATATCAGGCTCAGCTCAAATCACGCAGACAACAAGGTGGAGAAAGCCTCCAGGAGTTCGAGGCTGCGGTAGAATTAGCCCATTTAGCCTATCCTGATGCACCAATGTAATTTCAACAACAGTTAGCAGTTGACACATTTATTGATGGAGTAAGGGACCAGGAAGTTAGGCGAATTCTTAAGTTGGTCAGGCATAAGCTTAGTAGTGAGGCTTTGGTGCACTGGAGATTGAGGCTGCCTATGAGGATACCACACAATCAGATCAGAGAGTGCGAGTCGTGGCTGTGGAAGAGACCCCGGCAGATAAAACCATGCAAGTCATAATAACCGTGTTATAAAAGTTGATCGCACAACTATTGACAACTATGAATTCCCAAACGAGACGAGAACAACAAAATAGCGGTAGACTGAATGGAGGTATCTGCTGTTACAAGTGTGGCAAATTGGACCATATTAATAGGAACCGTCATGTGCTCAACATTCAAGATGTAATGTCCAAAGTACAAAAGACCATGCAACTACTGATAAACTCGAATCTCCAGCCGAGTAACTGTCATCAGCGCAGCCCTGAGAGGGTAAATATCTCAGTAATGGAGAAGCCGCAGAAAAACTGGCGAGCTGGTGCTTCGGGGAATGTGACATATGGCCTTTCCAAAAGACCGTGTCGGAAAAACTGCAAGCCCTACCGTGAGGAAAAACAGCGAAAGGTATAAATAATGAAAACCGTTAAAATTGATGTTCCGGATTATTGGACAAAATAATATCTAAGGGAAGCGCAGTTAAACGATAAGGAAACAGGTCCTATTCTAACATGGAAAGAAAGAGGAACCCGACCCGATTGGAACATTTCAAATAAATCAGTGGGGCAGAGGCATTATGGACGCACTGGACTCCCTTAGAGTAGAGGATGGACCGCTGAAGAGAGCGTGGGAAAGTCCAGATGGGAGGAAAATTACTTTGAAATTGGTAATCCCCAGGTGTCACGTAGCAAATGTACTTCAGCATGTGCATAATGGAACGACTGGTGGACATTTTGGCAGCAACAAAGCCCTGACTAAAGTAAGAGAACGTTTCCACTGGGTAAACAGTCGTCAAGATGTGTAGGATTGGTGCCGCCAATGTGAAGTTTGCGCGGCAAGAATGGGGCCACAAATAAGAAATAAGTAATATAACCCAGGGCTCCTTTTGAGCGAATTGCAATAACAAACGACTATATGAAGGCTCGTTATGATCTTAATGCTAATTCAGGAGGAACCCAGGCTAGAGATCTGGTTTGGCTATATAACCCACAACGAAAGAAAGGCAGGTCCCCGAAGCCTCACCCGCCCTGGGAAGGGCCATACACTGTCGTCACCTGACTAAATGACGTTGTATACCGAATTCAGCAAAGTCCAAAATCAAATATGAAGGTGGTGCATATAGTGAGACTAGCCAAGTATGCAGGGAACAATGCATTTTCTGAGCGGGACGTGCAGGCTTAAGGAGGGGGCAGTGTTACGCCACTGGTCTGTGTAGACTGGTTAGATGAGACTGGAATTATACGAGAACAGCCGGGAATATTCTGGAATGATCTAGACCGTGTGAATGGATGTACAAATAAAACGCACGGTGGGCCGAGACTCAGTCTTTAGTTAAACGTGAACGAGTAAAGAAGAAATAAAAAAAGAGACATAAGTGTTCAATTGCGATTATATTTAAGACAGTTATTAATCTATTACTGTTAATTGTTAATTAGTAAATAAAGGAGTGAGCAAATATTACCTGGACTTTCAGTCAACGATTCTACGAGTATAGGTGTTTGTGTGGAGAGCAAATATGTAACAGTACATATATCAAGGCGATATTATCAGTAGAGGAAAATCTTTCAAAGGTAAATGCAGTAAAGTATTTATAAAAAAAAAATATTTGGAGATTCTATTAAATTTGTTTTTAGATATTATTTTGCTAGTATTCAACAAACAAATATTTTTTAGAAATAAATGATTTACTATTTAAAGTGCAGTAAAAAAAGGTCATCCACATTTCTTAAAAAATCTAGTGTGGAGCTTATCGCTGTAACTTCATACATGTAGCAGATCATACTTTGTATACCACGCGCCGCCACTGGAAATGTGTAAAAATTTATTGTTTGTCATGTTTAATTGAGATTTAATTTCTCTTTAAAATGTTACCTTTTGCAGCAACTCCAAATACTCGACCCATGTCAGGTTGTTGAATAGTAAGGGCGGGTTCCTTTTTACCCTGAATGCTATATAAACCGGCTCTGGGGCACGTCACCCTTTTATTTTCTCTATCAGCTACGCACAGCCTATCCATCGGCTCTATAAGAGCTAAAGCATGAGGAATTTGAAGAGACAAGAACTCTGAAACAAAAATATACACATAAATAATAATCAATGAGTTTGTGGGTATATTGCAGTACACAATATATGAATATAGGAAACCGAAAAAGGCAGCAAAATGTCTCTTAGACTTATCGACGATCGAATGGAACATACCGACAAAAGTAACGGACAATTATCCCGAGCCAGTCTTTGTTATAATGCCGCAATTTGATTACCATTTGTCGTCAACAAGCAATTTAAAATTTGAGCTTGTTTTCTTATATTTTCCCCTCTTTACTCAGAGGGGACATATATACCCCAAAAGATGAAAATTCATTTGTGTACACGGAAATTTTAACCCATTTCTAGCGGACTTAAAAAATTAAGATGTGGCAAAGTTAGAAATATTACCCACATAGCAAAAGCAAATCTAAAACCAAACATTTGTCCCAAAGGTGAAAAATAGAGGTGAGCATTCTATATTATCTTCCAAAGGCCAGGCAGATATTACCTTTGTAATAAAAGGAAATATTAAAAACCCGACATATTTTGCCCATGGTCTTTTGCATAGGATCTTAGAATTTTAAGATCTTTCCGATCATGAAATAAAAAAAAGTGCTAAATGAGCCTACTTATAAACATTATACAAGGTCTGACAATAGGTTGTGGTGGTTTTAAATACGCTGTAGTAAATGTTTGGTTATTATTTCGAAATATCTATAAGAAAAAAGATAGATTATAATATGCAATTTAATGGTATGGATTTATTTTTTTAAAATATTTTTTTTAAAATGAGCTCCGTTATTACGTATACATTCTTGTAATCTAGCAATAAAATTCTGCATCACTCGTCGCAGTAACTGCTGATCAATTACTACAATTTCTCGTCTGATACGGTTTTTTAATTCTTCCAGGGAGGTCTAGTTTGATATACTCTACACTTGAGTTAACCCCAAAAAAAGAAATCGGGAATTCTTATATCCACTGGCTAAGGTGTTACCAAATCTTGAAATTACACGTCCTGGAAGTGGACGTGGTTTATATGGCAGTATGAGCCATAGCACCATCTTGCTGAAATAATGGATTCTCTACTCCAAGTCTTTTAATTTTAGGAATTGCGAAGTTTTCCAGCATAAGCACATAACGTTCAGAATTAGCTGTAACAGTCTGATTGTTCTCTTCCAAAAAATAAGTGCCAATGACCCCCAAAATAGATACACCACACCAAACAGTTACTTTTCTCGGGTGCAAAGGTTGATCGTACAATTACAAAGAATTTCCTACAGCTGAGTATCTAAAATTTTGTTTACTTACGTATCCGTTTAGGCGGAAATGGGCTTTATCCGACATTATCAAACTGTTGATCTCGTCAGCATCCATTGTGCAGAATTTCTAAGAATCGGTTGCAAAAATTAAGGCTCGCCTCTTTACGCTTTTCTTTGAGTTGTTGACAAATTTGAATTTTGTAAGGGTAGAAGCTCAAGTCTTTATGCAAAATTCATCAAAGACTTTTACTTGAAATATTCAATGCCAAGAATGTTTTTCTGCTGAACTCATTGGAATTTGTTTTAGAAAACATCGATCACGTCATACCTTCAACATGGTTCACCCTCTATGAAGTGTATCTCAGATACATGTATTTTAAAAAAGTTGATTGAAGATGAAGTTACTTTGTGAAAATCCATTTTGATTTAAAAAAATTTAAACACTTTTTATTACTTATCTAATTTTCACTTTATTTGTTATTTTACAACTAGTTTCATCCTATTCGGACATTTTCGCAAGTAAACTAAATTATACACAAATTTTACTTTCATTTAAATATAAACTGAACTGAATAGAAGGATGGGTCACTTTATGGTTGATAATATAATTCAAATTTGTACAGATGTTATGTCTTTAAATGTAGGGGTTTTTTCAAGATAGTAAATTATATTATGGTGTGATTTTTATTAGCAGCAGGTTATCTGAATAAGTTTAATAACGGAGAATTATTTAAATCTATTTGGTCGTTTAATATGTTGTAATTTTTATTCCTATTTAATCTATTAATTTCTAGCACTTCTAATAAATTAAGTTTTTTACTTTTCCCACAAATATGTAATATTTTAGGTTGATGGTCATCAGTTATTGTATAACCAGAATCTGTTAGGTGTTTATAAAAGTTGGAATGCTGTTTTTGTGTGCGAATATGTTCTCTATATCTTACTCCGAACGATCTACCTGTTTGACCTACATATGAGGCGTTACATTCTGGTCAATCTAGCCGATATACACCACATTTTTTAGAGATATCAGTTTTTTGTTTTGCATTGAAAAGATATCTGCCTATATTTTTGTTAGAACTAAAAGATGTTTTAATATTAAATTTGGACAAAGTATTGCTAATAGAATAAGAGAGTTGACCTGAATATGGTAGTGAAATGTATGTTTGAACTTTTTTCTCGTTAATAGTGGGATAAAGTTCTTTCAAGAGGGACTTATTATGTTTTTTGTAAATTAGATTGTTGATATATTTTGAGGGTACCCATTATTATGTTCTATAAGTCTTATTGTGTCTAATTCTTCTTTTAAATC
The DNA here is from genome assembly GCA_029963845.1 of Rhamnusium bicolor. Classification (NCBI taxonomy): domain Eukaryota; kingdom Metazoa; phylum Arthropoda; class Insecta; order Coleoptera; family Cerambycidae; genus Rhamnusium; species Rhamnusium bicolor. The sequence goes on from JANEYF010004074.1 coordinate 70,476, forward strand.
TGTCTCAGATAGAGGTAAGCTGAAGGCTCGGTGTGTCATAGATTGATATGCGGCTAGTTTGTGGGAGAGATGGTTATAGGAACTAAAGGGTATAGTGGCGTCTGTAAAAGAGGTCTACCTGTGAAATAAGCTGATTAGAGGAGATAACCTGGAAATAATTTCCTACAAGCTAATTTTGCACCACCTTTGCTTATGCATAAACAATGCAGAAAAGTTTAGACACGCCCGACAGAACTATCATAATTTAGTGGGGTCATTCCAAGCACATCAAATTTATTAAGATCTACAAGTACGATTTCTATGTTTCTTATGCCAAGAAAATATAAATATTTAAGATGTCAAAAAATATAAAGAGAAAAAACTTTCGCCAAGTCTCTACAATACACATTAAAAGCTCTATTGTACAGCAATGCCATAAAAGAAATGATAATTAGAGTGGTAAAGTTTTCAGCAGAATAAATAATGAAATTGATTCGGTAGCTGCATAGACTATATACCATTCTGTCACAAGGTTTTTATACAAAAGGACTCTCGGGAGAATCCAGGACGGCCAGTGAACCTTCCTGTAGAAAACGCATTCAAAAAGCTCTGTAATGATTTTGAGAATGATGCTGAGAATGGTCAGTTTTCAATAAAAGAAATTATTAAGACTATGTCGTCTTATCTACCAGAAAATGAGTAGCCCTGGTTGGAGAAGAATTTGAAATTGAGATTAAAAAAAGAAGTAGTATGACAGTAATATCTTGTTTGAAAAAAAGCAGAATATAGTAAGTTTAAAGGGAAGGTGTGAGAAATCGTTGAGTGAAGGATGGACAAAGAACAAAATTGAAGATCATACCAAGATTGTCATGCAGCGGCCAGAATAATAAGAGAAGACATTAGTGGAATGACGTGCAATTTACAGGATTATCCCAGTTTCGACGATGTCCGGTGAAACAGATAAATTTCCCAAGTCCCTAAAAACGCTCTAAAAAAATAAGAAAAAATTATCATCGAGATCCACTGGACTATGGGTGGGAAAAAGATAGGTGCGGAAAGCTTATTCCAAAAACATTTACAGAAGAAATAGCTCCAGCTGATATTTTAAAAATGATTTTTTGTAATTGCAAGGAGGGTCCGGCGGAAAAGCATATTCCTGCATTAAACTTGAATTGAAATGTTCTTCTAAATGTGGGCAATGTTTTGGTATACCATGCGGCAATCCACGTAAAGTAACTGAAGATGACGAAGGAAACCTCATATTTGACTAAATTAAATAATTCTATATAATTCAATGACTAAGTCTGAGATTTTACTTTCTTACGAGTCACTTATTTTTGTAACAATAATTTACAATAAAACATTTTTATCATTTCATCGTGAATGAAATTTGGATTTCCAAAAAATTGATGGTTTTTGAAATATTTGCCAAATACCGAAGAAACAGTGGCGGCTGGTGGATTTAGGTTATACAGTATCTCAATATTGGAGCATGGAACCCAAGCAATATTTACGGTATCAGTACTGATTGAAGAAGTTTAGCAGAAAAAAAAATTAAAAAAAATTTGAGAAAAAAAGTTACAAAAATGCGCAGTCTCCCCAGATTTCTCCTAGACCATTAGTAAAATCTTTGCAAACTATTTTTTTTTTTGGTAATCAAGGAAAATTTATCACCATGTGGTTTTTGGTTATGATACTTTGAATTTTAAGTTCTTCAACGTGTAAATTTGTATCTAACTTTTTCCACTTCAACTACTAATTTGACTACTCTATGTAACCAAAACTCGTGTTTTAACAGTCCACAATTTTTATGTATTATTGATTTTATGCCTGGTGAAGATGGATTATTGTGTTTATACCTGGTGGATTTGGAATAACTCGAAGGAGACCCCCAGCAGCATTGTACTTGAGAATTCTACTGTTACAGTAGCCATCGGCAATAAATATTTCTCCTGTAGTCGCTACTGCTATTGACGTGGGCATACATAAATGTGCAGTGTCGCGACCCGGTATAAATCTGTAACCGAAAGTAAGGGATGGCTGTAGCTCTCCAGGTTTAAACTGAAAAAGAAAAAAAAATTAAAATGTGTATTAATTGTTCTTTAAAATAATAGTTAATATATTGGTCGTAATATTAGCTACAAACAGTAAGTAGTAGATAAGGTATCAGTTGAATTTTGTGTAATTAATACACGAACGTATATACATAGCTAGATTAAGCCTATAATTGTAAATATTTGCAGGAGAAAATAAGTTAGTATAAGTTGTGAACGACAATACTTTATGTAGGTTTCAAAAAAATTTTGAAAACATATACAAATCAGGTCTAATATTTTTAAAATAAACCTAGATAGTATGATTTATATGAAAACGGACTTATAGTAACAATAATATTCTATAAAAAAAATACAGGGTGGATTTTAGTAATTCTTAACAATACCACTTTATTTTAAAAATGTTAAATAAATCAAGCCTCTTTAAGAGTTATTGCTATTCTCTTAATTTTTATTTTTCGTACTTTTTTTTATTCTATTTTTATTATCCTATAGCATAATTTGTATTGCTCTTATTGGACCAAAAATATTCCACTCTATCCTATTATATCCCATCTCATCCTACCCTATCCAGTCTTATTCTATTCCATTCTATTCTATTCTATTCCATCCGAGTAAGCAACTAATATTCTCTGGACTTTTCATTCATTAAACAGTTCTATATTTCTATTATTTTTAACAAATGCTTAAATGTTTCTATTAGATAATTTGAGCAGTAAATCAAATATTTAATAATATTTTTATTGCATAGCGAAATATATTAATGTTAGTTACCCACAAATTGATATTAAGAAATAATTATATATTTGGCGATTTCTAAAAAACAGTACTAAATTTCGGCTATACTAAAAGTCACATGACAATTTTCTAATAAAAGTAATTCTTGGTGAATGGTATATTTTTATGTAAAAATTAACTGTTTATTTTTAAGAAGTATATTCTGATTCATTACTTATTTATTTAATTTACGACATAAATTAGTTAAATTAGATAAATCAGGGTCACATTTTACGAAATGATTATAGTAATTAACCTTTCTATTGCGAATTGAAATCTTCAAAACGAATCTGGCTATAACTACATCGATACAAATTAAATAAATTTATAACTTATAAATCATAAAATATAATTGAAGTGGTGATAAGAATACGGGCCCAAATACATTGTCGGTCGAAATTCATTTATTGACGGATTCACCTTCTTCTAATCACCATTTGACTGATAAAGAATGTGATGGCTGTTGATTTCATAACCATACTTTATTACTTGTCCAATGTAAATATGGAAGCTAGGCAGGATATCATAGATGCTAGTGTAATTAAATTAAAGAGGAAATGGAATGAAGCGGAGAGAAAAGACAACAAGGCTAAAGGGCTAAAAGCTGAGAGTAAAGAATATATGAGTAAAAAGGAGGTACGAAAACTTAAGAGAAAAACAGGTGACAAATGCAAAGGCAAAAACTTTTTATTCGAAAATGAAACAAGTATCTCAAATAGCTGAAACTGAAGCTGACTTACTATGTTTTGATTTTAAGCAAAATATACCATGCCCACATTTTGCTACCTCAGATGTTTTTTATAGTCGTCAATTGTGGCTTTATGTTATGTCAATCTACTTCGGAAAAACTAAAAAAAGCATTATGTACTGTTGGCCAAAAAAATATTGTGAAAAGGGGCGCCAATGAAGTTTGTTCTGTTGATCACCAAGGCATTTGTACCAGAAACTGTCAAAAAACTTTTATATTTTCACGGATGGGAGTTGGGGCCAAAATCAAAATCAAACAATGTTAAAATACTGGCAAAGTCTGTTACTTAGTGGACGATTTGAAGAAATACATCATCACTTTCCGCAGCGTGGGCACAGCTTCCTGCCATGCGATCGGCATTTCGGTATCACAGAAAAAATGCAAAGAAAACTTGAGACTGTGTAATATCCTTATGATTGGATTAAGGTTATAAACCAAAAATTTAGTCGT
>JANEYF010004075.1:0-27682 GCA_029963845.1 Rhamnusium bicolor
AATATGCTCTTCCATACAACCATCCGAACAAAAGAATATTGATAACCAAATAAAACAATAATTACGATATCATAATGTATACAAAATACAAGAAAATAAACCAATGATCATACATAAATGATGAATAAATTCAAACAATATCAAAACTACATACAAAACTGCATACAAGATTAAAAATTAAAGCATATACATATTACATTTAACATTATCTGCTAGCAAATATATGGTTTTTTAAACTTTTTTTGAAGGAATTAATAGATGAAAGTGACTTAACATTATCAGGTAAGGCATTAAAAACCTTTGCAGCATTGTAACTAAATGATCGCTGAAACTGGGCTGATCTATGCTTAGGGATACAAAGTAGGTCACGATGGCGAGTAGAACGCATGTGTAGATCACTATTTTTAAGTAATTTGGCTGTTAAGTATTCAGGTTTTTTGAGATTTTAATATCTTAAATATTGCACACGACATATGGAACTTAAATCTTTCGTTAAGATTAAGCCATTTAGATGCCAATAGGCTAGCTGAAATGTGATCGTACTTGCGCAGACTATAACTAAACCTCAAGCACGCGTTTTGAATTTTTTGCAAACTCTCCTTGTCTCTGGAAAGTAAAGCAGGCCAATACACAATATCACAGTAAGACAAAGATGACAAGATGAGAGAATCACATAATTTTAACTTTACGTCCAAGCTAAGAATTTCTTTATGAGTGTACATCAGTTTAAGTTTACCAAATGATTTCTGAACTAGATGATTTACATGTTTAGAAAATCTAAGGTTTGTGTCAAGCCATATACCCAGATTTTTACAAAAATTACTAGGTAGTAAAAGTTGGCCATTAAGTTTAACTTTAAATTCAGGATCAATTGTGACATCCTCCTTTTTACTTCCAAATACAAGCATTTCAGTTTTTGACTCATTTAAAATAAGACTATGTGCTGACGATACCTTGGAAATTGTGTCTAAATCTGCATTGATTTTAGACACGGCTGTCGAAAGATCATTAAAATTAAATGAAATATATACCTGGGTATCATCAGCATATTGGTGAGAGTGACAATGTTGAAGATATTTATTAAAATCTGCAGTATAAATAGAAAACAGCAAGGGCCCTAGAATGCTACCCTGTGGTACACCACGAGTAATAGTATTAGAAGTAGAAATTTCATTATAGTTAAGAATAACTCTTTGACGCCGAGCAAAAAGAAAATTTTCAAAAAATGAAATCGCTGTATTATTAAATCCAAAGTATTGCAATTTCGTACACAGTGTAGCATGCTCCAAAGTATCGAACGCCTTGCTAAAGTCTAAAAGAATCAAGAAAATATTATTGTTAAGATCGATTTCTTTAAATACATCATCAGTTACTTTTAAAAGAGCAGTTGTAGTACTATACTGAGCCCTAAAACCAGATTGAGAAGTTGGTAAAATATTATGGTCATTGAGGTATGTAGTTATTTGATCTGAGACTATTTTCTCAAGGATTTTGAGAGAGTAGGTAAAATACTAATGGGACGAAACTGACTTATAAGGGAGGGATTAGGTACTTTTGCCACAGGAATTATATTAGCTTCTTTCCACACTGAGGGAAACGTGCCACTAGTGAGACATTTGTTGACAAGGAAGGCAATGTGGTTACTTAAAAAAGGGTGTGACCAGCAAAATCATTTTTAGATCAATGCCATCAGTGCCACATGCATTTGATTTAAGCTTCGAAATAATTTTATCAATTTGCTCAGAAGTGACCTCTGTAAAGGAAAATTCCTCTTTATTCAAGGAAAACGACCTATTTTCATAATTATTAGCAATAAAATTACTATTATTGGCATTAATATTTATCGATGAAGTTGAAAATGCATCAAGAAAATCATTTGAATTACCGATATTTAGAGGAATGTAATCCCCATGTGAGTTAATATTAAGCGATTTCAATAACTTCCAAAAATTTGTCGGATCAGTTTTAAATTTATAATTCAGATACGCTTTCTTTTCAGCTTTAATACACTTATTAATAAAATTCCTTAATTCTTTATACTCATTCCAAGAGACATCAGTTCTTGTACGTTTGTATTTTGCAAGAGCCTTTTTTCTAAGTTTTATTAATAGTTTTAAATTGTCGGATAACCACGGCGCAGGAGGTTTAGTTATCCTAGCCGTTTTAAGTGGTGCATGTTGATCAAAAATATAAATAATATTAGCATTGAAGAACTCAACTATTTGATCGACATTATCTAAACTAAATATGTAATTCCAATTTATAGAATGTAAATCTCTTAAAAATAAGTCGAGATCGAACATGGAAAAATCTCTATAAGATTTAAAAAACGTAGATTGGCGATCTTTCTTAATTTTTAGATTGCAGGAAACCAAAGAGTGGTCGGAGATACCATCCATTCTAATCACGTTCGTGTTTGAACATATATTACTGCAAGAAGTTACAATTATGTCAATGAGTGTTTGAGATACATCTGTGACACGAGTAGGTTCAGTTATAATCTGCTCCAGTCCGTACCTCTCTAAAAGATTATTTAAAAGTGTATAGCCATGGCTATTTTTATTTAAAAAATTAACATTAAAATCTCCACCAAATATTATATAATCAAAATCAGGTATGACAGATGCCAAAAAGTGTTCAAGAGTATTAACAGAGTCAGCCAAATTTGCATTTGGTGGCCGGTAAAGTGTCCCAATGCAAAAACTTTTCCCAGCTATTTTAACACTCACCCATAGTTGTTCAAGAATATTTGTATCATAAAACGGCGCTTGGATAATTTTATACTTCACAGAATCTTTAATATAGAACGCGACACCACCTCCACGAGTAGGACGGTCATTTCTTATGAGATTGTAACCATGAATTTTTAAACCACTATCACCTACAAGCGGATCCAGCCAAGTTTCAGACAACCCAATAATGTCAAGTACCTCATCTGCAACAAACTCACAAAACATATCAAATTGTGCACATATAGACCTGATGTTAAAATGAGAAAAACTCAGAAATTTATTCATTTATTAGTATAATATCAGTTCATTATATTTAGAGTCCCCTGTAAATAAAATAATGATAATAAAAACTAAGATATTTAATACGAGCATCCAGTAATGGATGCTCGTATTAACTTCTTTTTTTATCAAGAGATGTTTGCTTTATCGTCATATTAGGTTTTGGATGGCCACCACCTTTGAATTTCACTCAGTCTTCATAACCCAACTTATGTCCATCTTTCAGTTTTAATATATTTTGTAAAACACTCATATTTAATAGTAAACACCAAAACACTGTTTTACTTAATTTCACGACAAGTAGAGATTTACTAATAAAATGTTCACAAATAAAAAAATATTAAAAACAACGCGATAGAATTTATCGACCAACGCGTGGTCAACATTAAGACTGCTGACTAGCGACTGCTGTACTAAATTTCGTGCGTTACCGTGTCAGGGTCGTCAGGGACATTGTCCCCTCCAGTGTTTTCTGTCTCTTTTGCTTTCTGACGATTCACTAATAAGTCTATTTCACTATAATTCGTTATAAATTCGGTCCGTAGCTAGCTTTGAGGACACGTTGTGGATTGACCCAAGATTTTTAAGTTCTATAAATGAATAATGTAATGATCTAGATATTGGAATAGTATTGTGCATAGAATGAACTAGAAACTTTAATACGTTTTTTAAGAATATTAAGAATATTATATATATATATATATATATATATATATATATATATATATATATATATATATATATATATATATATATATATATATATATATATATATACATATATATATATAGGTATTATATATTTTTAAACTTCAGAAAATGAATAGCTCTAATTTTTTATTTGTGTGTGGGAGGTTATTGACCAAATGGCCCTATAGAAGAACCGCCAGTGGTTGCTTCAGCATTAAAGCAATCATACAGAGTTCTGAATGTGAAAAAACTCAGTCCCAACTATTCATAACGAGATTCATTTAACTTAATTTTTGTAATTATTTCCCTTCAAAATTTATAACTGATTGTTTTTAATTATTTTGAAATGCAGTGTTAGTGGCTGGCATCTCATTTGTTTGAGTTATTAACTATGCACCGCTCTGCTAAGAACAAACAAAAATAAAAAAACTCATTAAAACGTTTCACGAGGAAACCTGCTACTGGCAAAAGCGATCTCGTAAAATGACACTCTTTATGCGTTGTTTTCGCAATAAACTCAGCATTGTGTACACAAAATACCCACGATTTTATATTTCTTGCGAAGTTAAGATGCGAAAATTAAGATGTTTGGATTACGTCGAAACGCCTCGGGGGACAACGATAGACGCCGAACGTCGCCGCCGTCTAAACATCCCAGTAATTTAACGTGGTTTTAGTTTGCGTTTAGCTCTGCTCTGTTATATACGGTAATGCTGGTTTGCTTTCATTAATCACGCACGTGGTGTACACATACGGCATTTTATTGTGCATCCCGCATCATTATTTTTTATATACCTACAAGTTTAATGTTTATATTATAAAAACCTAAGGAACTACAAATGTTAAAATGTAAGTATACAATTAATTGTACTACTAATTGAAAATATAAAAAATAGTTTGTGGGAAAAATACATTTTATCTAAATTGGACAATAATACGTTTCAAGGGATTTAAAAATATTAAAATATTTCTTTTCAAGAAATATAATCGTCACATACACAAAAAAAGTTTTAAATTATATTAAAAATAAATAATAATGCTTTTCTCGAATTCTGGTTTTTTGTTAATAAAAAAAATTAATTTTTTTAACCTTTTACAAAAATATGTAGATATAGGAGGGAAGACAGTGTTCAGTGTTGGGAGCTATTCTCTTCTTGAATTGTGTAAATGATATGTCATTTTTCTTATATATCGATACAAGTGACTATGTTTGAAGATGATACATTAATACAAGAATCAACGTCAACACAACAATGTAGACAATACGATGCTGTCATTTATACTTTTTAAAGTATTAACCCTTAACCGGATACGTGAATTTTTGCGAGCACAAACGGACATGTGCAGTCTGTGAGACTGACACCACAACTGGTACTTCTAGAAACCGAAAAAAAAAAAACAAAGTTCTGACAAAATTTCTTAAAATTCGACAAACTAAATTTAAATACTTATTCTTCTTCACTAATACATTAACAGACACATATTTTCAAAAAATACGACAAAAAAGGAGTTGGCGCAGCAGATAAATAATTTGTATGATGTAATGAGGTATATTTAGTTGAAACATAGAACATTAGAACAGTACTTGAGAAAAATTTCGACATATTTATTTATTTAAATACACTAGCCCATAGTAACGTGGTTACCAATTACGGAATAGGAACACAAACTATAAACAAAATAGTGCAGCAAATATCTGCTGATAGTTACACAATATTTGAGCAACATTTAAATAAGTACATTATTTAATGAAACATAGTTTTAAAATGTCAGTACCTATATAACATAATACAGAAACGATTGAGAGACAAAAATAGAAAAAAAAGTTAAAAACCATTAAATTAACACAATATGACTAGAAGCTAATAATAAAAAAAGAGAGGAAAAGTAATAAAAGAAGAATTAATAACAGATTACTAATTAATTAATACACTAAGTAGTCCAGATCTATTAGGTAAATTATTAATGTCGGCCTTTATTTTTGACCTTAACAGTTTATTTTCTTCATGTTATTGCCTGTTTCCTGGTTTTTATATTGCCGGAGTATTTTATATTTTTGTTTTATGTCCTTTATAATAATATTAGTAAACCTTTGAGGATATTTACTGTTATTTTCTTTTATACGCAGTTTTGATTTGGGAACACAGACATCCATAATATCATATAACTTACTACATAAGAATTTACAAGCATCGTCTGCATCTGTGTAATTCGTAAGGGGACGATCAGTCAATCGTTCTTACATTTTCATAAAGCGAGGTGAAATCAGCATGACGAAAGTTATAATATTTATTATATTTAGATAGAATATGAAACAAATGTCATTTTTGTTGAAAAACATAAAAAGGCGGACACCATAACGATTTACATTGCAAAAGACTATAACATAAACAGACATGTGCTTTCTAGCAGACTAAGCCAAACTGATTAAAATTAATAGGTATATAAACAATTAACAATACAACTGCACCGCAAATTGAGTTGGAGGTAGAAGTCCAGTAGCGTGAGAATTAGATGGAGTGACATTTGAGGGCGGGCCCGTTTTGAATTACCAGAAAATTTATAAACGAAGCAGTTTCACAGACGGTAAGTGTGCGGTTAAGGGTTAATCCAAAATTTCGTTTGGAGTCACTTACGTAGCAAGTTTTTTTAATTTTTTTTAAAGTAACCTGTTGCGGAAGAGGTTAGTTTATTCAAAACGACAATTACAATCTAAGATATTTTAAGGTTAGTAGTTTATGTAATACACGACGTTCTAGTAAGAATTGGGAGGGGGAAAAATAATCGATAAATCGAAGATAGTCGATAATCAATTACTTAATCGATCATTTGATTATTGTTCTCACAATAGACAGATTTGGCATTAGAAATCACATCACAATAGACGGATTTGGCATTAGAAATCACATGTTTATAATCTATTAATCGGAAATAATCGATTATTAAATTCTATAATCGCGTCCTACTTATAACTGAAAGTTCTAAAAGAAGAAAATGATTAAAGGAAGTAAAAGTTATTTAAATGATCGTCAACCTCGTAGGAACGAATAATAATAACAATAATAATAATAAGACATCTTGAAGAGCCAGAAGAAGTGTGCCCGGCAATCAGTACGGAGGAAGTCCAGCAAGCACTTGATGGTACCAAGAACTTCGCTGCCCTCGGGCCCAGACGGCATTAACAACTGGTGGTGGAAGAAATTTCCTTCCACTCACCGCCGTCTGGTGCGAGTTTTCAACTCATGGTTGAACGAGGGGCAGCAGATTCCGGACTGGTTTGTCGAGGGACGTACTGTGCTTATCCCCAAAAAGGGGGATCTTTCCGACCCGAGGAATTATAGGCCGATCACTTGCCTCAACTCCTGCTACAAGATATTTACACGTATCTTGTATGCTAGGACACTGAGGTCTGTTGATCCGGTCTTCCAGCAGATACATGAACAGCGTGGTGCCAAGAAGGGCATGGCAGGTTGCAAGGACAGCCTGCTGATAGACCGCTGTATTACACAGGATTCTGTGCAATACAAGCGGAATCTATCGATGGCCTGGATTGATTACCGCAAGGCATTTGATACAACATCGCATGAGCTATTGTTGTACTTGCTCGAATGTCTTGCGGTACCAGCACCACTAGTGAGATGCATAGAACAGCTGCTGCCGCTCTGGAAGACCCGCTTCACCATAACATCAGGTGCACAGCGGGTCACGACAGAGCAGGTGGCATTAGAAGAGGAGTTTTCAGGGTGACTCCTGAGTCCTCTCCTCTTCTGCATCTCACTGCTGCCGTTGTCTGTTGGGCTCCGCCAAACCCGCGGATATCAATGCGGGCCACCCAGCGACCGGAGGCATAAGGTCACCCATCTATTTTATATGGATGACCTTAAACTTTATGCCTCCGGAGAGCGTGAACTACAAAACGCTCTTAGGGTGGTCGAAGAATATACGCGGGCAATTGGTATGGAGTTCGGGTTGGACAAATGTGCAGTCGTCCACCTCAAGAGAGGACGATGCGGGGAATTCTCTGAAGATGCGCAGCTCGCAGACGGAAGCATCCTAAGACATCTGGATGCCGGAGAGACCTATACATATCTGGGTGTGCAACAAAGGCACATCCAGGATGTATCACAAATAAAAGATTCTCTCCGCGGTAAGTACAGACACCGCCTCCGAAAGATTTGGTCTTCCGAACTTTCGAGGAAGAACAAGGTGTCTGCAACTAATATGCTTGCCGTTCCGATTCTGCTCTACTCCTTCGGAGTAGTAACGTGGAGGGTAGATGAGCTGCGTTAATTAGACAGAGATACCCGCAAGATGATGAATATTCACAGAAGTATTCATCCTAGATCGTCCGTTCCTCGTGTGTACCTCCCACGTCAACGGGGGGGGGGCGAGGACTCTTGAGCCTGGAGTGTACGCATGGCAGAGTAGTTCTGAGTATGGCATGTAACATCCTCAGGAGCTCAGATCCCCTCTTGCGGTTCGTAAAACATCACGAAACTGTAGGAGTGGGGCAGGATTGTTCAAGGCAGCAAAAAGAGCCGCAGATAAACTCGGTCTCGCATTTGACATCGGGCGAGGAGGCCGGTGAGGTGCTGATGTTGAGTCAGTCACCGAACTTCAGCCAAATCGTCTGAAAGCCCGAATCAGAGCTGCCGAAACGGAAAATCTGTTTTCAGCAGCACGTCGATAAACCCCAGCATGGTGTCTTCTATAAGAACATAGAAACACTGGGTTTATCGACCAGGCTGACCTTCGCCTTTCTAAGGTCAGCAGGGCTTAAGTCGGAGACCGAGGGATTCATTATGGCCTGCCAAGATGGTGTTATCAACACCTTGGTCTACCGTAGCCGCGTGTGGCGTGTAGAGGTTCCTGATATCAACTGCAGGACCTGCCATCAGGCGCCGGAATCGCTCATGCACTTACTTTCTGCATGCCCCATATATGCGATTTCGGCCTACATCCACCGACATAACGCGGCTTTATGAGTGCTGTACTACCATCTAAGGCACTCGTACGGGGTAGACCAGACACCAGTGCTGCCTTACGTCCCCGGAGATATTGAGTCCGTTGTCGAGAACGAGAATTGATGCGCCGGCGCGACTCCCGTGAGGCGTCGGAGGCCACGGGAGGACTGACCGGCATCGGGAAACCGAAAAAAAAAATACAGTATAGACACCAGTGCTGCCTTACGTCCCCGGAGATATTGGGTCCGTTGTCGAGAACGAGAAATGCCGGATTTACTGGAACTACTCGTTCCCGACTGTCAGGCTAATCCAAGCCAACAAGCTTGACATAGTCCTCCTCGACCATCAACTCAAGGTGATGTGTGTCATCGAGTTCTCGGCACCTGCGGAGAAAAACATCACCTTGAAGGAGGAGGAGAAACGGACCAAATATCGCGATCTCCGGTACGAGCTCCAAGTGCTGTACCCAGGCTACTCAGTCAAAATGGTCGTCCTAATAATCGGTGTACTCAGAGGGATAAAGCCTACGCTGCTCTCGGAACTGAAGATCATACCGGCCTGCCAAAAATCAGCCGAGTGGCTGTCAGGCCAAATGCAGAAGGCGGTCATTCTGGGTTCTCTCCGTCTGCTTAGGGCACATGATTCTGGTATCTACAGTCACTAACCCTGCGGGATGTTGGGAGTGGCTGTAGTTGATGCGCCGGCGCGACTTCCGTGAGGCGTCGGAGGCCACGGGAGAACTGACCGGCATCGGGAAACCGGAAAAAAAATACAGTATAGCCCGAAATAAACAGTACTTAAATACTGTTTATTTTTTAAAATAATGCTCCACCAGAAAACTTTTTCCTCTGTACTTAACACCATGTTTAACACTTAAGCTCTACTAGTTAATTGTTTAAGGTTTACTCGACAGGTCTATAGTAGCTGACGTGGGTATGACGGCGCGCGCATAGAGACACCGCCAACTTAATTTCAGTACTGTTTATTTCGGGCCATACTGTAATAATGATAAAAAATTTCTTTATTGACCTTTTAACCATTTCACAAAACTATAGGATTGGTCAAAGTATGCACACAAAATAAAATGAAATAAATTAAATAAAAAATTACAGAATAATACAAATTCTTGTACAAACATTTGCATGAAAATATATTACCTGGACAATCTAAATACAATCTAAAACTGTAAATAATTACTCAATAAAAGACAAACAATAAACACTAAACATTAACCAAGGATGTGATGACTGATGAGCTTAATGCACGGTTTTATTGTACCAAATTAATTTTAAATAAAAAGAAGGCAGTACATTTAAATTTTTATATTCAGAAACCGCTACTTCTGATGTTTGAAGCAAAAAAAGTTATTAATTAAATTACTAAATGTCTTGGTACACATTATACTGTTGGTTAAGAAACAATAACCATATTGCCTTTGTGATAAACTAAGTGCTGCTTTCCATAGAATTTTTCAAACGAAATCGAGCTAAAAATAAAGCATGGTAAGTATAGTTTACCTCAGATTTACTGGGCACATAAAAAATGTCGGCATGTTTGATGGCGCGGTGAAGATCAAAGACGCCGAAATTTTTTATGTGCCCAGTAAATCTGAGGTAAACTATATCTATCTACTCTTAGACTTAGACTTACTATATGGCAAACAATATTATATCCTGGCCAGTTGATAATAGAAAAAAGTATATACCTCTTTGAGTGAAGTGTATAAGGATAGTGTTGTAAAATTTCGGTAATTCATTGATTGATGAGAATATTCGGGAATTTGCGAGAATTTTTGAGAGTATTAGAGAATATTTAATTTTTTTAGGAAAATATGTATTTTTTATGAAGAATATATAAACTGTATTTAATTATGGCTTGAGTGGTCTCAAAATAATAACGTTTTATTTTAGTTAAATTAATTACTAGAAAACTAAATATTGTCTGAATGTTATTTGTGGTATTCTCTAAATTTTTCCTTTTCATTCCTGTAGCTTATCACCTCATAAATAATTCTTGGATATTTTTCCAGTATTATACTTTTAGATGACCAAGAATTATCCATGTGGTAGTACGCCTCAAAAAGAAAAAAAAAGTAGTAGAGTTCTGTGAATAAAAAAATAAAATTTTATTTATCATTCTTTTTCGTATTATTTAATATAACAAACGTTAAATATTTTAAGTTATTAATAAGTGAATACATTTTTACATTAAAAAATAAAGCGAAATAAAACATTTGTCTTATTCAGCCTCCTCAATATCTGAAAACTTTGCTCACAATTGCATTACTATCGAGGAATGATGTATTTTCATCTTTTGATGATGTTGAATCATCGCCACCATCAGATATGTTCCTAGATACTGCTCATAGATTAAATATGCGTAGAAATTTTAACATGGGATGGAATATCCCATGTTAAAATTTACCGCGCTAAAATCTGGACCCCAAAATTATTATATCGTTATGAACAGTGCCTTTTTTGAATTGCATTAGTTTAGAAATTGTTAAGTAATATGTTAATATACCATTTGTACGCATTTGCTATGTCAAAATTGACAATATCGTCAATATGCGTTGTTCGTATCGATATAAAAATATCCAAGATTTGGAGTGATGAATATTTACCTGAGGATAGATCTCGATGTATATTCAGTCTATGTAGTGCTCCTTCTTTTGGTTGTGCGATGACTTCCTTATAAGAGCAAG
Organism: Rhamnusium bicolor; assembly: GCA_029963845.1. NCBI lineage: Eukaryota > Metazoa > Arthropoda > Insecta > Coleoptera > Cerambycidae > Rhamnusium > Rhamnusium bicolor. The sequence goes on from JANEYF010004075.1 coordinate 11,370, forward strand.
TTCTTTGCTGAGTTAGAAACGCGAGTAACATTTCAGTGTCAGGAAAAAGATTAATAGAAATTCTTGGCTCTTGAGCAATTTTGTATCGTGTACAATGTATAATAATTTACCTTCTCTTCCTGTGGTCAATCGATTTTTTTCGTACATGCATTAAGAAGTAAGTACTCGGATTATATTGAATTTATTCCTTTCATTGTAAACGCACTTGTGTATATAAATGGGGGTTTGGATTTTTTATTAACATATTTTGATGAATAGCCTAAAACATGAGTTGAAATATCTTCGACAAACATTTTAATGTAATGATCAAAATTTTTTTAAATGAATATTCGAGTATTACTTCTGCCTTTTTTAAACTATAAAAAAATAATCCGTCACACACACAATTTTTAATTGTAAATTTATTTGTTTTATAAATTGAATCTGCTTATTTTTAAAGAAAAAGTTTCTTAAAAAACAGTTAAAAGTTTTCTTTAGACTTTGATATGATACAGAAATGTTACTAATGAAAAACAATAGAATGATAAGGACTGTTGGCTTAATGAAAATTGACACTGTATTAGAGCAGCTGACGCAAGGAAATTTAATGGATTTTCTTCCTTTATCACAACCCTAGTAATTATGTTAGTGAACTCGCACAAGTAATATTAATTTATTTATGTTTATTTAGTTTCCATGTTCAGAAAATGAGCATATCTAATATTAAATTCAAATTTCTCTTTGTATTAACTAATCTTCTTTCCCCTTTTTTTCTTTCCTCTAAATCATGGATAAAACTACGAACTGAATAATTGGTGTAAACTAGTAAGATATTAGGGCATAAAAAGTAATGAATATGTACGAAAAACAGCTCTCATCGACTCAAAGCACTATGAAACGGCAAAGGCTAAAATTGGGAACAAGTGAGAGAATAATATAAAAACTACTAGACGCGGTTGCATGGACTAAAGTATCCAAATGTCTCATCCAAGCACAATCCAATACTAAACCGAAAGTACTTCTCAGGTTAAATGGAAGACGAGTAAAATATACAGAAATCATAAGAGGCACTGTCTTTTTTACGATTTCTGTTATATTTTTTATTTATTTCCTACTTAATGTCCAAAAAATAAATTTTTTAGATGAAGCAACCTATTAGCCCAGACGACTCTTCTAGTGTTTATGTAATTTTCTCATTTGTTTCTCGAGCTTTTTTCCTCACTGCTCAATAGGAGAACACGCCCATTGGTTTCGGTCTATGACATGTATTTTCAGTACCAGCTTTTTCAATGCCTTTTGTATTAAAATCCAGAATTTCACACTTTTACAACTTTTACACCAAACTACCTAGGCGAAGTTTTAAAGAATGTTTTTCTAACTAAAAACATGACTGTTAAACTTTTGGACCACTCGTATTTACAGAAATTAACACCACAGCTGCACCCACCTAAACTGGAAAAAATGGAAAATGAGCTACACAACTCTACCAAAATTTTTCCACCCAGACGTGCGTGTGTCCTCAGAAAATACTAATGGCAGAATTTCCAAATTTAGCAATTAAGATTTTCAACAACATTTTAGGTGACATATTAAATTTGGAGAATATGGTACCACATAATGAATGAAAGAAGAAAAAAAGTACAATTTCGGGAAAAAAATTAAAAAATTTCTGGACGAATCTTGACGAATTATAATGAAAAAACATAACTTTAGGAAAAAATCTGTTTGCATGTCTATAGTATCGCAATAGCAGCGATAGTTTTTGAGATAACGCTTTCAAATGTGGTACACATGTTCTAAAGGCCAAAGACAATGATAAATTTGATGATGAGCTAAATTGACCTGCTGAAAGAAGGTCCACGGGGCTCAAATTTTACAAAAAAATATTCTTAATGAAAGATTATGAATCAGGTCTATTATATCAAACCATTAAAATATATTTTCCAAGTATTTAAATAAAGTTGATGTAAACTAAAATTTTGTACATATTTGGCCTCGTAAAATGGGGTTAGGATAAATTTGGCAGTTTAACATTTGAAATGTCTAATTTAGTTACAAGAATGTCAATATATCAATAGGAACAAATTATTTTAAAAAATATGACATGAATTTTTATTGACAGTATCGAACGATGCTGATAATATATTATTTAAACATTTTAAGGAAACGTTTCAAGGTAATCTTTTAAACTTTGTGTTAAGTCAGAAATTAAATAGAATGATTTTTTTAGATCAGGATGATATACACTGATGTAAGAAAGTTACCTAAAGTACCTTATTATATCATTTCTTATCAATATTTATATTTTCATTCTGACCTGTGTTTCTAACATAAGGCGAGAGGAGAGTATTCAAGAATTGTCTTGTATTTCCTTTGGGGAAGTCGACATTTCCGCTCTTATAATCAGATGCCCTAGTATAATTTTAATGTACTTTTGTTAATTTGGCTTTATATTTCCAAACTAGAGATGCACAGATTATTGAAATTATCACTTTTTTTATACAATCGATGCATCACGTTTGGCTGCAATAATCTTGCATAGAATGATAATAATTTTGTTCAGTCACTAAACTAGAGATGCATAAATTGTTGTGGTAATTACCATTTTATCCTTTAGTCTGATTGTCTGTTACCAAACTAGAGATGTATCGATACTCTCGGAATTACCACCACTATGTTTTGATATAGTCCTGGTGACCTATTTTCTAGTAATAGAGATAGGATAGGAGGTGATAGCTTTTGTCTCTGTCTTCTTTACTCTTTATAGCTAAATTCTTATATTCGCTCTGAGATGAGAGCAGATTTTGAGTCACGTGTGGCACGAGGTCCGAAGTCGGTGAATAATAAAACAAAGAGAAGCGATGTCTTTTGCTTAAAAATATGGATTATCTCTGACTTAATAAAATTTTTTAATAACCCTTAATTATTATTATTTATTCCACCGACAAAAAATTAAAAGGTTTTACATTTTTGGTGTTTAATATTTTATGCACTGCTTTTTAAAGTTGGATGGATGAATGCTTCAGTTATTTAATTTCGTTGAACTACAGTGCCTTGGTTCAATTATAATCAATTTAAGCAATACTTCAGAATTGTTCCAAACACATCACCAAAGTTACTTAATACTGAACTCTACTGGTTGATCAATTAAAAATTTGCCTTATTATATCAAAACAATGAAGTTTTACGTATAAAAAATTTGAAAATTTTTTTATTTACCTACATGTTTGTGGCCTATTCAGCTCAGAAGTGTTTAAAAGAACATTAAATTGTACACCACTACTGGGATGCGTAATGGTTACTATAGTCATCTTACCATGATTTATTTAGTAAATTTTTTGGAAATAGGGAATAATGATAAAAAAATAAAAATAAACAAAGTAAAAGTTAGATAATTTCACAATAGTGTTTATTTAGCATAATGTACAACACAACAATTTAGACGAAACAGTTTTCTGAAACAAGCAGCCAATAGTAAACACTGTCTCAGAGGAGCTCTCCGAGCTCAAAATTCTTGCTCATAGCGAAAAGATTTAACTCTAAAACATCGCCAAGATTAAAAAAGAACATGTGTTTTCACATTTGCACACTACATAGAAGTAGCGTCGTTCGAACTCGTACATCCCAAGCAGCACATTTAGTAGTCTCTACATAGTAGTTACAATCAGTGGAACTTTAAACGTTTCCGCAACTAACAACCGTTACGTAATGGGAACGATCCGTCTACCAAGCATTCACCAAAATGGTGAATAGTTATTACGTAGCAATTACTATTCTAGAACCTTCCCTGTTACGTGTTGACAACTAGGTTATTACGTAAACGGAACGTAACCATGTAGTAGAAATGACTAACTTGTGAAACAGCTCTTTAGTGGTACGAGAGCAAACTATATTTTGCTCTCTCTCTCGTTTGAATAGCAAAATATAATGTATTGCAATTGGACTAACTGATTGTGAGTTTGAAGTCAATGTATCCAAGTTAGATCGATTGAATAAAATATGTGTAGGTAATAAAACATGATGTATTGCATTCACTCTGTGTGTAAATTAAAACGACTACTTGTTTTCTGTAAAATGTTTACATGATACTTCGATAAAAAAGACGCGCTCTCTAGAAAATTGTTTTTTCGAAAAAAAAATTGTTCAAAAATTATGTATACACTCGAAAATGCAAAATTTTTTATGGAAAACATTTTTTTTTGTTTATGTGTTATGAAGTAATAATGAACTATTTATAAAAAATGCTTGCAAATGACCATATTTGATAAAAAAATGGTTTTAAGAATTATAATTTTATCTATATATGGCATCACCATTCAATAATAGTTTACCAAATAGTAGCAAATGCAACGAATGACGATATTTTCTTGGTAACTTTAAACTGGCTTCTACTATGAAAAGATTACTGCAAAGTGTAACGACCTAGTTTTTTTGCCCTTTCATTTTAAAATAGTAAGAACAAAATACTAAAAAACGAAATTTATTTATTCAAATAAAGCAAAAACAAATTGAGACTCTTTTCTCCGAGCGAGAAAGCAGGCGATTCACTAGAAAAGTTTCTAAACTAGACTTAGAGTTAAACAAAATCAGAAACAGTCGGCATGTGCCAAATTAACCACTAAAAATTGTCCAATTAATAAATTTTGATAGACGCCACCCTCTTTTTAAATATGTTTTACCAGAGTTCTGGCTAATCATAACTCACTGTTACCGTTAAAAAGAGGTAAAACATGTAGCCACTTACAACAGTCTCTAATTACTTTAACTATTAATTTCAAAGAAAAGTCAAATATAGTCTATAATTAAAGTTCGAAAAGCAGGCGGATTTGCAAATCATTCACGATAAATTATTAGTTGTACACTAGCTAGCACTTCTTGCAGACACCAGTGGACATCGCAGAGTTGCTAGAGTTGCTAGTTTTATAATTTTATGAAAGTTAACCTTACCGTGATTGTGCACAGCTCCAATATATTTTAGTTTCTTACTCATACCCTACCAACACACTTGGGCTTCACATTCGTGGCTGATGCGCCTACGTATCTTTGGTTCAAATAAGAAATCTCAACAATATACTCGGACTCACAAACAACTGCAAAGATCCAGGTCACATATCTTCTCTCGCCCGTGGCTCATCATTGTCTTCAAAGGTAAGATAACATACTTAAACGTAAAATAGCATAAGGTACCCACCTCACCCAGCGATCCACACTGGCCCGTGGCGGTCTCTCGTCTCTTTCAAACGCCGAAAAGATACGATAACCAAACGGAAATAACGCAAATCCACACTGTGCCGTGGCTACAGAGCGTCTGTCCCCGCACATCATCCGATCCGCGCGCACTCATCGGAGCATTTTTAAACATACAAGTTATTCAGTAGCGTCACGTTCAGGGGCAATACAACAATGTTACATTAAATTATTCTAATCAAATTTGGAATTTAAGGTATAACTCGAACTATTTTATTTCATTTAAAACGAATGTGGTCCAAATTATTTATTCCAAAAAAAAACGGACCGTTACAAAAGTTCCCACGCACTTTACAACCCTCACATTTAAGTTGGTAGATCTGGCTGATCCGATCTATACTCCAGTTATTTCATATGAGCAAATAATTTTTTTACCTGGGCTCACAGAGCGACCCTTTGGCGACCTTAAGCCGTGCATAGTTCTCTAGTATAGGCGCGCGGTGCAATACATAAATTCACAAAATATATTTATATAATACTATGCTAGAATTTTTTATTTACTTATATGAAATGAATGGACTATATATAAAAATAATTTTATTATTTGGGATTGGCAACACGTTAATGACTGACTAAAGATCAACGGGTGATGGTGGAAGTGTTATTAGGGAAAATTAAATAAATGATTAACTCGTCGGTATTTAAGGTAAATCCTTTACCTTAAATACCAACAAAATTCAATGTGGCGGAAATCTCGATTGCCCAAAGTTGACACTTTTAGCCATATTTTCTGTCATCTGATCATTCACGTATTCATAAATTTTGTAACTTCCCTTAGTTATTCATTTATCTGAATATTGTGAATTTGTTCAGTGGACGAAATTTTAATTAATAACAATTAATGGTAAATCACAAACAATCACAATCAATTACATTCTTTACTTCAACATTTATTGATTATTCACTGCAATGTCCGATTTTACCTATAATTTTCCTAACCTGGTTACTTATCTATTTCAACGAATAAGCGTTGGATCCGCATCAATCAAATAATTTGTTAAATTGTTTACTTCACTTAACGGTAACATAATGTATCTATAAAAGATCGATGAATGCCGGAAAATCTTTATTGTTGTTTTACTGCTTTTCGCCGCCATGTTCGATTCTTTCCGAATGAGAAAAATGTTAACTTAATGTCGTTAATAAGTTACACAACTTTAAAGCTCCAGAATATGTCCCGACAACCTTACAGGAACTTTAAATAGAACACTTTTTAGTTATCATTACTTTGAAGTGATTCTTTTGGTAACGCTGTGCAGTCGGCATAACTACTAATTCTCACTTTAAAGTTGAAAATGGTTTAAACTAATGCTGAGTAGTATCCGTGACGTTGCACATACTGCAGCAGTTACTACTTGAATGTGTAATAACTATGCAGTACCTGAATTCAGAAGAGTTTACGTAATTGCACGGGCATACCACAAGGTGAATTTTACACTAAAGTCGCAAATTTAGTGACAGTTATGTAATACTTACTATATTAAGTAGTAAATGAAAGCATGGTATATTTCCATCTCTCTAATCTGCTAATGATTCCACTCGATTAACTCCAGAATCAGACCTCGTAGTCCGGATTCACCAGGCAGCCGAACATACACGACTGTATTTTGGCCTATTAGTCTTTTAAATACAAATTAATGAAGAAACATTAGAAATTCTCCTATTTTGCAACTTCGTTCTCACGTCCGACTAATTGTACAGAAGTGTTTAATTTCATAAGTATCTATTTGGAGTGGAATGAAAAATAATATTAACTGAAAATTTTTTGCTAATTATTATTTACTAACTTTTACAAATCTTATCACAGATAAGTATAACATGTATCATTTTAAACAATTATTTTCCCGGCTATTTGCCAAAACGCTGAAACTTGGATTACAAAAAAGATAATATGCACATTATGTTCAGCACAACTGACTCAATAATGTTATTTTTAATTTCAACTATTCTGTCTAGTAAAACCAAAAAATAAATAAAACACAAGGTACTCACCAGTTGACATTCACTTTAAAAAACTTTAAAATATCTACCGACACGTGTTTCTGTTTGCATTGCGTCATCAGGGTAGCCAGCACATTTAAAGAATCCAAAGTAAAGAAACTTGTAAACCTTAATGTAATAAACATTAATGGCTTCAGAGAACAGAATAATTGAAATTATGTAGTGGAAATACCCCTTAGGGTCGAATGAAATAATTTTAAAACAAATTAAGTTCCTCTTCTTGGTAACAGTTAAAATATAGAGTGGAATGAAAAATAATTTTAACTGAAAATTTTTTGCTAATTATTATTTACTAACTTTTACAAATCTTATCACAGATAAGTATAACATATATCTTTTTAAACAATAATTATTTTCCCGGCTATTTGCCAAAACGCCGAAACTTGGATTATACTTGGTTATACTTATCTGTGATAAGATTTGTTTTTTGATAAGTTTTTTAAAGTGAGTGTCAACTGGTGAGTACCTTGTGTTTCATTTATTTTTGATTTTACTAGACAGAATAGTTGAAATTAAAAATACATTATTGAGTCAGTTGTACTGAACTAATGTGCATATTATCTTTTTTTGTAATCCAAGTTTCAGCGTTTTGGCAAATAGCCGGGAAAATAATTGTTTAAAAAGATATATGTTATACTTACCTGTGATAAGATTTGTAAAAGTTAGTAAGTAATAATTAGCAAAAAATTTTCAGTTAATATTATTTTTCATTCCACTCTATATTTTAACTTTTACCAAGAAGAGGAACTTAATTTGTTTTTAAAGTATCTAATTGTTAAGCATCTACGTACTGCATAGAACTAATCTCATTCTTATAAAATGAAATCTTTTCAATTTAAAATAATTCTTACAAGACGACCATGAAGTTGTAAAATGAAGAGAGTTCTGTCTTTTATTCAATAATTTATATTTCAACGCAAAATTCAGTTAGATATAATGTTGAATTGCTTGATGACGCCGGAAACTCTTAAAAGCCTTCAGTTTAGTTGAGGATGGGAATTAAACTAGATTATCGTTTTATTTATATATAAGTAAAAAGTCTCCCAACGTTATTTGTCCCAAATAAATTGTATTTTCCAATGAATGAACTTTCACGAAAAACGGCATTGTATTACATTATCGACGTTAGGTTGAACTTCGAGAGAAAACTTATTATAGAACTTTTGCTAAGAAATCAAAAGTATGGGAAAGTTAATACTAAGATATCAATAGTATAGGAAAGTACATTTTTAGTGGAGAATTTTTAATATACACTTTTGAAGATGTATTTTTTTTTGAGATTATTTTAATTGTTGCAATGAAATTGCGATGTCGTATTGACATCATATTTTTAGCCGGTGGAGACTGTTTTACTACGTACGCATACTGAGAGCAAAAGCAAATGTGTTTAACGTTCTGAAAATAAGAATTTCAATGTAATAACTAGGGCTGTCAAAAATGTTCCGTGGGACAGTGGCGTACGCGAAATTAACTAATACGAAAAACAACAAACTGTTACAATTTATAACAATGTATGTAAAACTTACCCTCTTAACTAGCTTGATGAACTAGCTTGCTTATCACAAACTGGAGAAGATGTGTAGCCATTTTGCAGCATCAGGTATGTTTCTATGGTTGTGTCAATGAGTGATGTTCGCTTTAGTGAAAATATATTGTTATATTTTGAAAACGACCGTTCGTCATCTACTGATGTAATACACGCATACGTAAAATAGTCTTTGACCGCACTTAACGGATATGAGGCTGCACCATCACATATTTGTCTTAATTTGGTAAAACCGGTGTCTTTATTTAACACACTTGCGAACTTTTCTTTAACGTGCTCATTTGTTGCGCCACCTATTGCGTGTAGCAGTAGATTTACTTCGTCCACTATTTGCAGTGAATTTTTTTATGCTTTCATATAATGGTTTATAGTTCTTCGCAATATTTTTTAAAGCTGTTGCAATGGAAATATCTTCGAATTTTGTTTGGCTTTCCTTAATAGCTGCAGCCTCATCTGGATTGAATTGTAGTATCACAGCTTTTATTTGTTGGAAATATTCAGCACAATAAAAAGCTGCCTGCAACGTATAAGAATCGGCTGTCGTGATTCAGGAATACCGGGACACTTGCTATAAAATGCACGGAGACGTTTAGGAGATTTATGAAACACTTTTTTTTACTTGCTATTAATGCATCCATCTCTGAAAAACCTTTTCGAATAGTTTCTTCCACAAGATGTAAAGCATGCACTTTACACGTAACATGTATAAACGTACAACCTTGTTCTGGCAAAGAACGGCCTACCGAACGCATTGTCACGGCACCATCAGTCACAAACATCAACACTTGACTTTTTAACAGTTAAAATTTTTCTAACGTCTCCAGCACTACCCTGGAAATTGTTTCGCTAGTACACTGACTTAGTCTTTTGCTAGCTAGTAACAGTGGAACTGTCGGTTTAAGAGGGTCCAGTACTCGTACTATAACATTTAAAATAGGATTTTTTTTACAATCTGTTGTCTCATCAACAGATGTATTTTTTAATTCACATTTCATCTTATTTACCATGTCTACGTGTACAGTTGGTAGATAGTTACATAACGTTGTGCGACTAGGTAACTTCACTTGGGCATTGTATTTATTCCAGAACTCTCGAAATGGTTGTTTATCGAGTATGTGCAGCGGAACATCACAGGCAATCAGCATTAATAGTAAATCAAACATAAACTGTGTTGTCGAAGGCACGCCATTTTCTTTTTTATTTTTATGATGTTCACTATTTACGTGAAGTCCACAATCAGGCTTATCCCAGCACATCAAATCTTTCTCGCACACTTTACAAATTATTTTAGCACCATCATAGAATAAATCCGGGAATTCACCTATGAATTTATTCACTTTGTCAACAAATGGCCGTTTTTTACACCTGCGTACGTCTGCCATGGTTTATTATTGAATTACTATCAACAATACAGTACAACAAATAAAATAAAAACATAAAAACAATATGCAATACGCCCAAGTGACTTAACGTGTACACAACTCGAAAGCTAATAATAGACTGGACTGGAGAAAGAGTTTCTCGGTCAAGGTCAATGCCGGCGACAGTAAGTACATCTGTACTCTACGACCATGATACACAGAAACGATTTGCAGCTTTAGTAATAACTGTACTTACTTGTTCGACTTTTGAAACCGTCTCCGTAACCGTGAAACAACTTAGGATTAGTTAAGACTGGTGGTAAAAGGAGAGCAATTATAATTTTGACTTTTAAGGGCGAAGGTCATTAAAAGTATTTAGGTTAGAAAAGAACTAATTCTGTGCTAGGCCTATGGCTATTTTCATACGTCTGCGTCTCCTGCCATGTTCCTGAGTTCAGCTTCTTGATGTTTTGCATAGCGAAAAGTAGATATTTAAAATTTTCCTTAAATCTTACCCTAAAATCGCGTTATAATTTGCTGAATTGACATTTAAGCAGTGTTGATGACCCTATCATCGATTGCGCACCTGAAATTGTGAAAAAAATTAATTTTATTTCCATAAATAAAACTATTATTAAAATTTCAATATTTCGGAGGGCCCGTTTATTTTGTATAAGTGTTTTATGTAAGTTTACAGTAAGAATTACCCCATCAATATAATTTCATTACTTCCTCTGGCGAATGTGCATGTTTACCATTTTCACCACTATAGAATATGTGTGCATTTCGTATTGATAATCGAAGTGATACATCAACCATTTTGTGTACAAAGGATTAAAATAAATTAAAATTATCGTATATGAAATATGAAACGATTGCATATACAGGGTGGGGCAATAGTGCGTGGAACTTCGATATCTCGAATTCTACGATAGCTAGAAATTAAAAAAAAAATACAAGTAAACTAGATAAAAAAGTATATAACCGGAAATTATTTTCGAATGTACAGGGCGAGCCAAGATGAAATTACAGGATCAAGTGCCTTTTTATTAAATGGAATGCTATGTATATCAGTAAATTTTTTTAAGCCTCTTTCTAGACTCTATTCATACCTATATTATCATTGACTATCTCCCAACCACGGATGCTATGAATTTTTTTTGTTGAAATAATGCCATCTGCAGATGCATATTGAAAAAATCACCAAAGTCACAATTATAGGTTTTAAGCAAAACTTATGTAAATACTAGTATCGAGACATCTAATTAATGTTTTTGAATCATTTTTACTTCCTAAAAATGTACAGGGTGGCCAAAAATTATTTTTCAATTAAGAACTTTTTTAAATTGAATTTTCTCAATTTTTCAAATATTTTCAACGATGTGATGTAGAAATGAAAAACGAACATTTTTTGTAAGCACTTCCTTATGGCTGATTGCAACCATTTTCGTTTCATTGAGCAATAAGTACAAAATTCAAGAATAAACTAATAAAATAGAGGTTTCTTCAAATAATTCATTCAATTTTTCAAATATTTTCAACGATGTGATGTAGAAATGAAAAACGAACATTTTTTGTAAGCACTTCCTTGTGGCTGATTGCAACCATTTTCGTTTCATTGAGCAATAAGTACAAAATTCAAGAATAAACTAATAAAATAGAGGTTTCTTCAAATAATTCATTAGAAAAAATTATAATAAGTGCTCCACATGTTGTCCATTTTGATTGACACACGTCTCTATGCGCTATTGAAATGAAGCCATTTAGTGGGACCATTTCTTCTAATTCATTGAAATGGGTAAATAGTATTTAACTGGTCCCTTACTGTAATAGTTTTTTTTTGTAAATTTTTTTACTGTTTTCGATATTCGACAAGCAGTAATACCTCAGTTTAGTATAAATTGTCTTGTACAAACGAACATTTATCGCAATTATCGGTCGTCAGTTATCATTTGTATTAAATTTAAAATATTTCGGGTTTTACAAAATGAATTTTAATCAAGCGGAACTTGTAGACATGACTTTTGTTTTGGGCAAGTCAGACAGAAATTGTTTGCTTGCCAATATAATTTATAAGCAAAGGTATCCTGAAAGAAGGACTCCTGATGTTAGCAGCTTCCAAAACCTTTTCGATATATTTCTGGAAACTGGAACTGTCGAATATAAAAAAAGTGAAAGAATAAAACGTGTTGTGAATGAAGAAAATGAGTTATCTGTGGTGCTGGCAACGGTTGAGAATCCCCATATTAGTCAGAGAGAAGTAAGCTCATTAGTAGGAATAAGTAGACAGTATATTGGTAAAATCTTAAAAATAAATTAGTTTCATGCACATATATTCAAATGTACCACGAACTATCTGATGATGGTTTTGAAAAGTGTCTACAGTTTTATAATTGGACCAGAGATAGAATGCAAGATGTCACCTTCTTCAGTAATATTTTATTCACTTATGAGGCAAATTTTCATAAAAATGGATTTGTTAATGGGCACAATTTCCATTATTATGCTTCGGAAAATCCTCACTTTTTTAGGCATGTTGATAACCAGCACATATGGTCTATAAATATTTGGGGAGGAATTATTGGAGAACATGTAATAGGGCCACATTTCTTTGATGGTACATTGACTGGAGCTATTTATTTTCGTTTTCTGGAAAACTGTCTGCCACAATTATTGGTGAATCTGTCTGAAACTATTTGAAATAGAATGTGGTTTCAGCAAGATAAATAATACCTACGCACTTCAATGAAGTGAATGAAGTGAAGAAATAGATTTCTTTTTATAGGGATACATAATGGAAATTGTTTATAAAGACACACCAACAACAGTACAAAATATGCAGGAAAGGATAATAACTGCTTTTAGATCTATCACACCGGCAATTGTAGCAACAGTAGAAACCTCATTTCAAAAGTGCATAAAGACGTGTGTCAATCAAAATGAGCAACATGTGGAACACTTATTATAAATTTTTCTAATGAATTATTTGAAGAAACCTCTATTTTTTAAGTTTATTCTGGAATTTTGTACTCATTGCTCAATAAAACGAAAATGGTCGCAATTAGCCATAGAGAAGTACTTACAAAAGATGTTCGTTTTTTATTTCTACATCACATCGTTGAAAAATATACAGGGCGTTCCATCTGAAAAAATTGAGAAAATTCAATTGAAAAAGTTCTTAATTGAAAAATAAATTTGCCACCCTGTACATTTTTAGGAAGTAAAAATGATTCAAAAACATTAATTAGATGTTTCGTAACTAGTATTCTTATACGTTTTTCTTAAAACCCGTAATTGTGATATTGGTGATTTTTCAATATGCATCTGTAAATGGCATTATTTCGACAAAAAAAATTCATTACATCCGTGATTGGGAGATAGTCAACAATAATATAGGAATGAATAGAGTCTAGAAAGAGGCTAAAAAAATGTACTGATATACACAGCATTCCATTTAATAAAAAGGCACTTGATCCTGTAATTTCGTCTTGTATATTCGAAAATAATTTCCGGTTATAGATTTTTTTTCTAGTTGTATTTTTTTTAATTTCTAGCCATCGTAGAACTCGAGATATCGAAGTCCGACGCACTATTGCCCCACCCTGTATAAAAGTCAACTTCTATTATGTTAGTTTAATGATTTGGGTTACAGATAGGGTAATACATCGAAGTAATTTATGTGACATTTATATGCATGTGGTTAATATCTGTTTTCCAATAAAGATACAATTTTCTATAAATATGATGCAACCTAAATAGATCTTGAAGGATACATTACTGAGCGCCACAACTAAACAAGCATTCTCCTAGTGACATAACAGTTGTTGTTTAGGAGATCCGAATTTTTTAACAAGCTTTTATTAGCTTCACTTGCATGTATCTATGTATGTATCTATCTATGTAACGGAATCTTTCAACCCAATTTTCATCAACTTCAAGACGTCTGATTAAATTGACAATTTGCACACGTATCAAGGACCAATGACCATACAATAAATTGAATGCGTATTGACGCATTTCTCTTAAAAAAAAATTCTAAGCGGATGTCAAAGTTGTGTGATTGGCGCATTCGCCAAAATAAAGGAATCTCAACGTAATTTTCACCAACTTCAAGACGTCTGATTAAATTTAAAATTTGCACACGTATTAAGGACCAATGACAATACAATAATTCGAATGCGTATCGACACATTTCTCTTAAAGAAATTTTTTCTAAGCGGATGTCAAAGTTGTGTGATCGGCGCATTCGCCAAACGATCGCATCCATGATAAGTTGGCAGAAAGTTAACCACTAATTGAGTGAATACCGTTAGGTAACGAGAACATGAATGAAATAATTTTAGGTCTATTGTCACATATGATGTATTAAAAATCGAGTCTCTTGTAGACTATTACATTTGTTTTCGTTTCATGACTAAAAAATAAAAAAATAAATAGTTTAAAAAAACTAAAAAAAAAAAAACGCGCTTTAATAGCAAACCGAACTAAAAAAGTAAAAAATAATGTGTAAATATTAAGATTTTGTTCAACAGCGATAGAAAATCCACTAACTCAATATAATTGGGGATGGGTATGGACATCCGTTTAATTTCCGATACTCGATCAGTGAAGTTTAGCAGCACTGATCGAGTCCGGCAATTGGATGGATGAACGATAGCTCGTCTAACAGTCGGTAGGTTGTCAACAGACAATCCCGGGAAGGCCGCTAGCCTGATGCAGGCGGAGAGGCGAGCCCGGATGGAGGTTTGCCACTCTGCTAGCGGTGCAGGCGGGCAGGCCCAGGCGGTGGGTTAGTTGACAGTCGAAGACCGTAGTTCGGAGTCCACGCTAAATTGTAGGTCCCTAGGTAAAAAGGGCCCATTGTGGCCTACTTGCCTAGTAAAATAAGTAGCTACTACTACTACTACTAACTCAATATAATTAAATGATTTTTAATAAGTTTAAAATAAGAATGAAATGATTGACCAAAAAAAATTCATTTTATTGTAAAGAGCGTGGGGTGCTTGATATCAATTGTTATAGATATTTTATTGGTAGCTATTAATAAAAGTAGAGTTATCATAAAAATATAGTAAAAAGCACCCCACGCTTTTTACAATAAAATGAATTTTTTTGTCCATCATTCCTATTTTAAACTTATTAAAAATTATTTAATTATATTGAGTTAATGGACTTTCTATCGCTGTTGAACAAAATCTTAATATTTAAACATTATTTTTTTACTTTTTAGTTCGGTTTGCTATTAAAGCGTGTTTTTTTTAAATTTTTTTTAAACTATAATTTATTTCATAATGATGCAACTGTAATGGTAGGCTGGGTATATATTCGCTCATAAGTAGAATTGCACAAAAGCGATTAATTGAAGTGCCGTTACCTTGCCGGGGTTAGAAATAATTAAACATGCTTATTTCTTATTTCATGACATGAAGACTGGGTATAAGTCCGTGCACATATTTGCGTCATTAATATAGTTTCCACAGTAGTCTCCGCTAAACGTCTACGCTCCAATGTAACTGTATAGTGAAAACAAATTGTCTACATCCAAAGATGTAATATTTGCATACGTAAAATATTTCTGGGAGTCATTTGTAGAACTTCCGTTACTTAGGCGTTGATTAATATCATGTACTTGCTCATAATTTGGATTTTTATTTAAAGCGTTATTAAATTTCTCTACGACAAGACCACCAGGGGCATCCGTTAAATTCTGTAATGTCATATTTACGTTGCCACTATTTCAAAGACTGGGGTAAACAACTATCTTTTAATTTTTCAATAATATCTGCTAATACACCATAATTTTCGTGTATAGTGTGTAGAACTGCTTCGACTTTTGGGTTTTAAAACTACTGCTGACTTTCCTTGATACGTTTGGATTCTTTGGGATCAAATTTGGAAATTACAGATTTAACTTGTTGGAAAATTGATTATAATAAAAAACCGCTTTCAGTCATATTCCCCATCTTGTAAATACAGGCTGTAGAGTTTCCGGAATTCCGAAGCAACTTTTGCGAAATTCTTTAATACTTTTTTTCGGATTTCACAATAATTGTTTTTGTATTTGATATTAATTTATCCTCATCAGGATAGCCATCGCGATTACCGAAAAACAACTGACAACGAAGAGCAGAAAATGTGGAAACTCTTAAAGATTTAATATCAAAAAAATAAGTATAGTC
>JANEYF010004076.1:0-143400 GCA_029963845.1 Rhamnusium bicolor
AAGGACGCATGAAGGGTAAGCTACTGCTTAGCTTATAAGCTTGACGCAATACAACTTTTTCATCGGTTTATGTCGTACGAAACCTCTAGTACTCCGCCTCTGATAATTCAACATCTCCCGATCTGAAATGTTCCACTATGCCGTTCTGTAACTTAGAACATCGGCCACGTTCGACATTCACCGCGATAATTTCGGTTTGGCTGTATATATGCACCGAGGCCTGCGCGGGGTGTGGTAAAATCGAGACTATATTTCACTTGCATCTGATATAGACTCTTAAGTATAAAAATGTTTCTATTGGGTGAGATAATATATTTTTTTTAAATCAATATTTGTTTGCATCTAATACTAAGAATACTGTTATTTAAGGGGACTCTTCGGATAACGTCAAAAATAAGATATATTGTTGAGCATAGTAATTTGGTGTCGGTAGAAGTTCAGGTGTTGACGTCCCATGACTAACATGGTTACTTTTTTTATTTTTTTTTCGATTGACAAATGTTCAATATACTACCCTTAGGAGGTACTTTTTTGAAAATATGTCCAGTTTTTTTTATTCAATTCTAAAATCATCCAAAATCACGTAATTTTCGGATTTTTTTTGGTACTTTTCGTGAAAATTTCAAAAAATCGGCTTCCTGAGGGCAGTTCTTTGAACATTGTTCTATTAAGAAGTTTTTTTTTCATTTTATTTATTTGCTTAGCTTGCTTTCCAGTCGTCGAGAGCTTAACGCTCTCAAATGGATAATTTTTCAATGTGGTCAGTCCCCTTAATTCAATGCAATTCTTGCTTCTAGATTGAGTAGTTGTTTTAATAGTTTCTATGATAAAATATATTGAGAGTGTTGTGTTTGATTCACTATCAATCTAAAAATTTTATACTAGCGCATTCAGATAGGAATGACAGTATAAAATATAAAAACTATAGGTATTTATTATTGTTATCATGTTCATCAATAATTATTTCATTATTTTTTTCTGGAAATACATAAACACGAAGCAAATAAAATGTCAGATTTTCTAAAAGAAATCTAAATGAAATATCTGATGTGGCCAGCACATAACTTTATTATACCAGTAAGTATCATCCTCATCTAAAAAAAATCATTTTATTTAATTCTTCACTTATCTCAATCAAATTTTAATAGCGTAGCTTGAAATGTTTTTAAAAAATTAATTATCAGCTTCATTCGATACTGTCAATAATAATTCATTTCATATATTTTAATAATTTCTTCTTATTGACATTAACATTTTTGTAACTAAATTAGGCATTGCAATTGTCAAACTTTTAAATTTATCCTAACCCTATTTTACGAGGCCAAATGTGTAAAATATTTCAGTTTACATCAGCTTTATTTAAGTACTTGGAAAATATATTTTATTGGCTTGATATAGTAGACATGATTTATAATCTTTCATAAAGATTTTTTTTTTTTTGTAGACAAATTCAAAAAAGTTTGGGTCCCGTGGACTTCCTTTCAGCTGGCAAATTGGCCTTTAGAATATGTGTATCAAATTTGCAAGCTTTATCTCAAAAACTGTGGCTGCTATCGCGATACTACAAACATGCCGACAGATTTTTTTTATAAAGTTATGTTTTTTCATTATAATTCGTAGAGATTCGTCCAGAAATGCGATAAAAAAATTTTAAATTTTTTTCCCTAAATTGTACCTTTTTTCTTCTTTCATTCATTATGTCACTTCTGGTGGTACCACATTCACCAAATTTAATGAGTCACACATCCACATACACGCACCAGACATCATTCGGAAAATAGTCAGAATGGATTCAGGAGGGTTCAAAACGTATATATCAATCAAAATCTCGAGGTTGACAAAAAATTACGATTACTATACTTCCTTATATTAGGTATAAAAAAGTAAAAATAATGACGTGTTAAGTTAGAGCACAGAATTAGTAGTGGTTAGAGTAGGTAACTAAACTTGATAGGAAGTTTTATTAGATATAGTCTGAGAGTAATTTGATCCAATATGAAAAAAAAATTAAAACGGGAGGACTTCTTTATGAGTACTGGGATGCCCTGAACTTTTTTTCGTAGAAACAATTATTATAATGCTGACAAATAATGTTTAAAATGTCTCTTGTCTCTTTGTCATTTCACTTGTAGGAGGAGCAGTTTCCGAAAAATATAGTAAACAACAATACAAATTAAAATATAGCTATAATAAACCAAACATTTATTCGTAAGTGTGTTCAGTAATCAAAATACCCTGTACGTAGAGCCAACGGTGTTGTTTCAACTAAGGCTGGGAATCGAATACGAATAATTTGAGTATTCGAATATTCGAGTATTCGAATACGAATTATTCTAATGGGAAATTATTCGAATATTCGAAATATTCGAAGACTCGAATATATTCGATAATCGAATACTCTAATATATTCGAATACTGAAATACTCGAATACTCGATTATATTCGAGTATTCGAATATTCGATTATATTTGAGTAAATCTGAATATTAAAATACATTATTAAATTATGTACGAATAGGTATGCAGTATGCATCCAACCAAAGTAGGTAGATAGTAGGTATAGGTAGGTATAGGTTCTAAAATCCAAATATATAAATAGACCACATTAGTGACACGTTTTACTCTAGTCAAACTATTCCATCTCTTTCTCTCCTCGACCTTATTCTTACTGTACTAAGGCAGGAGTCAAAATTAAATTTTAAATTTTAGAAAACCTGTAAATATTTAACTATTGACTTTTCATGTATTTGTTTTACCTTCACAATCTGCGTCTTTTTCAAAAACATTCTAATTTTAGAGCACTTTTTATCTTTTTCGAAAAGGAAAAATGGTTATGACAGAAGTATAATATACTAGCTCTGTTTTCGTTTTATTTAAGCTGCAATAGTTAAATGTGAACAATAGCGTCTCAATCCTAAAATAAAATACTAACTTAATAATTCTGACCCTTAAAGCACATGTACAGGAGACATACCCTATTGTGGGTATGGAAAGCAAATCAAATTGCCTGCTTAGTGGATTACGTCACGACTATTATTGTGGTCTATCTAACCAAATACTCAAATAGAGTATTCACTATTCACTAGTATTCAGTGCTATACCTATTAATAATGAATATTCGAGGATCCGGATTATTCGGATACCTATTCGAATAATTCGGGTTATTCGAATATTCATATTATTCGAATAACTATTCGAATAATTCGAATTATTCGAAGATCCGATTACTCGAATAATTCAAATATCCGAATATTTGAATATCCGAATACCTATTCGAATATTTCAAATAATCCGAATATTCGAATATCCGAATAGCTCGAATATTCGAATATTTTTTCGAACGAATATTCGAATACTAAAATCTGAAAAATTCCCAGCCTTAGTTTCAACGTTAATACCTATAGGTTTTTAATATTTGGATGCCACAACATTTCGCAAACTAACTTATTATTTACTAATTTAGACTTATCTTTCGTGTTCCTTGGGAAATGAAAATAATAATTCCATATTATATTCTGCATTTTTTGAGACAACCATTTACACAACACGTTGGAGCCGTTTTCAAAAGTTTATTTAAGTTTATATAAATAACTAAAGCTGGTAACTATCCTATCAGAAACAGTATTATTTATTTAATAATCTAGTTAGAGATAACACTACACTATACTACCCTACAACATTCGCTTCAAAAGAGAGGTTAATAGCACATTAAGATGGGGACTGAAAGTTAAATGCGCATGACAAAATCTCGTGCATTGATATTGTACATGGTTGTACTGACAGCGCGCATCCAAATAAAATATGAAGTATTTACCACATACTTCAAAGCGTGCCGACACGAGGATATCTGATTCGTATTTGTGTATAGGCTTTTTTAAAAATACACGAAATCTTTGCTGGGCTTGATTCCTGAAGATAAAGATGTTTCTAGGAACATGGATCCGATAAACCTTGTTAGGGAGATATTATTTTCTGCTTTTCATTAAAACTTTTTTTATTATTATTTTTTTTTAAATTTTAAATTTGGTTTGTCAGAGTGATTTATACAGGGCGTTTCACTAAGGACGGATCAAACGGTGCAGGGTGAGACGACCTCAATACGCATCGATTTGACCCCCATTTGTTGTATATGCGAAATTTGTTAGTTTAAAAGTTATTTAGGTTTTTGTGTATTTTTACCTAAACTCTGGTTTTGCTCATAAATTTCGTCATTCTGACTTAACTATTAGTACTGACGTCATGATTTTTCTTATGAACGTAGTCCAATAGTGGGCCTATCATCCTGAGAAACATTTTTTTTATTGGAACCGAATGTATTTGGACAAAAAAAATTATCTTCTTAAAATTATATTAAAACAAAAATAATTTCTTAACTCAAGGAAAATATGGATAGGACAATTCACTTTCACTATTTTCCCAAGAAAGACGCGGGGTTTGTTTATATGACCAATAGCTATGCTATAGTGGAAAAAATAAATAGAAGAAATGCATAGGAAGATGCATAATTAATGGGAAATGCATTAATTTCGGCAATGCGTGTCCATTTTACGCCAGAGGATCATAATATAAAAGGTTTATAAAGTTATAATACTGACATTTTTAGGTTAGGTACTCCCACAAATTAGCAAAAGATAGTGCAACTTTAATGAATGGGAAATGCATTAATTTCGGCAATGCGTGTCCATTTCACGCCAGAGGATCATAATATAAAAGGTTTATAAAGTTATAATACTGACATTTTTAGGTTAGGTACTCCCACAAATTAGCAAAAGATAGTGCAACTTATTGGATTTATTTACCAAATTTCGATTAATGTAATAATATATAATTTTCTATTTAAGAACGATTCCACAAAAGAGTGTAAACAAGCCAAGGATCAGCTGATTTTTACTCGTCTGATCGCAGCGCCATATGCGCTATGATGATTTTAGTTCCCATAACTTAGTAATCATAGCACGTATAACTTTTTAAGGAAAATACCAGACCGTGCATATTGAATGCTTTGAAAACTTCTTTGTGACGCAACAAACGATGTTGAATTTGAAAAATAATATAGTTCAACAATTAAATACCAGTACTTTACTGACAATTCTATTTCCATGGATAATAAAACTTTCATACAATGTTTACAGAATTTACTAGACTCAAGTTCTTATTTCGTTGCATTTAAATAAAGTAAATTATACTATTCATGTCAAATTTTCAAGGATTAGGCTTTAATTAAAAATAAAACGAAAAAATATTTATTCAGATTTTGACACGCCCTGTATATATCACTAACAGACAGATGTCTTAAAAGATAAAATCAATTAAATACACTATTATAAAAAAACATAACGTGGTTATCGAATTATTTGATGATCGATTAATTTAAAATAACTCTCATTCTGGGGTTTGGTGAATTCAGGCAAGTCGCTAAATGAGTGTTTCCGTAATAAACGAATCGAACATTAAACGGTAAATGACACACCTAGCGCCACTTTAATTAAATCAACATAAACCATAAAACTGTATCGTAAAACTGTTCTAATAATAGCAGTGATAAATGGGCAAAAAAAAACTAAGGAATATTTGTGTCTTCTACTTAGTTCAATGCATTTAGACGAAAAATATATCGTTTAAAGAAAAAAAGTCAAAGAAAGCTGAATTTTTGTTTGCACTTTAATTTCGTCGTTCTAAACAACGTTTCAAAAGTCGGAAGAGGGTTAAAAAAAGTGTTTTTTCGCGAATATCTCCGTTCCTATTAACTTTACGAATATGAATGTTATCATATGATTGAAAGAGTAGAATTATTTACAAAAAGTGTCCTTACTCGTTTAATCATACGAGTTATGGTTTTCCAGAAAATTGTATATAAAAGTCAAGCAAATACTCCACTTTTACTATTCTATGCTTAATAAGTTTATAAATTAAATCCTATATTAAAAAAAGAAATTTTTAATGAAAAAGGTTTTATGTGATTTATTGATGAAGTCAATCATGATTGCTTTATTTAGTGGTGGCAATATGTCAGAATTATTAATATTCAAAGTACAAGCATGCGTTATCAAGAACTGATATTTATCTTTCTTCCACTTCTTTTTTCTCATTCTTCTTCTCTTTCTTCCTCGTTTTCTTCTTCTTCTCTTTTGTCTCTTTCTTTTACATTTTCTTCGTCTTCTCATTCTCTTATACGATTTCATCATGAACATCTATACAAGATTGCCCTTGACGAATACCGCAAACAGAAGTGTAATGGAGTCCCAATTTTGGGCAGCTATACATGTCCGCAACCTTTTGCACAATTGCAAAAATCATATTTAATCGACAATCCGGAGCAGGAGCTGATGTATTTTTTGGCTCCAAAAATTTTAGCTTACTGCAGGATGGAATCGAATCATCGACCTTCGTTAACGAGTAAATAGTTAAAAGCGCTTTACCCACTCGACAACCATACCCTTTGCTACCGGTTTAGTGAATAAAATATTTTTCACATCCTCAGGCTTCAGAATGTGAAACAAATATTTCATTAACGAAACTAATAGGCAATTGAAAATATTTCGTAAGGAATAGACCCGTTTTCATTTTATCATGAACAACAACTCACAACAGATAACCTTTCGATGTTAGCTATTTCTTTTGATTTTCCCGTTATTCAACTTTTTTTCATTTTGTGGCGATTTTTATACCTCCTTATATCTTGTTTAGTGTAAAAGCTATTCAATATAATTTTTTTTACAATCTATTTAGGTTTTCACGGTTATTTGAAAGAACCTATTGAAAATTGTCTTCATTCTTTTTTCAATATATAACCAAGATATTTTCTTATATGAAATTTCTCTTTAAAATTTCTGTTGAATTTTATATTCTAAATGTAATATCAAGTATCATATCAACAGAATTTTTGTTATTAATAGGACAATTAATTTTCAATTTGTTAACATTGACAGTTTTAATAAAATTATATTTATAAAGTTATAACTAAAGCTGGCCGAGGTCACCTGGCCGACAGAGCCGTCATATGACTCATATGTTTACATCATGTCATAATACTTGAATAAGTACAATAAATGGAAATAAATTTTAACAATAATGTTTCATTTTATAAAAATTTGTATAAAACTCAGCCTTTTAAGCAAATTTATGAAGTAGTTTGGTTGTCGTCATCACAAAGTGGTATGTTTCTACAGCTGTCTCCGTCAGCGATGTTCGCTTTGGTGAAAAAATATGTTTGTATTTTGAAAATGACCGTTCGACATCTACGGATGTAATACAGGCATAAGTAAAACAATCTGTAAACTCACTTAACGAAGTTGTAGATGCACCATCACAAATTTGTCTTAATTTGCTAAAATCAGGATATTTCTGTAATACACTCTCGAATTTTTCACTAACGCGATTATTTTTTGCGTCATTTATAGCCTGTAGCTGTGTATTTACGTCGTCCACTATTTGCAGCGATTCCACTAACGACAACGAACTATTTTGCAATTTTTCTATTGCGTCGTGTAGTCCTCTATAATTATTGTTATTAATAGTTTTTAAATCTGTTTCAAAGTAAACGTCTTGAAAGCTTGTCTGGCTTCCCCTAATAGCTGCAGCCTCGTTAGGATTGAACTGTAGTATCACAGCTTTTATTTGTTGAAAATATTCAGCATAATAAAAAGCCGCTTTCAACCACGTTCCCCAACGTGTAAGAATTCGCTCTGGTGGTTCAGGGATACCAGGACACTGTCTGTGAAATGCTCGAAGCCGTTTAGGAGATTTGAGAAATACTTTTCTGTATTTGCTATTAATGCATCTACCTCTGGAAAACATTTTCGAATCGTTTCTGCCACAAGATGTAACGCATGCACTTTACACGTAACATGTAAAAACCTACAATTGTCTCTTTGAAGAGAACGGCCTACCACGCGCATTGTCGCGGCACCATCAGTCACAAACATCAATACTTAACTTGTTGAAAGTTCAAATTTTTCGAATGTCTCCAACACCACACGCGTAATTATTTCGCCAATACACGCAGTTAGTCTTTTACTAGCTAGCAAAAGTGGAAATGTTGGTTTACGAGGGTCCAATACACGTACTATAATATTTAAAACAGAATTTTTTTACAATCTGTCGTCTCGTCAATACATAACCAGAGCCGTGTATTTTTTAATCCACATTTAATCCTATTTACAATGTCTTCACGAACAGCTGGAATATATCCACGTCACGATGTACGACTTGGTAAGTTCACCTGGGGATTGGATTTATTCCAAAACTCCCGAAATGGTTGTTTATCCAGTATGTGTAGCGGAATATTACAGGCTATTAACATTAACAATAAATCAAACATAAACCGAGTTGTCAAAGGCATGCCATTTTTTTATTTTGATGTTGCACGGTATTGATATGACGACGACAATCTGTTTTGTGCCAGCACATTAAGTCACCGATAAATTTATTCACTGTGTCCGCGTACGGTCGTTTTTTACCCTTTGGCGCGTTTGACATTATGTATAATTTATAGGTACAACCTCACGCATTAACCTTTCAAATAAGACTGCAGCGTAAATCACTTCTAAATCGGCACGTGTGACGCCAGCGCAAGACCGTGGCTGTACTCCAGCCACCTCGGCCAGCTTTAGTTATAACCTTGTTAAAATCAGAAAGTAAAGACATACAGTCTATTAAAGAAGTATTAATTATTAGCAATGTCCATTATCCATAACGACTCCATTGAACTAATTTAAAAATGTAACTTGCCTATGTTTTCCTACCTGGTTTAGGGTGTTAACGGGTAATACCTGAAACAAATAAATATCATTAATTTTTTCCATTCTACACAAATTTAATGAGTTGAAAATAAACTATTAACACTGTAATGTAATATCAGATCGTAGTGCTCAACTTTTCTTTTTTAATATAAAACTGGAAAAAAATTGAAGATGAAGATATTTATACAAAGCTGAATCCCCAAAACTACAATACATTATTACACATGGTAATCAGGAGACATAGCTTATGTTATATACACAGATGTCAAAATGTTAATAATGCAGTTGAAATATTTAAGGTATTACATAGATTTCCTTAGAAAAAAATTAATGTGAACAGAAAACAGAAACAGTAAAAAAGTCATGTATAACAAAAGGTATCAAAATATTTTCAAGAACATTAAAAGATCTATAAAAAAGGTCTATGAATACAAATGATGAACGTGATAAGGATTAGCAGTTATCACAAACGTTAAAAAAACGTATGTATATAAAAAGGTTATAAAAAGTGCGAAAGAAAATTAAAATAATATCTAACTGTTATCATAGAACATCATGCAAAACAAAAGCAATTTGGCATATAATAAAAAAGAATGTAGAGAATAATAAAAATAAAATTAAAATAACAGAAATACAATCAAATAATGGAGTGGTAAAGAAAACAGAAGCCCTGCGGAACGCCGGCTCGTATGTTCCTTGGTGTTGGTAGTGTGTTGTTTACTCTCACTCGCAGCATTCTGTCGTGCAAATAAGAGTAAACGAGTTTAATTAGAAATCCGGGAAAGTCATACCGGTGCAGTTTATAAATGATGCCGGGCAGCCAAACGATATGGAAGGCGTTCTCTATATCTAAGAGTACCATGGCGGTACTCTTACCTAGATTGTATTGTACCTTGATATCATTGACATTCCTAACGTCCTGCTTCGTGGTGTCATGTCCCTTTTTTAAATCCGAATTGATAAGTGTCATTCATTTGAAAATAATTGTCCTGATAGGCGTTAAATCTATGTAGAATAATCTTTTCTACAAGTTTGGACAGGGCAGAAAGAAGATATATTGATCGATAGCTATTGGCCAGCTTCGCCTGTTTATTCGGCTTTAATATGGGGACCACCACTGCACTTTTCCACTTCGTGGACCAGTGCTGCAGGCGCAGGATGCCATTTACGATATTCATAAATTGTACAATACCTTTCTTCGGCAGATTTTTGAGTAGCTTGTGATCAATACCGTCTTGTCCCGGTGCCTTGTTATTCTTAATAAGCTTACGAAGTTCGGTGGGGTTGGTCATGACTTGCAAGAATTGCTGTCGTGTCGGTGGAATTTGGACGTCATGATCGTAATTTTGAGTAACAATATTTTCAATGCAGTCATATTCTAAATCATTTACATAGTTTTGAATATGAATATTTTCAAAGTGGTCAGCTAAATGGTTGGCTTTTTGTCAGTCTTTCATGTAAGTGGTCTGGCGGTCATCCCTCCAACGTTACACTCACATTCTCGATACTTGTATTACGTATCGAGTGGTGAGTGTGTGCACTGTTGGATTTGATGAGTATGGCCACTTTGCCACCTCTATTAGGATCGTCTCTGTTATGCCGAATAACGGTATACCCACGAACGCGAAGCTTATCACGGCGAGTTAATTTGGTTTAATTTAGAAGCATAATATAAATTTTTTGCCTTGTCAGAAAGTTGATGAAGAACGGGATTTTTTTACCATTACCGTTGGCGTTCCATGAAGCTACTAAAAATTTAGTAGACATTATTCGAGATGTCCACAGTAAAGGTGTAAAACACCTCCAATTTTTCAATCTCTGAAGTGCAATTAACTAATTTACTGTGCATAATTCTTACCCTCTGCAGCATTTTTGACAAATCCATTAATGAAGATGACTTGGTAAAGTCTTCTTGCAAGGCGGACATGTAACCAACGTTCGATGCAGAGATGTTATGACCACCAGATGTTTTTGATGGTAATGATGAAAAGTGATCGACATTTGAAATTTTTTGAAAAGTCGAGGTTGACCCTTGAGTTTCACGATTTGCTTGACTATTTATTCTTGAAGTGGGCAATAGTGCCGGTCTTCTCGATCCATTCTGTTTCTGATTCCAGTTTTGGCTATTTCCTGTTCTCATTCATAGCCGCTTTCCTGACTAGCCATACATTGATGGCAGGCTGAGGTGGTACCACATATCTCGTGCTTTGGTGCGGGGCGAGCGATCTATGTTGTTCATATTTATTCTCAATGTGTTCTATCTTCCTTAGATACTCTTAGTAAATAACATTGTTGGCGGTATGACTCTCCCCGCAATTTGCACATTTTGATTAATCATCATCTTTTCTTTTGCAGTCTTTCGTCAGATGATTTTTGGCACATTTGAGACATGCAGGAGCAACTCTGCCATTAGTGGTTGCATGCTCCCGCGTTTGGCACGGTGACATTGAATTGCTAGCTTATTGTTAAAATATCGTTCCCAGCTTATCGCAGAATGTTCAATATATTTGACCTTCTGATTCAACTCCTTGAATGTTATGTCTGACCCAGAGATGATCAAATAGAGCCGGAAACGCATACCTCTCATCATGTACACATTTTTAACAGAAATTTTGTATATGTCCTTTAATTCTGACTTGATGTCTTCGATTTCGATTTCCACCACGCAATACGAAGGCATGATTTTCTTCTTGTTATAAGTATGAAACCCAATCTTGCCGTCTTCGAAGTGGGCTATGCATCTTTTCCAGTCCTGTTCAGATTCCACATAGAGTCCAGTGGATAGACTCATGTTTTTCCAATAGAATTGTCTTAGTAAAGTATTTTTCAAAAATGCATTCAGCTTCTTGTTGTCTTTGATCTACCATGTATTATAATGGGTGGCGGTTTTCCACTTTTTGTTTTTATTTTATGTTGTTGTTTTACATTATCTAAATCTTTACTAGCTGGGATTTGTTTTATGCTATTTGGAACGTCCTTGTTATTTTGTATTGTTTGGAACTTGTTAGCTATTTTAATACAAGTTTGATTGTTTACGTCAAGTTTTTTTGAGATGGATGGATGTGAAAAACTATTATCTTTTTTTGTCCAATATTATTTTCCTGTTGATTTTTATGACCATTATTATTTCAAGCTTTCTTCAACTTTTTCATTGTCTAAAGTATCAATTTCTTCATAGATGTATTATGGGATCACTGGAATTTTTTATTTCCAAATGACGTCGATGAGCTATTATTGTCGTCGTCAGTGTCCGTACAGTTGTAGATTTTTTAATTTATCTTCTGTCAGTGTCACTTTCTTTTGTGTACTTTGACGTTTAATAATTTTTTTTATTATTTTGCTAACTGACCTTTCCTCCGCTGGACACTTCAACAATTTCATCTCCTCTGTCTTCGAAAAGACTCACTTATTACCTTCTCACAATTAATACGCTGTTTTTTTCCGATAGATTAAACAATTTGACACGTCAAAAAATATTCGATTATGGAGTGGCCTAAACTTTTGAACGATTTACTGTATCAAAAAACCTGCACTATCAAGGATGCAACGTTGTCAGTGGAAAAAAAATTCACATCCTACGCAAGTATCTTAGGCATATTGAAAATACCTGGCATAGCTGCTAGTGTCCTAATTTGAAACGTAATAAAAATTTTAGAAACCTTAAATGGAATCCTTTTTAAAGCCATCAAGTAAACATAATGTGAAATTTATAATTTTTATAAAAGTCCTTTTAGAATCTTTTGCGGTCTTATATATAATTGTATTGCCGGTAAACTACTATATCAAATTATGTAAGGCCGCTTAAAGAAACAAAATGGTAACTATCATAAGACATAGAAATACCTAGTGGAAAATATATGATTTCTAAAATTTATCTAATTTTTTAAGTATTTCATATAGAAATTTATTAAACACATTAGGCGGTCAAAATAATTTTAAAACCTAAGATCATTCTCCAAAAAAATAAAAATGTTATAACATTTATAATGATGTCATATTTATAACGTGAGACCACGTACATACCATCTATGTAATACTTACGTGTATATGTATATTTTAAAATGTAATAAAAATAAAACCACTTTCTTACAAATGAAACAAACACAACATTCTTATCGAAAAAAAATTATTAAGCGAACATAATATTTATGGAGAATATAAAAATAGACTGGACAATATAAATGAAAACACACTGTAACTGTTTAACTTGTTTTTAATAAAAATCTCATCAAGTTTTACGGTCTTTACCGAAGAGCTGTTAAGCAAGAAGTAAAAAATAATGTTATACTGTCGTTTATACAGGGTGGGGCAATAGTGCGTCCTACTTCGATATATCGAGTTCTATGATAATTAGAAACATAAATAAACTAGACAATAAAGTCTATAACCGGAAATTATTTTCGACTATACAGGGTGAGCCAAGACGATTCTACAGGGTCAACCAAAATTTTTTTTAAATGGAATGCCATATCGGAAACAACACAATTATCGATTTTATGAAAAAATATGTTAGTACCAGTTATGAGACATATGTGTGATGACACGCCATTTTCACTTCCTAAAACTATACAAGGTGACCAAAAAAGGATTTTTAAACTTACAACTATGTGAACTGAATTTTCTCAATTTTTACAAATGAAACATCCTATATATTTTTGGACGATGTGATGTAGAATTGAGAAACGAAAATTTTTTATACGTACATCCCTATGGCTATTTGTAACTATTTTCGATTTATTGAACAATAACTGCAAAATTCAGCAATAAAAATTAAAAGTATTTTTCTTTTTTAATTCAAGAGAAGATGTTATAAAAAAGTGCCTCCCATATTTCCCATTTTGATTGACACATATTTTTATGCGTCTTTGGAATGAGGTTTCTACTGTTCATAAAATTGCCGGAGTGATACTTCTAAAAGCATTTATTATCCTTTTCCTCAAATTTTAGATTGTTGCTGGTGTGATGTTCTTATGGGCATCATGTAACATGCTCATTATAATACCTTCTCGTGAATTATTTGAAAAAAACCCTCATTTTAAATTTTTATTGCTGAATTTTGCAGTTATTGTTCAATAAATTGAAAATGTTCACAAATAGCCATAGGAATGTACGTACAAAAAAATGCTCGTTTTTCAATCCTACATCACATCGTCCAAAAATATACATAGTGTTCCATTTGAAAAAAATTGAGAAAATTCAGTTCAAAAAGTTGTAAATTTAAAAATCCTTTTTTGGTCACCCTGTATACTTTTAAGAAGTGAAAATGGTCGAGTGTCATCACACAGATCGATAGTTGTTATTGTAGTGATACTTTTATTATACACGTGTAAATGGTGTAATTTCAACAAAAAAAAGCATTACATCCAAGTGGTTAGGAGAGAGTCAATAATAATACAGGAGTGAAAGGAGGCCACAAAGAGGTTTCAAAAAATGTTCTGATATACATGGCATTTCATTTGAAAAAAATTTACTTGTCCCTGTAGAATCGTCTTAGTTCACCCTGTATATTCAAAAACAATTTCCAGTTGTACACTTTTTTGTCTAGTTTACTTATGCTCTTAAATCAAGTTTCTAACTATCATAGAACTCGAGATATCGAAGTCGGATGCCCTATTGCCCCACCCTGTATAATGTCGGCCAACGGGTCTGTCGCATGTCGCTCTATTTATGCGTAGACGGCCCACATATTCACGCGCAAGTGTTTTCAACATTAAAAAAAGTACAAACAAGTAATTTTGACAGTGCGAGAACAGGAAGAGATATCGAAATGGAACCTTCACCATTGGAATTCTCTTAAGAAAATGATAGAGAATTTATAATCCATTTTGCTTATGTTTCAGATGTAGACAAAACTCTTGATTACAAGCTATTTGGAACACTATATTATAAAAAATAAAAATTTCTTTATTTCTATGTAAAATATTCACTTGTCGTATATTCGGTATAATACCCACAAGTGAAAACAGTCAAAATAATTCTTCTTGATTAAACAAACATTGATAAATTTTTGACAGGTGAGTCAGATGACAAATGAGTTATATAGTCGCTCCAATTTTTTTCATGTTGAAAAATACTCGCTGAGATAGGGTGTTGTATTGGTCAAATTTGAAAACAAAATGTACTACCATTGGCTGTTTCAATATAATTTACTCTATAACTTTTCTAGATCAATCAAGTTAGTATTTTATTACATACAAATTTTTACCTTCTACATAATATGTCTTCCTAACAGGATACGACTCTATTGATTATAAAATTAATTACGAAAATTCTCGAAGGTAAACTTTTGAAAGTTTTAATATAATGCATGTAACCCGAGGCGTTATTATTAAACAAGACTTCAGAACCCTTTTTGAAATCTGTTTCGCTAAAAATTAGCGGAGGATATTTATGACAGTAATTAAACTTTGTGGTTATATGAAACTCGCTTGAATAAAAATGTGTTAAATAATGAACTGTAATTTAGTAAGTAAAGGGGCATGATAATTCACAGGTATCATCAATAGCACCAATACGCTAAAAAATTAACGTTATCGTATTTTTACCGTAAATTGTTATGTGATAATGGTCTATTTGTTCCTCATGCAAGGGGTGTCAAAGTTAAAAAAGTATTAAGCGCATACCTACAATACTATATATTTTAAAAAATATATTTTATATATACATTTAAGCAATAAGGAAAAATTGTGTAGAAAATCTAGATGTCAACTGTGAGTATTCAGAATAACCGGTACTTTGATCGATTACTATGTACTAGTAATAATATTGGTTGGGGGAGGCTGTTGCCTGGTAAGTAGGCCACAAATGGGCTCTTTTTGCCTACCCCCTACCGTCCCTTCGACTGTTCACTCCCCTTGCTCCTTGTAAACCTCCTCGACCTTCTTAAGCTCAGGATATTATTCCATGAAAGGACACCATCTCATCTCTTAGAAACCGCCCAAGATTTCTCGCTTTAATCGCCCGAACACCTCACACTGCACCAAGATGACGTAAGATGTCTCTTCATTCCTCCCAGGCGGGGAAGAATGAAGAGCCCATCTAAGATAAGTGTCTCCTAACATTACAGTGGCATATCAGACCTCCAATTAGTTGAATTACAGTCTTCCGACTCTGACCGAGTAACCAGGATTTATCGAAAGATATTCACATGTAAATTGAGGTTTAAATATAACATTTAAAAATGCACAAGGTTTTAAACTAATAAACAAGTGTTCTATATTTATTGCCGATGTCACCATTATAAGACAGGAAGGGTTCTTTATCACCAAAATAACCAGAAGGGCACGAGGGGGGAGATGGGGGTGATTTTTTCAATTATTTGTAGAATAATGTGAGGTTAGGTTGCCAGGAGCTTCGGGGGTCCTCGGGAGGGCCCGCTTATGACGAAACAGGAGGCATACGTCAGCTGTCTGGCTGAGAGGAGGTGGTGCGGGAGAGCAAAAATGGGAGTGGTGAGGGGCGTTCTATCCGACCCCATACCTACTTATATGAGGTTATTTTTGTTTCAACGATAAAATTTTGAATCTTTAAATCTTCTAAAAGAAATTCGTAAAATTTACCGCCACCAATATTATCCCCATGAATCTTTGCTTCTTTTAATGCACTTAAAGGTAGCTACAATCATATCATTTAGTACATTTTTATACGTAAATAATAAACGTCAAACTAATAAAATAATAATAAGTTATTTATTATAAACACACCATATTACAAACACGAAAAGTATTTTACATGCCTTAACCTTTTAAAAACGTTTTTGTTCAACTTCAACAGACTAATAAGTTGATATGTACGTTTAAGAGAACCGTTTTATTTAAATGCTTTAAATAACGTTAATTCAAAGTTATCAAAAGGACTGCCAACATTTTTCGTGAAAAAATCATGTATTTTTAACGTTACGATAGACGTTATTTTTCCAACAATAAATGAACGGTTGATTTTCTAACGTAACACGAATTATCAGCCAACGGCACGTTGAGAATACGTTTTAAAAACGTGTGTGTTTACTGGGATCGATCTTCTCTTAATTGATCCTTTTTCTGTGCACCAGGAGAGAAAATAAAAGAGGGTGGGTTTTATTACCTATCTTACCTGCATAGATTCTTAAATACTCGTCGTTTTTTTATATCCTGACTACTTTTTTTTTTTTGATTTCCTCAATTCACTGTTAGCACATCGGTCTCTACCATTTCTCTCTTCCACATTATTTCCTACATCTATCATCCTTCGTTATCTCCTCTCATCTACTTATTCTGTGACAACGTTCACTCTATATCTTCTCATTTCCCCTGATTTTTCAGACTACTATTCTATTCGGATGCTTGTTCAGTACAATGCAATTTCAGTATTTTCATCAATGTCACTCCCTAAATTACTTGTATCCTCCCCTGTCTCGCTTGTCTTAGTCCTCTCTTGCACCCATTATGGATAACCACAATCTCCGCAATAATCCTTTTAATTTTCCTCCTGCACATCTAAAGCTTTGCGTTTATAACGTCGATTTAGCCTTTTCAGTTTTGCCTATTTAACAGATTTAGTGATTGCTATTTTACGGTTTAATCGCTGATTATTTTCGATTATCGAAATCTCTTGCAGCCCTTTTGCTTATTTTACGCCTACTTTATATCTTTTGCCACTTTTATATGCTTTGCACTATAAATAGTATTGTAGTCCTTTTTTAGTGTTTTACATTGAATCTTATTATATATAACTAAAGCTTTTTCCTATAATAAAAGATTGTGTATAATTTAAGTAAAATTGTGAGTGATTTGTTCATGGGTTAATGTACAATCCGTGTCCTCACTTCAGCTACCTAACCTATATCATCTAGCCGATAGAGTAAAGTTAAGTTTATACTCTAGAATAAGCACTAGCGCTAGAAACCTATTGTACAGGGTTATTCAACGAAAGGGCCCACCCGTATATTTTGTTTATTTTTTGAGTTGGAAAAACAATTTTCAAATAAAGGTTGTGGTGAATTAAATGACCTCATTTAGAATTCCACAAAGAATATAAAAGCGGGACAAATCAAAGTAAAATTTTTTTTAAATGGAACACCCTCTATTTTTTTTCATTTTTGAAATCTGTGTTCTTTTGTGATATCAGATATATAGATATATGTGTACCTTATATTTTACTGTTTTTTATTTATTGACATTTTTATACTACCAGCATCTGCCAGGTTATCAGGTTAGCCATGATTGAAAAATGCTTAATTTGACACTCATGCCTTACAGAATAATTTAATAAATTCAAAAAGCAAGCTGTGTAATAACTATTATTATAACTACTGTTATACCTAATATACCAAATATAATGTTACCCGTTGAGAAGTTCTTGTTATTTTTTTATAAATAGTGAACATATCATATCGCACTGATGAAGTAAACGTTTTTTACAAATAATATGACACACAAAACCACACAGTTTGCTTTTTGAATTTATTAAATTATTTTGTAAGATACGTATCAAATTAATTGTTTTTCATCCATGGCGAACCTGATAACCACGCAAATTCTGGTAGTATAAAACTTGCAATAAATAAAAAACAGTAAAAGATAAGATACAAAATATCTATATATTTGAAATCAGAAAAAAAATCAAAAATGTCAAATAGAGGGTATTCCATTTAAAAAAATAAAACTTTGGTTTGTCCCGCTTTTATGGGATCAACTGTATATTCTTTGCAGGGATTCTAAAAGAGTTCATTTGATTCACTACAACTTTTATTTAAAATGTTTTTTTTATAACTCGAAAAATAAACAAAATATAGGGGGTGGGCCTTTTTGTTGCATAACTCTGTACATGTGTTGTATGGGACTAAAGTTATAAATAACTACAAGTTAATTACTAGAGTTGGCAGAAATGTGCGGCGTACGCATCATAATAAGCGTAATAAAGGAAATTAGCTAGTAACAAAAGCAATAAACTGTTACAATTTATAACAATGTATGCATAACTTACCCTCTTAACTAGCTTGATGAACTAGCTTCATTATCACAAACTGGAGAAGATCTGTAAAAACTTTGCAGCATCAGGTATGTTTCTATGGTTATCTCCGTGAGTGATTACAGTGGTGAAAAAATATGCGCTTATATTTTGAGAACTACCATTCGACATCTATTGATGTAATACAGGCATACATAAAATAGTTTTTGAACGAACTTAACGGATCTAGAGATGCACAATCAGTACCATCAGAAATTTATCTTAATCTGGTAAAACCGGTGCTTTACTTTAACATACGTGCAATCTTTTCTCTAACGCGCTCATTTTTTGCGTTACCTATAGCGTTTGTCGATTTACTACGTCTATTTGCATTGACTCCGCTAACGACAACGCACTGTTTTGTAAGTTTTTATGACATCATGTAGTCTTGTAAATAGTTTTTAAAGCTGCTTCAACAAAAATATCTGCGAATTCTGTGTGGCTTTCCTTAATAGCTGCAGCCTCGTCAGGATTGAATTGTAGTATCACAGCTTTTATTTGTTGTAAATATTCAGCATAATAAAAAGCTGCCTTCAACCATGTTCCACAACGTGTAAGGATCGGCTGTGGTAGTTCGGGAATACCGGGATATTTGCTGTAAAATGCGGAAAGATGTTTAGGAGATTTAGGGAACACTTTTTTTGTATTTGCTATTAATGCATTTACCTCAGGAAAACCTTGTCGAATAGTTTCTGCCAAAGCATGCACGTAACATATACCAACCTACAACCGTGTTCCTGAAGAGAACGGCCTACCCAACGCTTTGTAGCGGCACCATCAGTCACAAACATCAGCATTTGACTTGTTGACAGATCAAATTTCTCTAACGTCTCTATCACCACCCGCATAATTGTTTTGCCAGTACACTTAGTCTTTTGCTAGCTAGTAATAGCGGAAATGTCGGTTTAAGAGGGTCAAGTACACGTACTTATAACATTTACAATAACATTTTTTACGATTTGTCGTCTCATACATGACCACATCCGTGTATTTTTTAATACACATTTGATCTTATTTACAATGTCCTCGCGTACAGTTGGTACATAGTTACGCAACGTTGCGCGACTCGATAACGTCACCTGGGAACTGTATTTATTTCAGAACTCTCGTATTTATCAAGTATGTGCAGCGGAATATCACAGGTAATCAGAATTAACAGTAAATCGAACATAAACTGTGTTTTCGAAGGTACGCCACTTTTTTTTAGTTTTATGCTGCACAGTATTTACGTGACGTCTACAATCATATTTATCCCAGCACATCAGGTCTGTCTCGCACACTTTACAAATTATTGTAGCACCATTATAGAATAAATCCGGGAATTCACTGATAAATTTATTCACTTTGTCAGCGTATGGCGATTTTTACCCTTGTGCACGTTTGACATATTTTATTATTAAATTAATATCAACAATAAAATACAACAAATGAAATTATCAAAAATACAACAACATAAAATACAACGGAGAGGAATAAATTAGTGTTTAAACACTACGACACACAACAATGGATTAATCTCGCGGCTCGCTTCGATTTGTCCGCCGGCCGGTCATTGCCTCACCAGATATCTACCTACCTGCTGTTGCACCATTGAATAACCGTACGACTTGCCAACTTTATTAATTACAATATCTAGGCTCTATGAATTAACTGTTGGTAACTACTATTTCCTATCGATTATTATTTAATTTTCAATACAAGCAACCTATCTACTCTTCACAGGTAGGTAATTTCATAATTCATATTATTGTTATCAAACAAGAGGTAAATATACAATATTTATAAAAGTTGTGAAGAAATTTTTGTAAGGTTAATTCATTAGATTCGGACTCTACCCTTTTTTTCACTTTTCTTTGCAAATTCTATTATTTGTTTGACCACTGCCTTTTTCATGTAGCGGTGCCATCCCAGTGAGAGGGTTAACCTAATTAAATGATTTATGAATTACATTGCTTGGAAATGTAACGGATATTGTTTCGGGTCTTCCTGTCTTAATATTCACAAAATTTTGCATACTATAACCATTATAAGAATTTTATGGTCATTATGTATTCAACCAAGTTGTTGTAGTTTATGTATTCTTATTATTATTCTTGCAAAAGATAACTAACTTCTTGAAGACCTTGGCTCCACGTGTTGCAGAGAAGAAGTGAAATAATTTTTTGCGAATTATTAATAGAAAATTTAACGTTCACTGGTTTTGAGTGAAAAGTGTTTATAAATGTGTATTAAATATGCAAATAATTCAAATAGGTATCCCAGTATAGTGATTACTGATTAGTGTCGAGTATACATAAAATATATGAAGCAATTTGTTATGAGGATGCCCATCTGAGCTGACAGCGACGATAATTAAATTTACGATCATATTTGAAGCAAATTTGATACATTTATAAGCGTATAACAGTTTAATTTTTTACTTTATTCTTATGAAATGTGATGAAATTAATAATATTATTATTGACTTTGAAAATGAAAAGATATGATGTGGCCAGCACATTCCTTATACCAATACAGTTTTTTAAACTTTTTCATGTCACCAATAATAGAAAACAAAGAACAGGTCAATGAAAAAAAAATTAAGTAATTTTATATTTTTATCCTTAAATTACTTCATTATCTTGTTACATAAAATTCACTAATAATTTTTTACACTGCTTCTTGACTTTTTTAATTCTATGTAACCAAGTGGAAGAAGAATATGTAATATTATGGATAACATATGGGGTATTAACACACTCTTCTTGGAAGTAGAAACTGTTAACAGCAAACTGATCTTCCTGCAGTGAATAAAGTCTCATATGCGTTTAGGTCTAAGGCTATAAAATTGACGTAAATTTTTACGTTTAGACTGGGCACCAAATCGCGAGGAATTGGGAAGGAATTATTAGAACCATGTGTTTCCCCTGATAAGGCCCATCTTGTTCAAGATCGTATTGGTGTCCAAAGTGAGCTAGAAAAAGCTGAATGTCTGCGATATTAAATGAGGTAGTTTCTTGCAGTGATGGACGTACAATTTGGCATGACAGCAATGGATTAGTATGGATCTTCTAATAGATGCTCATCGAAAGTCTCAATTAATATTCTTATATAAATTCAACACTACTACTGCAGTAATATTATTTTGTTTATCTTCAACTTTCAGGTACCGAAAATTAATTATAGATAACACAGGTCTACAAATAAAATATTTTTTATGTTATAGAGACTTGACCCTACTATTCTTTAGTAAAATTTTTCACTGAAGCCGAAAATGAAAAAAAAATATATTTATCGTGTGGGTGCCCCCCACACATTCAAATTCTCCCAAAAATTAAAAAAATGCAAACTGGGCGAAAAACCTACCTATCTGTAGTAAAATTTTCCGCTGAAGCCGAAAATGAATAAAAAATTTTTTTTATCGTGTCGGTTCCCCCCACACACACCCCAATTCCCCCAAAAATTAAAAAAAAATGCAAATTGGACGAAAAAAAGCTACCTATCTTTAATAAAATTTTCCGCTGAAGCCGAAAATACATAAAAAAAAATTTACCATGTAGGTTTCCCAACACACCCTAATTCCCCCCAAAAATTAAAAAAAATGCATACCGGGCGAAAAACCTACCTATCTTTAGTATAATTTTTTCCGCTGAAGCCGAAATACGAAAAAAACAAAGCCATGGATAGACAAACTAAAACATAAGCCTGCAGTAGGCTCACTTGAACTGACGCTCAGAGATGCAAACTTAAATTTAGACGCAAAAATTCAAATTTAATCTTAGATAGGCAAACTAGAACTAAACCTGAAATAGGCAAAACTCAAAGTGACGTTCAGACATGCAAATTCAAACTTAGCCTTGGACAGGCAAAATCAAACTCAACTTCAGACAGGCAAACTAAACCTCAAATTCATATAGGCAAAATAAACCGTGCCTCTCATCGGGCTGAAATAAAAATTTAGATATTCACAAAATCTTTCTTTTTTTTTTGGGCCGCAGTCTCATTTCCTCAAAGGAACGGCTCGTACTTTTTCTCTTATGGCTTGCATTAACTGTCTCTCTTTTTAAAATCCAGCAGTAATCTGCCATCATATGGCTATCTCATAGTCCCTGATACAGTTGTTCCATAGTCTTCAAATCCTGGTGGAATCGCTCATCCTGCTCTTCACTGTAGTCGCCCAAGTTTTTAGGAAAGTAGTCCAAATATGAATTTAAAAAATGAAGTTTTAAACTCATAAGGGTACCTTGCTTTTTTGAAATTTATCAGCAGTTCGTTTACTAACTGACTGTAATTAGGAGATTTGCAATTACCGAGGAAATTTTCGATGACCTTTACGAAACTAACCCACGCTTTTTTCTCGATGTTAGTTATGTGATTAATAAACTGATCATCATTCATGAGAAGACGAATTTGTGGTCTTTCGAAAACTCCCTCAAGTATTTTGGCTGCTGATTTTTTAGAAAATTTCGTCAGTTAAATTGTGCCTGTTGCAGGTTTACTTTTTAGTTTGTCTATCCATGGCTTTGTTTTTTCGTATTTCGGTTTCAGCGGAAAATTTTACTAAAGATAGATAGGTTTTTTTCGCCCAGTTTGCATTTTTTTAATTTTTGGGAGAATTGGGGTGTGTGTGGGGGGAACCCACACGATAAATTTTCGGTTTCAAAGGAAAATTTTACTAAAGATAAGTAGGCTTTCTCGTCCAGTTTGCATTTTTTAATTTTTGGGGGAATTGGGGTGTGTGGGGGGAACCCACACTATAATTTTTTTTTTAATTTTCGGCTTCAACGGAAAATTTTATTAAAGATAGGCAGGTTTTTCGTCCAGTTTGCATTTTTTAATTTTTGGGGGAATTGGGGTGTATGGGTGGAACCCACACGATAATTTTTTTTCTCATTTTCGGCTTCAGCGGAAAATTTTACTAAAGAATAGTAGGGTCAGGTCTCTATAACAAAAAAAAAATTTTTTTGTAGACCTGCGTAATCAATTTCAAGAGCAAGTATTAAAAGGTTTCCTCTTAAAGAAGTATTATAAAATGAAAGATTGATTTAGTATATTTAATTACAGACATTTTACATGCACTAATTGTGGTTAAACACAAGTTCCTCAAAAAAAAAAAATGATTACAGCTGCCGTTATGCTGGATTTGACGAAGGCATTTGACTGCATAGTATACATCATGAGTATCTAATTATTATGTAAACTTAAATTTTGGGAATTGAATCAATACATTGATTCAGTTACTCATCTGGAAGAAAGCAGCAGGTCGTTATTTCATGCTCATAAGACACTGATATCTCAAGTAAACCCTGTCAAATAAGAGGTGCCTCAAGGGTCAATTCTGATCCCCACTCTTTACACTTTTTATACTTGAATTACACTATGTACACAATATTCTGTAAATTCTATCAATATGTGGACGATACTCAAATGTATAGTTTGTATAATTCAGCTGACGTAGATCAGATTTGGCTGAGGCTCAGTGACTGACTTTACATCAGCACCTTGTCAGCATCCTCGCCTGGTGTCGAATGAGAGACCGAGTTTATCCATAATACAATAACTGAGTGTATCATGGAGTTTATCTGCTATTCTATTTTAAACAATCCTACGCCCACAGTTTCATAATGTTTCACAAATCGCAAGAGGGATCTGAATTCTTGAAGATGTTACAAGGCATACTCAGTACTACTCATGCGTACACTCCAGTATCAAGACACAGCATAAGAAAACAATTTTCTTATGCTGTGATCAAGAGTCCTCCTTCCCCACCCCAACATGGCTGGTACACACGAGGGACGGATGATCTAGAATGAATACTACTGCGAATATTCAGCATCTTATGGGTCTAATTGGAGCAGCTCATCCAACGTCTCTGAGGATGCTAGTTTATTATGATTATTATTAGCATTATTAATATTAAATATTTTTTATCGTTACAATGTTAGAATTTGAATTATTTCAAAAACTCTTTAATAAATTTAATACCATTTTTACTTATCATTCAAGTTTGGTTTGTCCAATTCTCAAATGATAGAAAATCG
The DNA here is from genome assembly GCA_029963845.1 of Rhamnusium bicolor. Taxonomy (NCBI): domain Eukaryota; kingdom Metazoa; phylum Arthropoda; class Insecta; order Coleoptera; family Cerambycidae; genus Rhamnusium; species Rhamnusium bicolor. The sequence goes on from JANEYF010004076.1 coordinate 24,748, forward strand.
TGTAGTTTAATTACGCTTGGTGTGTTTTGTGCTGTTAAAAGTCAATATTTTATCAATGCCTAAAACGTTCGTGCGTGTAGTAAATGAACTTGTCAGCGGAATCGCTACCCTTTTGATATACGGGTGAAAATTAAGGGACAACTTTACCCTTAGGTAGTAATTTGGGATATAAATTCTCCTATCTCAAATGTAAACGTCACTGTGTTATATATGTGTAACCATGAACGACTCGAAAAATTACTGGTTTTACGTCGATTCTCATGTAGAATAATATAACAAAATTTGTATTACTTTTTAAGGTAAAAAAAATACAGAAAAATTATACTGTAAAATTTGTAATTATACGGTTATAGGTATTGTATGGATCAACACTATTAATAGAGGTACAAATACTATAAATAACACTACAAAAGTAGAGTATTTACATTGTCTATGAATCTCATCATTATACAAATGCAAAAGCAGTGATTACTACTCATTTTTGATACTGCATAATTCTTTTCTTTGTATGTATACTTTAACCCCACAAACTTTCATTTGTTTTCAATTTAAAGTTTAAATATATATATATATATATATATATATATATATATATATATAATAATAATAATAATAATATTTATTCATGTATGCCTTACAGGATATGATCGTCAAAGAAGGTAAAATATTTTAATATTAAACTAACTAAAGGTAGTAAATACATATAGAACATACAGGCAGAATTATACCTTGCAATCAAGTATAATAAAATGAAATAACATAAAATAAAATATAGAAAGTAAAAAGTATAAAATACACATATAAAATCACATACACAATATATATATATATATATATATATATATATATATATATATATATATATATATATATATATATATATATATATATATATATTTATTTAATAGGTACTTTATCATAATAATTTTTTTTGTACTATTTTCTTCCAGTTCAGTATGACCATTCATATACAGTACCTATATACCTCCCTCGCAGTCGAACCGCAGACGGCCCTTCCTCACCCAAGGTGTGACAGTAAATTGTAATTTAAAAATTCATAAAATGCATTTTCAACAAGAATTCTTCTAATATTTAGTTTAAAACTTTCAGCATCTAAATTTATTATTGACTCGCAGTTTGTTAAAAAAATAGTGGCCCATAGTAGTTTTTGACACCTCGACTGTGAGCTATTCTTGTGTAGTTAAGATTAATGTCACTGTTATTCCGGGTATTATAAGAATGTGTATCACTTATATTTTTTTTTTAATAAAGAGAATACACTCATAGATATATACAGATGAAAAGGTTAAGATTTTAAACACCTTAAAGTTTTTCCTAACATTCTCTTTAAAACACATAAAATATATAGAACGAATGAGATATATCACTCTCTAGAAAATATTCGGCCAGTTTGTTTATGGCTTAGCTTTGTGTCGAATGAAAGAGGCTGAAATAAGCTGCTTTTGCCACTTGCAAGGATACTACATGCATAAGACTTCTTAACAAATATGTATTATTAAGTTTCTTAGCCGCAAAATCTACATGACGTTACCAAGTAAACAGAAAATCTAAAGATACCTCCAATAACTTTTGCATATGCCGGATTTTGTGCGCTAAATTACGATATGAAAATAACATTTACAGTTTTCCGTTATTAAGTAAAAGGTTATTGGCCGTGAACCAATTTTGAAAGTCTAATACTTTACTAGCCATGTCATCTAGAGAGGCAATTTAGGCTCTCTATTTTAGTTATTATTGTGGTATCATCGGCATGTAATAAAATCGAACAATTTAAATTGGAGTAAATTAGGACATTTGTAATAAGTAACACTAGACCAAGTATCGATCCCTGTGGTACTCAGTGTTTAGTTGATAGGAGGCCAAAACTTACTTCATTGAAGAAACTGGTTTGTTTACTGTCCACCAAATGCGTTTTTATTAGATTAAGAGCAGATATTTCCATCTCCCAATAAATATATTTGAAAAATAAGTTCCATAGAACAATTATTGATACAATTGTATCCAAAGACTATCTACCAAATAAATTTAATAGGAGAATGAATAATAGGCCCTAAAGATTAGCATTTCTATCTCCTATTAAACCATTTACTGAATAAATTTATAGGAGATAGAAAGATCGGCCGTCAAACTTGTATCAGTAAAACCATAAAACTGTAACTTATCTAATAATATGATGTGAAAAATACACGCTATATTTAAGTCCTAGAAAACTAATTCTAGGTAATCTCTATTTTCAAATTCATTCATATCAATTAGTTCTAAAACAGCTAGAGATATTGAACGCCCTATCATGAAATCAAACTGATTTTCTATTAGCAGACATTTTTTAAAGTATACTCACAAATTTGTTTTTTGATAAGGATTTCTAATATTTTTTAAATTTCTTGTAAGAATAATATTGGCTGATAATTTACTGAATTGTCTGCTGATCATTTTTTATAATTCGGTATTATTTTAGCAATTTCAAAGAAGCCTGAATATGTGCATTTTCTAATATATTAAACATTTTTGTTAAGGGTATGCTTAAAATATCCATTGCGTACTTAGGTAATTATTTTGTGATTCACATAAATATTTTTAGTACAATTATTTTTTATTTCATTTTAAATTTCCCTTGCCTCTATAAATCCTAACTCTCTAAATTTATTTATTTGACTATAAATGTATTGTTAAATAATCTTTGCTCGTATCGTATTCAACATGGTGAAAAATAGTTTTTTCAGAAGTACAATTTTAATCTTATCACTGGTGGTGCTCGATTTTACGCCAGAACAGCTGCGGTAACCGCTTGCGGCAATATCCGCTTCCCGCAATTAACACCCAAAACGGTGTTTGTCATTTTGTTCTTTTTTTTAAGTTAGTCTAAGATTAAGATTATATTAAATAGAATAAATTAAAACAGTTTATTAAATAACTTTATTTTAAATACATAAATAAAAATTTTTTACTATTAAAAATAAAAATGTATGGTTTACTGAAATATCCACATCAACAGGTTGACAATTAACAATATTCTGGATACCCATTTTCAATATTTTCGTCGTCAGAACTGGAGCCATCGTCAGATTTGTCATTCTCATAATTAATTAATTTACTCAAAATCTTCTTCACTATTCATTAAGATGTTATATAATTCGTTCTCTGATAATTATTTCTGTTTCTGAGGTTTAAATTTAGCCATTTTCAGTAAAAAAACGCACCGTATGCCAGCGTGAGGAAGAAATTTTTAAAAGCGCTGTCTCGAAGAAAATTATTTGAAGACGAACTACCGAATACACCATTACCGCCATAGCCCGATATGACGCGTTGGTGTACAAGGTTAGAGACGGCAAGTTATTATTATATTCATTATGGTGATGTAAAGAGGGTGATCGATAAATTAAATGTAAACAACGAACTCTCTATTTAATGGTATTTAATGACCTAGCTATTCGGGAAGACCTATATAATGTTCATCCACAGTCATTTTTCAAGAATTTATTTGTCAAATAAATTTGAAAGAGTTTTACAAAACAATCTCTGGTTTCGTACACTGTGTAATATTGTGGATCTCCTTGTAGGTAAAGAGGTCGACTTTTCTCAACCCAATATAAACGTCAAAAGTTAACTTATGAGTGAAGCTGGCAAGTCGTGCGGCGGTTCAGTGGTATGACACTAGATGTTAAGGGATAACGACCGGCGAACAAATACTAAATACAGAGGCGAGCCGCGAGAATGTGTATTAAAAAATACACGGCTGTGTTTATGTGTTGACGAAACGACAGATTATAAAAAAAATCTATTGTAAATGTTATAGTATGTATATTGGACCCTCTTAAATCGACATTTCCACTGTTACTAGCTAGCAAAAGACTAACTGAGTATACGGGCAAAAAAATTACGCGGATGGTGCTGCAAATGCAAAAATTTGACATGTCAACAAGTCAAGTGTTGATGTTTGTGACCTATGGTGCCGCGACAATGCGTTTGGTAGGCCGTTTTCTTCAAGAATACGGGTGTAGGTTGATACATGTTACGTGTAAAGTGTATGCTTTACATCTTGTAGCATAAACTATTCGACAAGATTTTCCAGAGGTAGATGCATTAATAGCAAATATAAAAAAAATGTTTCTTAAATCTCCTAAACGTCTTCGCTCATTTCACAGCAAGTGTCTTGCTATTCACGAACCACCACAGCCGATTCTTACAGGTTGGGGAACATGGTTGAGGCAGCTGAATATTTACAACAAATAAAAGCTGTCATACTACAATTCGATCCTGACGAGGCTGCAGTTATTAAGGAAGCCAGACAAAATTCAAAGATATTTCCGTTGAAACAACTAAAAAAACTATTCATAAAAAACTTACAAAACAGTGCGTTGTCGTTAGCGGAGTCACTGCAAATAGTGGACGAAGTAAATCGATTGTTACACGATATGTTAAAGCACAACACCGGTTTTACCAGATTAAGACAAATTTGTGCTGGTGTATTTCCAGATCCGTTAAGTTCAAAGACTATTTTAAATATGCCTGTATTACATCAGTAGATGTCGAATGATCGTTCTTAAAATATAAGCATATTTTTTCACCACAACGAACATCACTCACAGAGACAACCATAGAAACATACCTGATGCTACAAAGTTTTTACATATCTTCTCCAGTTTGTGATAACCAAGCTAGTTCATTAAGCTAGTTAAGATTGTAAGTTGGGCATACATTGTTATAAATTGTAAAAGTTTATTGCTTTCGGTACTAGTTAATTTCTTTTATTTCGCTTATTACGATGCGTACGCCTATGTCCCGCCGCACATTTCTGCCAGCTTTACTCATGAGCATCTAGAACAGATGCTGCTAATGTATTGGAACTCAAGAAATTGCTAGTGTACAGTGTTGTGTGTTCAATGAAATATGTATTATTGCTACTGTTATTTTGGATACTACAAAATTGCCAATTAAAAGGTAATATTATCATTTATCACATCTACATATGTGTATGTCGGCGCTGTGTTCTGGATCAGCCCCTGGTTTTCAAGTCATGTACGATTTACTCACGCTCTTTAGTGATTTATTTCTGGTAGCTGTTCGATATTCTTTGCAACCTCAACATAATAGTTATTAAAGTCAGCTGCATTAGGACTAATAGTTTTTTGTTTATTTTCCTATTTGCATTGGCAATAATACTATCCACATCCTTTTTTGAAGATTACTGCAATTTTTTATATAATTTTCATTCACATCTTTTTTATACAGGGATAGTTCTGATTTTATGTTTCTTCAAGCATTCATTATTCTTAGTGTATAAATTCACTAGGTCCGGTTTTTTAATTTTTAATTGAAATGTTAGATTTTCCCACGCAGTTTTTCGTTGTTCCAATTTACTTTATGTATAGGTTTATTATTGTTTTTCTCTATTTGCTTTGAAACAATGGGACATGAAATGTTTAAATTATTTGCAAGAAGTTATATTAATCTGTTACATTTTTTGTTTAAATTTATATCACTACTATGTATAAAATCAAAATATTCTCCACTTAGTAACTGCAAGTTAACTTATAATTTCCTTACTATAAATGTTGTCATTTATTGGCACATTAAACACAGCACAATGATCTGACAGATTTGGGTCGAACACCCCTGCTGAAAACTCATTAAAATTCACAAATATATTATTATCTATACAGTACTCATTACGGGTTTTATCGTGGATGGTAGGCAGAAAAGTAAATGAACCAGAAACGTCAGATGCACTAAGAGCTTCCTTTCCTTTCTTATTAACATGAATTTTAAAATCGCACCTAATATAAGTACGTGTTTATTTTTATTTACAAATTTCATCAACTGCTTTGTAACGCATTAAAAAAAGAACATTAAAGTTACCACTATAAATTACCCCCTCTTAAATGTATTTTTCTACAAAAGAAAACACAAAAAGATTCTAAATCTTCTTTATACACCACCATGATATATGTATTTTATCATCAAAAACCATAGGTATGTAAAGTGAAAAAGAAACTGTAGATTGAACTTTAAAATTATCAATAAAATTTTGTCCTAAAAAAAGAAAAAAGAAAAAAGAAATGTTCGCAACCACTGTAGTAAGCGATAAAATTACCAATTCGTTCTTAGAAACACAGTAAGCTTTAAATTTTTGTTCATAGAAAAAAAAAATAATTTTAAATTTTGCATAGTTTTATTTATTTTTCTGCAGCATTTCCTTTTATTGGAAACAACGGTTTGAGCCAACGAAACGAGGTTCTAAAAACTGAAAACCGAAAACTGATTGAAAATCAATTACATAATTCGGACGTTATAAAGTTTTAAATTTGCAACATGTTTTCCAATTGTACATTTTAATTGTTAAGTGGTCTATTTAAGATATAAATTTTCGGACAGAACATTTAATTAACCATTAATGGTTATAATTGTAGATGTTGTATATATTATAAAAAACGCTATTTTGTAACACTTACTTGGAATTTGCAGGGATGGAACCATAGGGGGAGCGTCCAATCCTGAAGTAATTGGGAAAATCCCCAGTCAGTTGGGAAAATATCTATAGCAAGTTTTTTGTGAATTTATAAAACATGCTAGCAGCCAGAATGCAAAAGTGAGGCCTCAACTTCTACTTACTGAACAGTTTTTTTTAACAATAAAAATAAAATATTTCTCTCTGCTTTATTCAAATAAATTTAGATATTCTAGATTTCTTAGTTAGTTAATAGCATAACTGCCTTTGGAACTTTTGGAAAGCTCATAAAGCACATTGTACATATATCTTAAACCAGATTATTGAGGAATTTATGGACAATCTACCCTTAACTGAGGCAAGAAATCAGTTCTTCCAACAAGATGGTGCACCACCTGATAATATCAGGACCGTTTCAGAATTATTAAATACTAATTTTGGAAATAACTGGATGGAAAGTAACGGACCAGTGATGTGACCACCACGATCACCTGATTTAACGCCACTTGATTTTTTCTTTTGGGGCCACATTAAAAACAAATTATACAAGAAAACCAGTACCGATATAAATGAACTCAGACAAAATTTTATAGACTGTGTGAATTCCATTTCAAGGGTGTAATTTATGTATCTATCATAACGGACATCAGTTTGAAAATTTACTTTAATTTGAAATTTTATTTTGTAATTGTAATGTATAATAAAATTAGAAATATCTGATATTTTGGTCTTGGCTTGTTGAAGGACCCACAATTAATGAGATTTTCTTTTAACCTCTTAAAAATAGATTTATTAGGTTATCTTCTTTCTGGATAGAGATTGAAGCATATTTTGGATACAATATCACAATTATTGTTATTACTTTGAAAAAGCATTCTAGCATATCATATTTCTCGTAATTTTCGTAAGACGTCTTCAGTTTTAAGATTAAAGGGGGGTGTAATTATGACACAAATAAAATTGTTAATATGCAATTTACTGACAAATTGATAAACACTGTCATAGATGACACACGCCTACTTGGAATAAATATAAAAAAACAAAAAAAAGTAATCTACTAAAAGACTATTTTCACTACTTACACATCAAAAGCGACCCCACATATGATATATAGTTTGAAAGAGAAAAAAATTTCCTTTTTAACTAAACTATAGCCAACTATGATTCTTATTTACAAAAATACAACTTTATGCCATAACTCGAAATTGCATCTTTTTTTCCTTAACTTTCTCGACGCCACTGTATTACATAGAAAAAGTGCCTCAAGAATGTAAAAAATGTTTTTTCATAACTTTACAAACAACCAAGATATTGACATGTGTCTAAAAGTCGAAAAATCGAACTTTTGTTTATAACTCGAAAACAAAAGGCGATAGCAAATTTTTGTTTTCGCCAGTGAACTTGCCTCAAAAAAAAAGTTTGAGAATGTGTCCTCCATTTTTTTTATATCTCTTACAGTTACCGAGTTACCCTATATAAACACTGAAATTTGCCACCCTGTACTGTACATTTCTTGCCAGGCTTACAGAACAAACACGGCTGTGAAACATACTTGCCTTGCCAACCCTAGCCCATACATTCAACTTTTTGGAAAAACTTTATATATTTTTCAGTTCCAGTACAAAAAGATCTCAACGTTTAAAAAGTAAACTTCAGACGATTGAAAATGTAATATCCCTTAAGAACCTATCAAAACAAGGTGGGCTGCTTGGGCAGAGACATTGAGAGCTGTTTGAAAGTATAACTTAAGTATTAACAGATATGAGTGATTTGTCCATTGAAAGTAAAACTAGGTTTACATAAACGTTTTATATCTTCTGACTTTTTAATCTGCTTGATTTTTTTGAAAAATATTTTTTTATAAATGAAAATTGTTACGAACATTTTAGAACAGGAAAATTTTAATTCAACAGTAATAATAATAATAATAATATTTATTAATGTATATAACAAAGAAAATGTTTTACACAAGTCAAGAAAAAAGATAAACGAACAACGAACATATAAGTAGCAAGATATCTACATGACAATATAAGTATAGAGTCAAAAATGAAAACAATAATAGACATATACATTACATATAACATTTGTATTACACATATAACATTTGTACTACACGTCTACACATATTGTAGAATGGGTCCAAAAAGTGGAGCATACAGCTTAAAAGTAAAAAAAACATACAACGTAATTATAAAAAGAAATACTGGGTTTTATAACAATTTTTATCCAAGAGCACTTTCTTCAATTTAGATTTGAAAATATGGATGTTTCTAGAACATTTAATATCATCTGATAGAAAATTTAAAAATTTACAGCCATTATAAAAGAAACTTTTTTGGTACAACGTCGTTCGACACGACTTTGATTGTAATAGGCCTTTTGACCTTGTTTTGTGATCATGTTCGGTCTGATTAGCAAGAAACTTATGCTTATTTTTGTATACATATATGCATACTTCGAGTATATATAAATTAGATACAGTTAAAATTCCTAATTTCTTAAAAGTACTGCGGCAACTCTCACGGTAACCGAGTCCAGAAATAATTCCCAGTTGCACTAGGTGTGATCATAACACATTAAAACTTATAAGAAGTAAGGTGAAATGGATAATTTCATTAAAGTACCCCACTTAACGCCGAAAAAAATGGGTATAAGTATGGATTTAGAAAACTACAGAAACAGGTTGAGCCAACAAAAATTGATGACACCAAATGCTAATAGCATATTATCGTGGTCGGTTTTCGAGAAAAATTCGAATAATTGAGGTTCGTTTCGATATCTGCAATTTTCAGAAATGGGCCTAAATTTTATTTTAGAAAATCTTTGCTTCTCATTTCTTTTAATTAATAATTTACCATATTACTGACGTCCAAAAAATACAATAAACAAGATTTTTATTAGCAGTAAACAGATCAGCTACTGATTTTGATTTCAAGCATTGATAACTTCTATATATCTGGATCGATTTTAGTACACTTTATATCTGTGGATAGCAAAATTTATTGGCATAAGGTCAATCTATAAAAATTTGTCTGCATTGCCAAGAATAGGATGTAAAGTTATTTGAAAAAGGTGTTACCCATCAATATTATCCATTTTTTACGAAAATGAGAATGATTCCGGTGGTTTATTTTGTTTAGTTGTAATTTCGCAGCCTGTGTCTATTTTAATACCTTGTGGAAACCAAACAGCATTGTGGAAATAAAAATCATTTAAAATGCTTTAATCATGGCCCAACAGCCACAACATATCAAAGACGCAGACAATTCCAGCAAAAAAAAGTTTAGTATCTCGAAAAATGCACATACAATTAAAAAGAATAATAATACGGACCGCTAATTTCAAAACCGTTTCGGAAAAATAAAATTAGTTAACACAAAATAGCTTTAAAATGAAGTTAAAAAATGTATGCTGGTAGTGATACTTTCTCCTAGTTTTATGTTAATGTCATACTTTCGTTCAACATCCTGTATATCATATTTTTCGTAATCTAGACAAATAGGATATGACTGACTTGCAAGCCAATGAAATTGGCTATTCACACATGTAAATGCAGTAAAATCGATTCAGATTTGTAGGAGTTTTCAGTATTTAAAATTACCTTAATTTCAAATATTTGAAGTAACCCTCAAATTTTGATTTAAAAAATTATAAACACTTTTTATTACTTGTCTAATTTTCACTTTATTTGTTATTTTACAACTAGTTTCATCCTATTCGGACATTTTCAAGTAAACTAAATTATATACAGATTTTACTTTCATTTAAATATAAACTGAACTGAATAGAAGGATGGGTCACTTTATGGTTGATAATAAAATTCAAATTTGTACAGATGTTATGTTTTTAAATGTAGGGGTTTTTTCAAGCTAGTAAATTATATTATGGTGTGATTTTATTAGCAGCAGTTTATCTGAATAAGTTTAATAACGGAGAATTATTTAAATCTATTTGGTCGTTTAATATGTTGTAATTTTTATTCCTATTTAATTTATTAATTTCTAACTCTTCTAATAAATTAAGTTTTTTACTTTTCCCACAAATATGTAATATTTTAGGTTAATGGTCGTCAGTTATTGTATGACCAGAATCTGTTAGATGTTTATAAAAGTTGGAATGTTGTTTTTGTCTGTGAATATGTTCTCTGTATCTTACTCCAAACGATCTACCTGTTTGACCTACATATGAGGCGTTATATTCTGGACAATCTAACCGATATACACCACATTTTTTAAAGATACCAGTTTTTTGTTTTGCATTGAAAAGATATCTGCCTATATTTTTGTTAGAACTAAAAGATGTTTTAATATTAAATTTGGAAAAAGTATTGCTAATTGAACAGGAGAATTGACCTGAATATGGTAATGAAATGTATGTTTGAACTTTTTTCTCGTTAATAGTGGGATAAAGTTCTTTCAAGAGGGACTTATTTTGTTTTTTATAGATTGGATTGTTGATTATATTTTGAGGGAACCCGTTATTATGTGCTATAAGTCTTATTGTGTCTAATTCTTCTTTTGAATCTGTCTCAGATAGAGGTAAGCTGAAGGCTCGGTGTGTCATAGATTGATATGCGGCTGAATATTTATGTCACTCCGAATTTGAAAAAAGAAGACTTACACATATGAACTGTGAAGCCCCAAAGTTGTATGGCTTAGTTAAATTACACAAAGACAATAAACCCATTAGACCAGTGGTTTCATACACAAATGCACCAATACGTAAGTTATCTGAATTACTTAATAACGAGTTTAAATCTATTACAAAATTTAAGCCAGAAAATACAATTAATAACTCCTTAGACTTAACAGTGAAATTAAACAGCCTAAATATTCACCCCAACTCTACAAAATTAGTATCGTTTGATATGTCGAATATGTTTCCTAATATCCCCCACTTCGAATGTCTTCCTTTAATTTCAAATATACTAGAAAAAATGCAAAATTATTCCAAAATCAAAAAATGAAATACTGCAAACATTCAAGTTGTGTTTAGATCAAAATTATTTCCAATTTAATGAGGACATCCTTATACAAAAAACAGGGCTCCCTATGGGTTCGCCACTTACCCCCTTTTATCCGATATATTCATGGATAATCTTGAAAAAACTATATTGGATTCTCCAATATCAAAAAAACATAATATTATCTTTTGATACAGATACGTTGATGACATCCTAATAGGTTTTAAAGGGACAGACAGACAATTAAAAATACTCCTCGATTTTATCAATAACACACATAATAATATATCTTTTACCTTAGAAACAGAGAACGATAATAAATCGATAAACTTTCTCGACTTAACTATAAAAAGACATAAAACATCATTTTCCTATAATATTCACCGCAAACCAACTTTTACAGACGCCACTATACCCTTTAATTCCTATAACCCTCTCTCCCACAAATTAGCCGCATATCAATCTATGACACACCGAGCCTTCAGCTTACCTCTATCTGAGACAGATTTAAAAGAAGAATTAGACACAATAAGACTTATAGCACATAATAACGGGTACCATCAAAATATAATCAACAATCTAATCTATAAAAAAACAAAATAAGTCCCTCTTGAAAGAACTTTATCCCACTATTAACGAGAAAAAAGTTCAAACATACATTTCATTACCATATTCAGGTCAACTCTCCTATTCAATTAGCAATACTTTTTCCAAATTTAATATTAAAACATCTTTTAGGTCTAACAAAAATATAGGCAGATATCTTTTCAATGCAAAACAAAAAACTGATATCTCTAAAAAATGTGGTGTATATCAGTTAGATTGCCCAGAATATAATGCCTCATACGTAGGTCAAACAGGTAGATCGTTCGGAGTAAGATATAGAGAACATATTCACACACAAAAACAACATTCCAACTTTTATAAACATCTAACAGATTCTGGTCATACAATAACTGACGACCATCAACCTAAAATATTACATATTTGTGGGAAAAGTAAAAAACTTAATTTATTAGAAGTGTTATAAATTAATAAATTAAATAGGAATAGAAATTACAACATATTAAACGACCAAATAGATTTAAATAATTCTCCGTTATTAAACTTATTCAGATAAACTGCTGCTAATAAAATCACACCATAATATAATTTACTAGCTTGAAAAAACCCTACATTTAAAAACATAACATCTGTACAAATTTGAGTTATATTATCAACCATAAAGTGACCCATCCTTCTATTCAGTTCAGTTTATATTTAAATGAAAGTAAAATCCGTGTATAATTTAGTTTACTTGAAAATGTCCGAATAGGATGAAACTAGTTGTAAAATAACAAATAAAGTGAAAATTAGACAAGTAATAAAAAGTGTTTATAATTTTTTAAATCAAAATGGATTTTCACAAAGTAACTTCTTCAATCAACTTTTTCAAATTTTGAGTAGTGTATTTATGATGAAAGATGTATATAATAAATAATAGCTCTTTCCGCTTATTGATTAATGAATTCCTTTTCCATTTCATCAGTTGTGCGTTAAAAATATTTACCTACTTAAATCAACAAATAAAATATTAATAATATAAAATATTTCTAAATCTATTCAATAATGTTCATTTGTCCAGATGGTGAGGAATACATATTAAAAAAGTTGCTCAAACCGTTTGATGGTATCTCGAACTCTCTATGAGTTAAATTAATCATAACAACTACAAAAACACACACTGCATGACTGATTTATCGATAAAGTTATATTTTTTAAACATATATTTATGTATGTGTAAAATAAGGTAAATAACACAATGAAATAAGGTTGAAAATTATTACAAAGATCATGTCTTATTAAAGAGAAAACAATAAATTACATCAAATTTTAGCAGTATTACAGATGGCCCTTTATAGGGCAAGAACATCGATTCCTGTCCTTTCTGAACACTTTCAAATTACAACGGATTTAACCACAAATGGGTATATATAAAATCTATCACGAACGCCTATGTAAGAGCGGTCAAGGTCATTTACAAAGTTATCCCTCTCGCCCGCAGAGCTCGTGCCGTGATTTGTTTGCTTCGTTTTACCTTCCGTGTATTTCACCATTTCACTTTCATTCAATATTCCCGGCGAATCCGCCAAACCTCAACTTTAAGTAAATGGGAAGGGAAATTCACTTTTCTCCGCCACGTGGAAAGTAATATTTCAAATCTTTTAAAGTGTCTCTCTTATGTATTGACCTTGCTAAGGGATATTGCTGAATTGCGGAGTCTACAAGGTGATATCATTTTCATTCTTTAACTGATTTACTTTCCGACTTTTCGAACAATTTAAAAATTTAATTAGTTATAGACCCACTATAATTAAATAGTTATTATATCTTACCTTTTAACATTTTAAGAAGACTTTTAAGTACAGGAGTTTTAGTTACAAGAAAATATGTTATCAATAATTCCAGCAAAATTTAAATAGAAATATAGTACAGTGGGGCAATAGTTCGTTCGACTTCGATATGTCGAGTTCTATGATAGCTAGAAACTTAATTTAAAACCATAAAAAAACTATATATAATAAAAAAAGTCTATAACAGGAAATTGTTTTCGAATATACAGGGTGCATCAAGACGAATCGACAGGGTCAACTAACATTTTTTTAAATGGAATGCCATGTACACCAGAAAATTTTTTGAAACCTCTTTGTGGCCTCCTTTCACTCCTCTATTATTCTTGAATTTCTCCCAACCACTTGGATGTAATGATTTTTGAACCCAAAGTGATGAACATCCAATTCGAAATAGCTACACGACTTGACATTTTGTTACAATTTCTTTTTATACATATAAACGAGGAACTCAATATATCCTCTTGATAACAAAAAAAAGTCTTTCTATTAATGCCTAAATCACACAAAATATTACAAAATTTGAGCACTGCTTTTTAAAAACATAATTTAAAAAAAAAACCAGCCGACACTACATCAGATTTCACATTCGTTCTTACAGTTGCGCAATAGTGTGCAAGAGAACCAACACTTATGCAGCCTCACCTATTGTTACAGATTTTATATACAGGGTGTCCCAACCAAAAGTAGGTACCCTGAATAACTTTTGAGATAAAATTTTTTTTTGAAAAATAGGTGAAACACGTCGACCTTGTTTCCAAGGGGAACATATTTTAATGAAATACTTGTATACCTATCATTACTCCTCTACCCTACACGGCCACCCCCCTCAAAAAAATTTAAATGGCAACGGGGTCGAGTGATACATCTTTTGAAAGGTCTTTCAATTCCCTACATAATGTGTATTTTTTTTAAACTTTTATCGATTCGTTCTTGAGGAAAATAATTTTATTTTTGATGATTACACCCAATTGAAATCATTTAAAAAAATCTAAAATACACGGCACTGGGTATTGGAATTTATAAAAAAAAACTAAATTTTTTAGTGTTCTCAAATCAACACGAGTTTTTTTCGACAAAAAACATTTTCCTTGTCCGTTTAGTTTTAGAATAATAAAAGACACATAAATATTTGATAGTCCTTGAACATTAATTTGTTTACAACCAATTTTAAATTGAGATACATTTTACCAGAGTGAGTTCTCAAAATGGTTTACACCCTTCAGGGGGAGAATAGAAATTGTCAGCATTTATTTTAAAAACGATAATTGTGCTAGAGCTACGGAGCGCACATTCAATAGAAATCACCCAGATAGAAGGGTTGGTTCTTAGTATGTTTTACAATTATTGACAAAATTTATGGAAACAGGTTCTGTAGTAAACAAAAAGCATGAACCTCAGCGACCGATTAGGAATGAAGCAGTCGAAGTGGCAATTCTGGGTAATTTGCAGATGGATAATACTCAATCGATCAGGAAAGTAGCTGAGGCTTCCTCGAAGAAGACGATAATCTTTTAGAGGGCGAACTGCTTTTTTCAACAGGATGGGGCACCCCCACATTTTGCTATAGCAGTCCGTTAATTTTTGGATAATCGGTTTTCTGAGCGTTGGATTGGAAGAAGAGGTCCTGTGGAGTGGCCCGCTAGGTCACCCGATTTAACTCCCTTGGATTTCTTTCTGTGGGGACATTTGAAATCGAAGGTATTTGCAACAAAACCCGCATCTCTGGAAGAGTTAAGTGAAAGAATTGTTCGAAAATGCCGTTTATTGAGTCCAGATGTGTTCAGAAATATTCGTACAGAATTTCAAGACAGATTAAACTACTGTAAAGAAGTCGGTAGGGGTCATTTTGAAAATACATACGATAATTTGAACTTCTTCTTTTATTTTTATTTCCCGAACCTAAAATAATGAAACAATTATTTCTCAGGAACGAATCGATAAAAGTTTTAAAAAATACATAGTTATGTAGAGAATTGAAAGACCTTTCAAAAGATGTATCACTCGACCCCCTTTGCCATTTGAATTTTTTGAGGGGGTGGCCGTGTAGGATAGAGGGATGATGATAAGTATACGAGTATTACATTAAAATTTGTCACCCTTGGAAACAAGGTCGACGTGTTTCACCAATTTTTAAAAAAAAATTTATCTCCACAGTTATTCAGGGTGCCTACTTTTGGTTGGTACACCCTGTATACGTTTGATTAGATCTTTACATGAATAAGAAATTTCTGATAAATCCGATCATATCATCTGCCATGATAAATCATTCAACCCCCATCCGCATTCGGTTGGAGACGGTACACATATTGTGCGTTTGTTTGCTTGTCATCAATTGTGTCCAGCTTAGGAAGCGCTACATACATAATCTTTGTCCATGGCACACTTTCAAGCGGACGATTTTTGATCATGAACAAGTCTTGTCTTGCAACATTTGTATTGTTACTGGTTGAATAGTACAGTAGTACTATGTATCTCTTAAGAATGTCTAAAATTTTCGTAAGAGTGGATATTTGTGGTAATTGAATGAAACTGCAGTAGTTGCTTCTTTAAAGAGCATCCATGTTTTCCAAGTTGATTTTTTTTTTTATTATTTATATATATAAAACTAGGATTGCTATCAAAGCCTGTGAAAACATGATATCCCGGTAAAATAATATCACTTTCCTTTCCAAATACTGCAGCTATGGATGAACCGGAATAAAACTGTAATTCTCTGTAAAACCGTATCCAGGCCTTTTGTTGACAAGATAGAGAAGTAGGCAATTAATGTTAAAACTAAAATATCGGTATCTACAGTGCGTATAACAATTTTTTTAAACCGTTTTCTACTATGCCGTAGTGATGCGGCGGTATTATGCTTGATTCAGCTTCGTTATGGTCAGGACAAGTAACATTAATTAGGGAACTTTGGGCAGTAACATTTCTTCTTCATCTGCAGTGGTTACAATCTGTACAGTTCTGATAGTATTTATAACTAATCTTCCAAGTAGACTAAAGAGCTCTTCTTCGTTACTTGAAATTCTCAAGAAATCTTGTCAATTTTTAGATAGCTATCTTTTTAGATTAGTTACTGATGTCCCTTATTAGAGTTGAGTGACTACGTAGGTCGGACGGAATGGCTACTACATTGCATCCCGGGGATCTTCATGAGATTTCAACCTAAGATCATAGACTTAAAGCCTGACTTGTGCCACGACGTGGCATGGTAAAGCTTCGACCTAAAATCATGGACTTAAGACCTTACTGGTGCTTTAAACTATGGCTGAGATAGGATTTCAACCCAAGATCATGAACATAAAATCCTACCTTTACGTGTACAATAAATAATGATAACTGTGTATTCCCGATGCTAATCTAATTATATAGTAGGTACTGAGGTTTTAGTTAACTAACTCGTTTCTTAGGGTGAACTGTGTCTGGAATTGAATAGACCAGAGATATACCTGAATATTTTTAAAATGTACAAAGTTAATTTAGATGACTTCGAGCCTGTCTGTTTTACAACTTATCGTGAGTGAGTACGGGTGTCGAACGGATCATCAAATACATTACAGACCGGAGCACTCTACGAGATCCAACCTAAGATCATGAACTTAAAATATCACGCGTGCTGTGTCGCGTGTACACTTGATTTCAATAAAAACTGGTACACTTTCTTTTAGTTATGTAAATCATTCGTTCTTTGATTGATATTAATAATCTTACAAATGTCACTGTGACGTTAAACAGTGGCGTCATTATTAAAAATGGTTCGACATCTAACAGATATTAAAAAATTTCGAATTATTTCTAAAATTGAAGATGGTTGGTCCATAAGAAGTCTTGCTGCTGAATACAATGTGAGTAAAACCACGATAATGAGTGTTAAAAAACAATGGGAAATCAACCAAACGGTATCCCGTAAAGTTGGTTCCGGTAGGCCCAGAAAGAGCAATAATCAAGAAGATGAAAATCTTATAAATTACCTAATAGAAAACCCTTTTCAGACTGCAGTAAATGCAATTTCAGAGACAAATTTCCCTGTTTCGGTATCTACTGCTTGCAGAAGAATAAAACTACAAAGCGACTTGAAGAGTTGTTCAGCGGCTAAAAAATACAAACTTTCAGAAGAAAAGAAGCAGGGTAGGATTATTTTTGCACTCAACTATATAATCAATGATGAAAACTTCTGGGGACAAGTTGTCTTTTCTGACGAAAAGGTTTTTAAATCCTGTAACGATGGACATGTTCGCGTATATAGGCCTCCTTCCACTAGATACGACGAAAAATATACTTTCGGTCCACAAATATCAGGAAGGTTTTCAGTCAATGTCTGGGCTTGGATGAGCCTAAAGGGGTTAGGTGTGTGTTGGAATAGTGGTGGTCATCTCAATTCCATTAAATATATTGAAATATTAGACAATATTATGTTGCCGTGAGTAATAGAGGTGTTTCCGGAAAATAATTTTATTTTCCAACAAGACAACTGCTCCATACATACGGCCCATCGTGTCAGGCAATGGTTTCTTAATAAAAACATAGAGTTGTTACCGTGGCCATCTAAAAGTCCGTATTTAGATCCAATTGAAAATGTATGGGGACTAATGGTGAAACATATAAGAAAATTAAATAACTATCCAAATAATGCCCAAGAATTGGAAGGGATAATTGAAGACGCTTGGGAGAACTTGTCGCAAGAAGTTGACCTTGCAAGAAATCTGATTTTGTCCATGCCTGCAAGACTTCAGGCAGTTTTAGACGTTAATGGAGCAATGACAAAATATTAGTTAATTCTGTATTACGCAATTGAAGTTCATTTATTTTATTTTTTTTTATTGTATTTTTATTTTCAGTTTGCATTGTTTACATTTTTTTTAATCTCAAGTGGTATTTTTGTGTTCTTATTTTAAAAATAGCATTATCATTATTCAGTTAGTATTTTAATTACAACCATTAGTAGAATTATCCGTAACAAATATTATATATATATATATATATATATATATATATATATATATATATATATATATATATATATATATATATATATATATATATATATATATATATATATATATATATATATATATATATATATATATATATATATATATATATATATATATATATATATATATATATATATATATATATATATATATATATATAGAGTGGTGTTCCTATACTTTAAAACAGGAACTGGTGCTCAATACCGTACCAAAATAAAAAGTTCAAAGTATCGCTGTATCATAGAGTGCCATAGTGACACTTCCCCTCTAGTCTAGATAGACAAGCGACGAGAGGAAGGAAAGGACGTCACAGTTTCTGCTCCCCCTCTTCTGTCTAGTTTCACGTTTAATGTTTGGTGTAATGTTTTTGCTCCAAACCAAATCATTTCTTCGACAGCCAAAACCTTCAAAGTATTCACAAATGTGTGGGTAAAATGTGTTTATATATATAATAATCATCTAATGTTGTTGAGGAGTGTGGCTTTAAAACGATAGTAAGAATTGTATCATCATAAACTATAGCATCATATGTTCTTGCGTAGTATGGTCATTCGTGTCTTCTAGAATGTGTCAGCTTTATTGCTAGGTCAAAATTCCCCATTACTGGAAAATGCTGGCGGAAATGGTTGATTTCGTGTTTGAAAAAATTGTGCATATCCAACTGACATGACGGTTCTATGTAATTATTAAGTCTGGAAAACAGCTAGATATTTGTTTTTAAAGTCTTCAGTATAGCATTTTTCTTGCTAGCGCTCTTCGCAGAAGTACTGAAGAGGGAGAATTTTGTTCGTTTTCAAAGGTTGAAATATGAGTGAAGAATTTCTTACCAGTTGTTTCCTAATGAAACTGGAAAATCTTAATACAAGTTGAATAAACTGTTGCATTAACTTGCTTGTTTACAATAATCCTTCTGGTCTTCATCATTCTCTAAAAATGGGTTTTCAAGCTCTTGTAGTGAATTGTATAATGCTTGAACCCTAGCAAAATATTGTATGTCCCGTTGTGTAAAGAGAGACCACCTACTTGTCATCCAATATTTATTATTAGCCTATTATTGATACGAAAAATGAAATTCTTGAACTCAAAAACATATGTCGATACCAAATACTCTAAATACTTGTATATGTAGAGAAAATTGTAGTTTTTCCACGAAACACCAAAATATTTGCTGCACTCAACGCGCAGTTTGCCTCCAGATGGTGCCAACTTGGTTGGCGAAACGTGCGTCGAATGCAGCGTAGTGTTTTGGTGTTTCGCAGAAAACTACGACAGTATTATTTACTTTCATGCATGGGAACATTACTTGCAAAAGGCGTACGTCATATACTTACTAATGTACATCCTTATTTATGATTTGTAGTGCCCTTTCTCTTAAAGAAAAATAAATAATTTAGTAAACAAGAAATTACTAATTGACGCATATTTTTAAAAAAATCTGAAATTTTATTATTTGTTTTTAGGTACTCGTAGTAGAGGATCCGAATTAAAGACGACCTTCACCCATTCGTTTAATGGATGAAAACTATTTTATATTAATTTTAATATGTTATAAAATATATCGCGAGTGGGTTGGCAAGACTATGATTAATTAAAAATTCAAAAATAACTTTTTTTTAAACATTGCACTCATTTGTTTAAGGAACAAATTTTATTCCAATCGAAACTATGAAGCCTATAGAATATGCAAATGTTAGGTTGTCTATTTTTTTCCTGGCGCAACTATTGGGTTGGCAGGTATAAACAGGTAATTCGATACTAGTAATTTACATTCATCTGTTTAATGGATAAATCTTATATCAAAATTAAGGTAATTAAATTGCGAACAGAGTAATATAGGGTTGTCTGCGAAAAATCTGGTTTAAATTCCTGTTGGCGAGCTTTAAAACGCGAAATATTGGTGAGAATGAAAATATGCGACAAAGAGTCCGAGCAAACTATCCGGTGCGATAGAAGAGGACGCAGCATTGCAGCTGCGCGTGGCTCGTCCATCGGATGAAAGAGAGTGCGCATACTATTTGTTTGTCGAATGAAAATGAATGATGTTACAGAAAGTCGCAGAAATCAGATAATTTTCTGGTTGATTTTGTTTAACAAAAATTCTTTAAAGAAATGATAAAAAGCTAACGTGTCGAAAATTGAAAAAAAAACCATAGTAGGTTAGGTGCAAATATTAAAAAAATTTTTTTTAAATAATTTGTTTGGCCAAAGCAAAATTAAAAAATTTTCAAATTACACGATCTTTAGTGTCATTATTTCATTATAAATAAAATATAGAAGATATATTTACTATTATATTATAGTTTAGAAGATTCATTTACTATGTACTTACTGTATTCTCCGTACAAAAGTTATTAAATTCTTCATTATATTTATTTCCTAAAGCAGTGATTTTTTTTATAACACGAGGTATGATGACCAACAAAATCGAGTGACGCGTTGGTTAGCTCAACTTCATTGTATTTAAAGTTCTTTTTTTTACGAGAAGCCAACTTCAATGAACAATTTTTAAAAGTTTCATCATTAAAATCAATTACAGAATCGTCCGAGTCACACGAAAAACACTTTTTAGCCATTTTTATCATAATATATTGTCAATTAATAACAACGATGCGTAGTAGCATGTTCTCTTGATTCGAATATTGAGGTTAACTGCTCCAAAATAATGCTCAGAGTATTTACTAGTCTATCGCTACCCTTCTCAATTGCACGACCAAATAGTATGCGCACTCGATTTCATCCGCGCGCAGCTGCAATGCTGCATCCTCTTCTATCGCACCGGATAGTTCTCTCGGACCTCTTTGTCGCATATTTTCATTCTCACCAATATTTCGCTTTTTTAAAGCTCGCCAACCGGAATTTAAACCAGATTTTTCGCAGACAACCCTATATCATTATGTTCGCAATTTAATTACCTTTATTTCGATATAGATTTATTCATTAAACAGATGAATGTAAATTACTAGTATCGAATTACCTGTTTATACCTGCCAACCCAATAGTTACGCCAGGAAAAAAATAGACAACCTAACGTTTGCATATTCTATAGGCTTGATAGTTTCGATTGGAATAAAATTTGTTCCTTAAACAAATGAGTGCAATGTTTAAAAAAAAGTTATTTTTGAATTTTTAATTAATCATAGTCTTGCCAGGAATTTTTTTAGCCAACCCACTCGCGATATATTTTATAACATATTAAAATTAATATAAAATATTTTTCATCCATTAAACGGATAGGCAAAGGTCGTTTTTAATTCGGATCTTAGACTATCATACAATTGAAGATTTAGGAAAAGTATGGAGGTATTTTGATAAATACCTAAATAATATTTCTTTAAGAAATTACGCATTATAATTAAGCAATGCATAGATGATAATTTGATGATCTCAAAAATATGTGCTATTTTAAATAACCTACATTTAAATAAACATGTCCTAATCCAATGAAACATTTTATGGTTACCTTGCACATTAAAAACAATTATTTTTAGAAAGACAAACATATTGGAAAATCAGCTAACGCAATGAATTAAATAAAATTTTATAAATCAAGCCAGTGTTTCCTATTAACCTTTTGGCATGACCCACATTCATACATTAAAGATTTGTGATAAATCTTTCCTTACTGTACAAAATCCTTCTTATATTGTAATGAATTCCACGTGTGTATATTCTCCTTTGAATTTTCAAGCATAAAAGATTGTTGTGAGGGATAGCAATTCAAAGAATAACCCTTTGATAAGTAAATATGTATATTCATTTGCATGTCACGTACGATTTAAGCTCTCTATACAGATTAAATTAAAAAGTCGAGTAAAACAACACTTGAAACTTCAATGAATATTAACAAAAGGCCAATGCAGTTCGTTACCATATAGTTTCCGGGGAAAAACATAATTAGACGAAGTGCCAGTTTATGTTAGAAAATACAAATATGGGAAATTATATGCTGATACCGGAACACCTAGTATTAGTTAAGTAACTTATTTTGAATTTTTAGAAAAGTGGAACTTCAATGTAACAAAGAAATGGTTGTTTATCGAGTATGTGCAGCGGAACATCACAGGCAATCAGCATTAAGAGCAAATCGAACGTAATCTGTGTTGTCGAAGGTACGCCATTTTTTTTTTGTTTTATGTTGCACATAATCTACGTGACGTTTACAATCACGTTTGTCCCAGTACATCAGGTCTGTCTCGCACACCTTACAAATTATTGCAACACCATTGTAGAATAAATCCGGGAATTCAAACCTTACAATGCGTAGACACATTATCTTTTCTCCAAACCCCTCCGCGGACGTAAAGTCAATTTTTTATTTTCAAAATAAAATTCATTATATTGAGCAGGTTTTTTAGAATTTTTCCTGTGTACCTACAATCACCCGCATGTTCTCGGTAAACTGACTTTTTTAATTATTACATTTTTTCTATCTTCTATGAATTATAATGCATTGTTTGTTTCTGTGCACGAAAATGCCTCCATGCAGAATTATAAAAGGTGAAAAATGACATGAGCTGCCAAAACACCGACAAGTAGGAGGGCCCAGCCGTACCTCGGCGGTATTGTCGTCTTGGCTGGATACCATTTTTTGCCAACTTTGTCCCTCATGTTATATTGTTTGTTGATTTTTATATATTTATATATGAAATAAATAAAATAAAAAGTAGCCTTAATTAGAAATGTATATAAAATAGGAAATAAAGCTGATTAAATTTGAATTGGAATTGGGAATTCACTGATAAATTTATTCATTTTGTCAGCGTATGGTCGTTTTTTACCCTTGGGCAGGTCTGACATACTTTATGATTAAATTAGTATCAAGAATAAAATACAACAAATGAAATTATCAACAATACAACGCAGAGGAATAAATCACGTTGTACATACCACGTGACATAACAATAGACTAAAATCAAGTGTTAGTTTTTGCTAAAATAGTAAACAAGTCTCGCTTACGTATTTGGGTATTTCTCTACCGGCACCGCCTATGACTTGCGGACCGATTTTCCAACTGTTTATAAATGTAGTTCTAGCATTTTAAACGTAGGACAAACAGTTTTTGAGAAAAAGTACGAATTAAAAAATTTAGTTATGAGCCGATACATATCCCTACTTCAGCAGCCTCTAACTCGAAATCTATTAGATCTATCGAAAATATTGTTACGCCACTGGACTGTGTAGACTGGTCAGATGAGACTGGAATTGTATGGGAACGGCCGGGAATATTCTGGAGTGCTCTAGACCGGGTGAATGGATGTATAAATAAGACGCACGGTGGGCCGAGACTTAGTCTGAAGTCGAACGTGAACGAGTAAAGAAGAAATACGAAAGAGACTTATAAGTGTTCAGTTGTGATTATAATTAGGATAGTGATTAATCTATTGTTGTTAATTGTTAATTAGTAAATAAAGTAGTGAGTAAGTGTTACCTGGACTTTCAATCAACGAATCTACGAGTATAGGTGTTTGTGTGGATAGCAAACACGTAACAATATGAAAGGACCTTTTTAGAGAGAAATATTTATTTGTAACATTTTCTCTCTCTCTCTCTCTCTCTCTCTCTCCACTTATTTTCATGTAAGACACTATTTTGCTAAAAAAAATCGAAAAACCGTAAAAATTCAATTTTTTGAGTGGTTAGGTGAAGCTCGCTCATTAGGCGTGTGAAATTTTTTCTTCTGAAATGTCTAATTTCCACAAACTATAAAATTCACATGTATACATATTATTCTACGCAGGGTAATCTATTCAAGGAAACACGAAGAAACACACCACAACAGAATAAATTACCAATTACGCTAATAATATTCTGAAATCGCATACTCGTCAACGAACATTTTTGCAAAGAAAAACTACTGATACTACTGGACCGATAACATTTAAATGATAACAATCCTTATTTTGACAATACTAAACCTGTATAGTGTTGGTCAAAAACTAGAGACTCCTTCTTAGTGTTGTATTTTCTACGTCACTGAGTATACTACATACCGTGCAGTCCCCATGCTACTTTCTTGAGCCGTTTGGATTTTTTATTGAAATTTGGGTACGATATTTCCAGACAGGTTAGGTACTTTTGGAGCATAAACGCAATTACTGATATTCCAATATGGTGTCTAGCTGCCATATTGGATTTTCTAACAACGTGTTACAGAGGTGTGATGATTGATGAATATAAAATTAAAGGTCTTTATGTCGCCAATATTGATCTAGAACTTCATGATGATTCCTCAAAGCGTACGGAATTGACGCCCTAATCATTTTTTATACGAAAAAATGATTAGATCGCCAATTCCATACTCTTTAAGAAATCCTCATGAAATTTTACAGCGATATTGGCAACACAAGGACCCTTAATTTGATATATAAGGCACCTCTATATCACGCTATAGGAAAATCCAATATGGCGTCTGGCTGTCATATTGGTTTTTTCAGAGTGATATAGGGGTGCATATCAAATTAATGAGTATTATTCCGCCAATGTCGCTATAAAATTTCATGACGGTTCCTTAAATAGTATGGAAATAGAGTCTAATCATTTCTTTATACGCAAAAATGATTAGGTCACCAATTCCATACGCTTTCAGTAAACATCATTATATTTTAAACCGACATTGGAGACATAAAGACCTTTAATTTGATATGCACACTCCTGTACCACGCTGTAGGAAAATCCAATATGGCGACAAGACGCCATATTGGCATACCGGTAATCGAGTTTATGCTCAAAAAATATCTAGCCTGCCTGGGAATATCGCCCCTAAATTTTAATAAAAAATTCCAAACGGCTCAAAAAATAGCAGAGAGGGTGGGCGACTTTAGGACCTCACTGTATATTAAAGTCTAACTTATTTTCGGACATAATGAGTAGTAAGGCTACTACCAGTCACTGATGTCTTAGTGACTCATAGCGACCTGCAAAGCAGGTACCAAGAGCTTCGAACTCTAACCCTGGTGGGATAAACTATATACTGAATAAGATTTACAGTACACAACTACTCGCGGGCAAAAGCCCCGATGTCATGTTTGGTATCTAAGATCATTTGTCAGTTCCTCACTAGACATAGATCGGTTTCGAACTTGTTATGTTCTCATCCGTATGCCATAATTAATGGAAAAGACAAATAATAATAGCAAACCGGGCTAGCCTAAAGCAGACTAAGCATAACCGTCATAGTGAGTGATCCCTTATAGCCCACAACGTCCTAGGGACGTCCATTCTAAGTCTATTTTATGTACAGACGTCCATGGACATAAAATGGACATCCAAAGGACGTCCGTATCCGACCATTATATGTACAAACTTCCAAGGATATAAAATGGATGTTCGATTGACGTCCATGTTTGGACATTTAATATACCAACTTTAAAGGACTTAAAATGGATGTCTGACGGACGTTGCTGTTTGGACACATTTTGAAATTGTGTAGAAAATGTTCATTTTGCGAATAGATGAACACTCACGTTTTATAATTTTTTTGCAGGGATAGCGTGATTTGATTGATTTAACTAAGTAAATTCTTTTCAAATTATTTCCACTAGGTGGTGATATTCTGGTTCTAGTTCCTAAAAAAATATTTTTAGGTTTGTTATGTTTCCTTGTGAGTTGGTATATGGGCGTGTCCTATGTATTCATAATGATAACAATAAATTCAAAAATTAAATCTATTACATAAAAAATGAAAAAGTAAAAACATCTATAAATCATATCTGCATTATAAAAATAACATAATAACAGTATTGTATTGTATTAAAGTATTAAGTATACGTCGAGTGTTATGCACGTAAAATGAATAATATTAATATATGATGTGAAAGCTACAAATGCAATTCAAAATTCGCGCGAGTGGAAACGCACATGTTCCATGTTGCCAAGTGGAAAAATAATAAATTCTTAACAATTGATTTCAACATTCAACAGATAATATCTAAAGAACTAAATAAAATCGTGTGTATCAGGTATTATCGTCATTTATTATTATTATTTTTTTTTATACAAAGATGTTACAGTTACAATTATTATCATCTTATGAACAAAAATGATGCCGTGGCGGGAAGTGAAGGTATTGGATTTGGCAACAATGCTAAGTAAGCGTCCTTCTGGAAAAAGTGATAGATGATTTTGGCAGTTTATTTGCTAGATTTTGCTTCGCTTTTGGTGTAGTTTGTATAGTTATTTTGATTTTGTGAAATATAATTTAAAATATTACCGTAAGTACATTATTTAATGCTGGGTTAACTCGACATCTAAAAGACTACTAAGTTTCTAACGTTTTGAAGTCGACAGCATAATAGAAGTAGACAACAATACAAATCTAAATCTGATTTATTCTGGGGCATTAATATGTTACTTGTAGCATTTTCTTAATATTTCTTGGGGCTTGCTACCCACGAATAACTCTAAGCTTGATTATCTAAAAAATAGTTACCCAGTGTGATACTGCAAAAATAAGTCTTTTGTCTGATTATAGTTGTCAAAAAACACCCTCTGAATAATTCTTTGATGTAGTCACAAGCGCGGAGACTTATTTTTCCAATGTCATAACTTGATAACTGTATTTTTTTTAGATAATCGATAAGTTTGGAAAAATGATTTATGTGATAGTGAAACCCAAAAAAGAAAAATAAACTAATATGGGTATTATGGGGTATTAAAAAGATATCCAAGTAATGTCCCATTATAGACGTCCTTCGGATGTTCCGTATGGACGTCCGAATATAGTTCAAAGTTGTGACATTTGGGCATCCCAAGGACATCCATAAGATGTCCTTTGGACTAAAAAAGGCTGTCCATGGGACGTCCTGAATTAACTATAATGTCCACTGAGGACGTTCATCGGATGTCCATAGGACTACGTTGTGCTATTAGGGTAAGTTTACCCCTCCGATAGTCAGTGCTACTACCCTAGCACTGGTGGTAGTTGCACTGACTATCAGAGTATCTCTGTCTTGCTTAGTCTGCTTTTAGGCTAGCTCGGTTTGCTATTATTATTTGTCTTTTCCATTACCTATGTTATATTAATGAGAACATAACAAGTTCGAATGATCGAAACTGGTCTATGTCTAGTGAGGAATTGACAAATGATCTTAGCTACCAAACAAGACTTGCAGGTTTAATTCAATATAGGTCGGGGCTGAGTAGTTGTTTCCTGTAAGTCTTATTTAGTAACTTATTCTCATTATTTCTAATTCAGTACTTCTAAAAGTGAGAATTGTCCAGTTTTCCATTTCATATGCGAATTTTACTAATCTGAAAGAACTATTTAACCTTAATACGAAGAGGTCTACATCCGCGACTTTAATAAAATCACTGAAATTAATAACTGAAACACTAGGTTGTGCATTGGGTAAATTTCGCAACGCTCCAGTCAACCATTTTGAGAGGTGACAAATCGGTGATCCAACCACTGAAACAATAGAACGCACAAAATTTCAAGGTTCAAGATGATATTTTACAAGTTGTTGGCTGTTAATGTAGAAATTATTTCTTCAATAAAAAACAGAACAAATTTTATTTTCTATTTTCCTCTAAAAATAAAAATAGAAAATAAAATTTTTTCTGTTTTTTTATTGAAGAAATAATTTCAAGGTTCATCTATCTTTAACAGAGAATACAATTTTGATACGGTAGATTCGATACATGAGTTGAAATGATCAAGTTGTGTACCGACTTTCGTAATATTCCACTTTCCATTCCCAGTTTTTAAATATATTATCAAATTCAATATTATTCATTTGATATATTACCTTGTTATAACATGTTTTGTAAGGAATAAGTCAATTCGGTACCATATTGGTCATCGCGGATGATGCCTCTATGCGTCATCAAGACGCAGCGACCACTGGCACATGTTGTGCTAGAGGTTCTCAACTGTGTAGTTTTATGCCAGACATTAGCCCCATTAACCGGTGTTCTGTTTATAAGTGCAGTCGAAAGTATAATAATAATTAAAAGTGTGTGTCAATTTAGATCATGAACAAGGTGGTTTGTTTACAAAATTCTGATGAGTAACAAGCTTTATAAATATATTTGTGGTTATAAGAACCTGACAGTTTGAAATATGTGTGATATATCAATGGAAGATATTTAGATCTGCCTCAAAAGATGCTTACTATAATACAACTTTTTAGTAGTAATTAACCAAATGAATTAATAATAATAATCCTTTATTAATCCAAGAGATCATAAAATGATATAGAACAAATCAACTAGATAGTAATGCTAGTAATATACAAAGATACATAGAATATATTAAAACATTAAAAATTATTCAACAGAATAAAATGCATTACTAATAAGAAATTTTTTTAGAGTTGACAAAAACCTGTTTAGACTAGACACATTTTTCAATTCGCTATTTATTATAGAGTACACATCCCAGATAATACGGGTTATGTTTAAATAATTTAAGTCTGTGGATCTTGTACTGCAAATTATAACCGTGTTGGATAGGCATGGTTAGCAAAAGACTGAATGTAGAAAAGTTATTCTTTACAAATTTTAAAGTTTCAAATATATAAAGGCAGGGTAATGTTAAAATTCTTTGCTCAATAAAGGTGGATTTACATGATTTCCTAAAGCTTAAATTAAATATATTACGGATGGATCTTTTTTGCAGTATAAATAAACGATTAGCAGAAGGTGAATTTCCCCAAAACATAATGCCATATCTTAGCCTAGATTCAAAATTTGCAAAATAAAATATCTTTACAGGATTTAAATTAGTTATGAGACGTAATCTTTTAAGCGCAAAACAGTTACTTGCACACTTATTGAAAATGTAGGAGACATGAGATTTGCAGTCAAGCGCTATATCTATATCGATACCAAAAAGTTTAAAAGAATCCATCTGCTGTATTGATTACCTATTTAACTTTAAAAGTAAACTTGAGGTAAAATGAGCCCGGACAGGATGGAATTGTATAGAGACTGTTCTTCTTGGTTCATTACTAATTTTTTATTGAGAAAATAATTGTTTATGTTATTTAAGGTAATGTTTAATTTCTCAATGAGAAACTCTATATTTTCGTCACACACAGCAATGGAGATATCATTAGCAAACGCACAACAAAGTCTGATATACACTCATCTAAGTCATTAATATAGAGAAGTGAAAGTAGTGGCCCTAATACACTACCCTGAGGTGTCCCTGTGCTTGTTGATTGAAATTCCGAGCAAGTATCACAAAAGTTAACATTGTTTTCTGTTGCTTAAATAAGATTTTAATAAGTCTAATAACTAGTGTTCACTCAATAACTGCTGAAAACTGGATTGAACCATATAAATATCTGCCAAATATAAATCAGATCATTTTTATTTAGCGGATTGATGTTTTTTACATATTTTGCTAGTAATAAATTATTATTCTGCATGAAACCATTACTATGAACTTATGAAACTTGAAATTTTGTCTGAGATCTATTTGTAATTGTCACAAAACTGACTTTTCTGTTGTAGTCTAAAATGTTCCTGATTACACAAAGAAATTAATTAACCAAAAAATCAAAAGAGAAAATGTCACAAACCTTGTTAAAATTAGAAATAATAAAATATGACAAATTATTACATCGATGAAGATTTATTTAATTTGTGTTGGTTGTATTTTTAAAATAGGTTAGTCAAGGCTAGATACCTTATTGGAGAGTAAATAATTACTGATCGATAGTGATATATGTAGAAGCATATAGATAAAAAAATGCTATAATGAAATAGACAGTATACTGTCATTAGAATTTGATAAAAAAAATTAAGCATAATTGTCAAACGTATGTATATTTAAGACTGGTTATTAATAATACCTGTTAGCACAGCGAATAGCTTACTAAATTTACTCTCCATTTATTTTGCAAAATGTTTAAAAATTATTTTATGTAATCTATTATTCCTCCCAAATTTTTACAGGATTGATTTTTATTAAAATTATATGTATCACAAACAACATATTACCGTACTACAATTTAAAAATAGGTATCGTGTAAAGGGATTCCGATAGAACTGGTGCATATTTTTTTGTGAGGGACGAACCTGCAAAGCATGTTACAATCAGTTTCTAATATGATTCTCATATCTTTTTCGAACAAATTAAGATTCAATCATTTGGTTTTTGTTTATATTATAGTACTTTCAATTTAAAAATGATTGTTAATACACCTGTATTAAATAAGTGAAGAATTACTAAAACTGGTGATTAATAGACACCGGATAATTTTTGTGAATTCAGGGACAGGCTTATCGATGGGTCTTTCCTATAGGAAAGGAAAATAGCTGTGCGTGAGCAGCGAGAGGATAAAAACAAATAGTAACAATTATGTTGCCAATATCACGGAGGACGCGGAGTGTGGAGATGATGCAGCCATAGATTTTAAGGAATATATTCATTAATGTTAATATGCGTATTTTAAGTGCTATTCAGAGTACACCTCCACTGTTTATATGCAGTAAACAGATATTTCAAGCCAATGCGCCAATACTTGAAGAAATAGTGATAAAGATTTTGTGTAATATTGGTGTTAACACAAGTGAAAATGTTTTCCTGCATGTATCATACGCAGCGGTATATACACTGTGTACAAGGATAGATGTAACGAGAGTGTAATGGATAAAACATTTTCGAATTTTGAAATGACACCTCGGGAACCCATCCTGCTTGGTGCAAAACTATGATACATCAAAAATAAGTTGATTCGGTGTTATACAAGGTGTCTTATAAGTCAATTTATAAAAATTGTCACTAATAAACTTGTTTATTTTTCAATATGTACGAGAAAATTCTATTAAAAAAAACTGTTTAGAATGTAATTTGTGCCATACCAAATATTATGAACATAAATTTACTTTGTTGGAACTGCCCTTTTTTTCACTAGTAGTCACTTTTTCTTGAAAATAAGATAAGACGTAGAGAATAAAAGTTATACATAATACTAATTTATTTTAGAAAAGGTATTTGTGATTTCAAAAAATACTTATATTTTCCTGAAACCGAAACTCGTATGAAAAGATCGAAAATTTTTTTTTTATCTTTTGATCTATTCATATAAGTTTCAGTTTCAGGAAAATATAAGGATTTTTTTGTAAATATTACGATTTCTCTCAAATTGTTAATTATAACAATTGTTTGTTTAAAAGAAGTTGTAAATTATAATGGAAAATATCTGATGTGGCCAGCACATAACTTTCTTATACCAGTACATATCATCCTGATGTAAAAAAATTATTCTATTTAATTCTTCACTTACCTCAATTCAATTTTAATAGCGTACCTTAAAATGTTTCATTAAAATTTTTAAATAATTAATTATCAGCGTCACTCGATACTGTCAATAATAATTTATGTCATATATTTTAATAATTTCTTCTTATTGATATTGACATTTTTGTAATTAAATTATACATTTCAAATGTCAAACTGTTAAATTTATCCTAACCCCATTTTATGAGGTCAAATGTGTAAAAAAATTTCAGTTTACATCAGCCTTATTTAAGTACTTGGAAAATATATTTTCTTGGCTTGATATAGTAGATATGATTTATAATCTTTTATCAAGAATATATTTTCTTGTAAAGGTAAATACAAAAAAATTTGGGTCCCGTGGACCTCCTTTCAGCTGACCAATTTTGCTCATCATCGAATTTATCATTGTCTTTGGCCTTTAGAACATGTATACCAAATTTTAAAGCTTTATTTCAAAAACTGTGGCTGCTATCGCGATACTACAGACATGCAGACAGATTTTTTTCCATAAAGTTGTTTTTTCATTGTAATTCGTCGAAATTCCTAAAGAAATTTAATAAAAAAAAATGTTTCCCGAAATTGTACCTGTTTTCTTCTTTCATTCATTCACTGGTTATATCTCTTCTTAGTTTTTGATAAATTAACATTGTTAAACATTTCATGCAAGCGATTGATAAAAATGGTACTTTTGTTCAGTTATGAATTTTTTTCGGCGAAGCTATAGCTTTTACAATAAAATATAAGAGATCAGATTTATCAGTTATTAAAAGACCCTCGTTTTGCACCCATTTTTTTTTTTTGTTTTACGATAAATAATCTCCAAGATATCTTAACGTTAATTCTGCCGAAATCTCGATGGAATTAAAATTTTTTTTGCGGCGCTGTATAAATTGGAATTTTTCTCTACAATGCATAGAACAGGAATTTTCTGGACTCGTTTCAATAGTTACAAAATGTACATAATGCATTAAAGAACTAAGATTGTCATTAGAACCACTCCCGCGTGCCACAACTTTGACCACGGCTCACGGCTAAACTATAAAAGATAAATATATGCTGTCTGGGACTTTTTTTTTGGAGAATTTTATCCTCTACAACTTTGGTCCTATAAAATTTTGACGAATCTGTTACGGTTCTCTCAGAGCTTTGGGTAAAGTGTCGCGGCGCACCTTTTTTAAACTGTTTTTTAACTTCTTTTCATATTTGTCCTGTCGGTCGAATCTGAAACTTTGGATCATTCGTTGTACTCAGCTTTTAATTCTAAACAGCTTCCAATTATTTTCAATCACACCTAATTACTGCCAAGTTCTTACCTCATTTTCTTGGACTATAATTAATTGAAAAAAGAGACAGTTCCAACAAAGTAAATTCATATTCCTGAAATTTAGTAAGGAGGCACAAATTGCATTCAGAACAAGTTATAAAAATTAATGAAATACTACCCTTCAGTTTTTCCGTCATAATTTCGGAATTTCTCTGTAGATTCCTAACTAGCAAAATTTCTTTCTTTTCCTTAATTTCACCAACTTCATATGTCTTACCATTCCCAAGATCTCAATGGTGAGTATTTAAGTAATTCCTACCCTGTATATTAATTATTATATGTATACTAATTCAATGTCGATTGCTATTTCTACATCTCTTAAATTATAAACATTTATTTAAAATTATAATTAAAATTTGCCTCAGTTTTTACAGAGATCGTTCCATACCACCACGGCTTTAAATGAAAGTCCTGTCCTGACCAATTATTTGAACTCGAATTGTTCAGATGAAAAATATTGGCGAGCCTTTGAGAACCTTTTCTAAAGCCTGTTGTCCAGTTTCTTGCCACTTGGATGGGCATTACTTATCTGATTCTGTCTATATGAAAGTTCTGAAATTCAATTTTGATATATACTGAAACACTGTTTTAATAAAAATGTAATGTAACCAGATTGGAGTTCACTAGAAGACCGATGATGAAAATTAAAGAGAACCTCATTATCAGCAGCTTTATATACCTACACAATAAACACCGTTGATGAGTATGGACAACAAAACATAATTAGCTGTTTTTATTTTGCTTGTGAGGAATTATTATCTTTAATATTAAATGGTAAACATCAATAGTATTTTTCGTAAAATTTCAAAGAGAAACCTGCAAAATATGTACATGTGTAAATAATTATAAATAATGAGATCTGTTGTTTTTAATATATTTAATGAGTGTACACATTCATCAACGTTATATCTCAATCTTTGCAATCCTAAATCAAAAATAAATAATTTTAAAACGCACGCCGCTCAAAATATAGAATAGTATAAATAGACTATTATTGCTGTACTACTAAACATCACACGTGTAAAAAAAATGTTGATCTGAACCTCTACACTAGCTATTTTGATTTAAAAATGATAAATTATATACACCAAATGCCCAACACCTCACATTTATATAAAAAACAGTGAAATATTTTATTAAAAAAATTATAAATCGAAATTTGAATATAGTTTATATTTCGAGGGCTAAAAATGACAGGATTCCAAGCGCCAAAAACAAAATTTTTCAGGAGATTTCCAGATTTTTTATATTTTCGGATGTTATATTGTATAGTTTCAGATCTAAGGAGTTTCTAGCAGATTTTGTGAAACGATTTCTAGGTGTTTTTAATAGATTAGAAGACCTAGTTTGATAATTGTGACAGTCTGAATGTGTAGTGAGGATGTTTTCATTTTTATGAATTTCCAACACAGAGTAGTATACAGGGTGGGGCAATAGTGCGTTCGACTTCGATATCTCGAGTTCTATGATAGCTAGAAACTTGATTTAAAAACATAAGTAAACTAGATAAAAAAGTCTATAACCGGAAATTGTTTTCGAATATAGAGGGTGAGCTAAGACGATTCTACAGGGGCAAGTAAAATTTTTTTTAAATGAAATGCCACGTACACTTGATTTCAATAAAAACTGGTACAGTTTCTTTTACCTATGTAAATCATTCGTTCTTTGATTGATATTAATAATCTTACAAATGTTACTTTGACGTTAATCAGTGGCGTTATTATTAAAAATGGTTCGATATCTAACAGATATTAAAAAATTTCGAATTGTTTCTAAAATTGAAGATGGTTGGTCCATAAGAAGCAAGTCTTCTTATGGACCAACCATCCTAAATACAATGTGAGTAAAACCTCGATAATGAGTGTTAAAAAACAATGGGAAACCAACCAAACGGTATCCCGTAAAGTTGGTTCTGGTATGCCCAGAAAGAGCAATAATCAAGAAGATGAAAATCTTATAAATTACCTAATAGAAAACACTTTTCAAACTGCAGTAAATGCAATTTCAGAGACAAATTTCCCTGCTTCGGTATCTACTGCTTGCAGAAGAATAAAACTACAAAGCGACTTGAAGAGTTGTTCAGCGGCCAAAAAATACAAACTTTCAGAAGAAAAGAAGCAGGGTAGGATTATTTTTGCACTCAACTATATAATCAATGATGAAAACTTTTGGGGACAAGTTGTCTTTTCTGACGAAAAGGTTTTTAAATCCTGTAACGATGGACATGTTCGCGTATATAGGCCTCCTTCCACTAGATACGACGAAAAATATACTTTCGATCCACAAATATCAGGAAGGTTTTCAGTCAATGTCTGGGCTTGGATGAGCCTAAATGGGTTAGGTGTGTGTTGGAACAGTGGTGGTCATCTCAATTCCATTAAATATATTGAAATACTAGACAATATTATGTTGCCGTCAGTAATAGAGGTGTTTCCGGAAAATAATTTTATTTTCCAACAAGACAACTGCTCCATACATACGGCCCATCGTGTCAGGCAATGGTTTCTTAATAAAAACATAGAGTTGTTACCGTGGCCATCTAAAAGTCCGGATTTAAATCCAATTGAAAATGTATGGGGACTAATGGTGAAACATATAAGAAAATTAAATAACCATCCAAATAATGCCCAAGAATTGGAAGGGATAATTGAAGACGCTTGGGAGAACTTGTCGCAAGAAGTTGACCTTGCAAGAAATCTGATTTTGTCCATGCCTGCAAGACTTCAGGCAGTTTCAGACGCTAATGGAGCAATGACAAAATATTAGTTAATTCTGTATTACGTAATTGAAGTTCATTTATTTTATTTTTTTATTGTATTTTTATGTTCAGTTTGCATTGTTTACATTTTTTTTAATCTCAAGTGGTATTTTTGTGTTCTTATTTTAAAAATAGAATTATCATTATTCAGTTAGTATTTTAATTACAACCATTAGTAGAATTATCCGTAACAAATATTATTTTTTTAAACAATGATATGGCAGGCTTGAAAATGTTTTGAAAAAGTTATTTTCTAATTATTTTTTAAAATTCCATTTGAATAAAATAAAAGAGAAAGGTTTAATAAGTTTAAAAACACAAAGAAAACCAATCTCCTCCAAAAAAACCCAGGTCCGGGGTAAATCACCTCTTCTCCACCCCCTCTCGACATGCCTGGCCAGCCCTATTTGCAGACATATGCACACAACTAAACTATTAAGATTTTCGATTACAATAGTTGTATTAGTTTTTTTTTGAAATCAAGTGTACATTTTTGAAACCTCTTTGTGGCCTCCTTTCATTCCTGTATTATTATGACTTTCTCCCAACCACTTGGATGTAATAATTTTTTTTTGTTGAAATTATACCATTTACACGTGTATATCAAAAATACCACTACAGTCACAATTATCGATTTTAAAAAAAATATGTTAGTACTAGTGAAATTTCTCAATTTTTTCAACTGGATATTTTTGGACGATGTAATGTAGGATTGAAAAACGAACATTTTTTGTACGTAAATTCCTATGGCTGTTTGTGACCATTTTCAATTTATTGAACAATAACTCAGATAATTCAAGAGAAGGTATTATAATAAGCGTGTTACATGATGCCCATAAAAACATCACATCAACAACAATCCAAAATTTGAGGGAAAGGATAATAAATGCTTTTAGAAGTCACTACAGCAATTTTATAAACTGTAGAAACCTCATTCTAAAGACGCATAGAATTGTGTGTCAATAAAAATGGGCAACACGTGGAGCACTTTTTATAATATCTTCTGTTGAATTACATAAAAAAATATGTTTTTAATTTTTATTACTGAAGTTTGCAGTTATTGTTCAATAAATCAGAAATTGTTACAAATAGCCATAGGAATGTACGTACAAAAAATTTTCGTTTTCCAATTCTATCTATCTATCACATCGTTCCATTTGAAGAAATTGAGAAAATTCAGTTCAAATAGTTGTAAATTTAAAAAATATTTTTGGCCACCCTGTATACTTTTAGGATGTGAAAATGGCTGAGTGTCATCAAACAGATGTCTCATAATTTTTTTCTTAAAATCGATAATTGTGATTGTAGTAGTGATTTTTTTAATATATACGTGTAAATGGCATAATTTCAACAAAGAAATCAGTACCTTGGAGAGAATCAATAATAATAATAATATAGGGGTGGAAGTAGGCTACAAAGAGGTTACGAAAAATGCTCTGATTACATGGCATTCCATTAAAAAAATTTTTAGTGAACCCTGTAGAATCGTCTTGGGTTCAACCTGTATATTCGAAAATAATTTCCGGTTATAGGCTTTTTTGGTTTAGTTTATTTATGTTTTTAAATCAAGTTTCTAGCTATCATAGAACTCGAGATATCGAAGTCGGACGTACTATTGCCGTATTTAAGAAACAACGGTTTGCACTGATCCCGATAATTAACACCTGCAATTATTTTAATTGGCCTGTTTTGCAAAATAAAAATTTGTTAAGCCTCTGCGGAATTCCCCCAGAGTACAACGCCATAGGTAATGTGTGATTGAATTGGTGCATGATATGCAGGCATCAACGTTTTTACAATAATGTAATTTTTTAGTTGACGAAGAAGGAAGATGTAACTGGAAATTTTACAGCTTATATGGTCAATATGAGCGTCCCATTTGAAGTTTTCATCCAAGACAATCCCGAGTAGCTTAACGCTGTCACCTTTAACAATCGCGTTGTTGGTAAAAAAAAATTGTTTTTGAAATTTGTCTTTGTTTAGTTTTAAAATATTATTATTGTACAAATGTTCAGCAGAATTTTGAATTTCGCTGACAATTGTTTGTAGAGCTATTAAGTTGTTACTTTTATTTATTAAAATTGCATCATCTGCATACATAACAGTTTTGTTTGGGAAGAGATCGTTAATAAAAATAATGAATAGTAGAGGGCCCAATACAGAGCCTTGGGGTACCCAGTGTTTTATTGCCTAATAATCGATGTTTGATTTCCATTTCTAACGCACTGTCCCCGATTTTGGAGATAGGATTGTAGTAGACCTAATGTTGGTCCTTTAATAACGTAGTAGCTAAGTTATTTAATTAGAAGATCATGAGAGACACAATCGAGGCTTTGGTGAGGTCTACTAGTATAATTGCTGTATAGTTACCCTTCTCAAAACCCCACGACAATGCTACCCACAACTTTACAGACTGCATCTATTGTTGAACACAATTTCCTAAACCCAAATTGGCACTTATGAATAAGCGAATAATTTTCAAAATATTTTGGATTTTTGAAATAATCTCAATAATCTTGCCGACCACTGCAATTGATGTACGGCGATAATTATCGGGACTATCGAGATCTCCCTTTTTAAAAATGGGCACAATTCTAGCTATTTTAAAGATATCTGGAAAAGAACCTTCATTGAAACATAAGTTTATTAAGTATGTTAGGGGATAGATAATTACATTTATTGTTTTCTTTATAATTTTGCTGTTTAATTCATAAATATCTAAACTACTTGCACTTTTTAAACTGTTTATCATATCCAAGACATCAAGGATAGTAACAGGTTCATAAAAAACGTATTATGGAGCATGTTTTAAAAAGTTTAATGCATCTTCGTTACCCGGAGGTAGTTTCTTAATAGCATTATCTGCAACTGTAGTAAAGGAATTGACAAATGCATTAGGATGTATGTACATTCATCGTTATTCTTTATAGAATATGCTTTTTTTCGTTATTGATAATCTTCCACCCATCTCTAGACTTATTGCCTGACTCTTCCATAAATGTGCTAAACGTCATTTTTTTAATGTTTGCCATTCCCGGTATTGCTTTCGAAAAGACGTGGACGCCGCTTTGTCCACAGGATCGTGTGTCGTGTTATAAACTTGTTTAATGGCATGAAGTATATTTCTCATATTACGTAAGTTGTCATTGAACCAATGTATAGGTTTCTCCCCAAAGAAACATTTTTTTAAAGAAAAATACCTATGAATTAAAGATTTATAAGGACTTACTAAAAAATTAGATAAAGAAGTTAAATCATAGTTTCTATCTCTAAAGATATCTCAGTTTATTTCCAGTAAAGAAGTTCTTAATTTGTTAATACTGTGTTCAGTTATATTTCTTCTCCAGATAGTCCTTTTGGCAGATTGAATATTGCCTTTTATTGTTATGAATTGCCCATAGTGATCTGATAGACTTGGGTCCAAAATACTTCTTTTTAAAGAATTACTGTTAATGTAGTTTTATTAGTCGGTTTGGATAAAATTAGTAATGAAAACCTCAAATTCTCATTTAGTCGACGTTTCGACAAAATTTATAGTCTTTCTCAAGACTACAACATATAACATAAATTATGTATAGATTCAAATAAATAAAGATGTAAAACATTTAAGGTCTTCTGTACTAATTTTATCCAAACCGACTAATAAAACTACATTAAGAGATTGTGGATACGAAACTCCTTAGCTAAAAAGTACTGTTAATGTCTGTTAAGATATTGTCTTTATAACAACCTGTTGGCATAGTAAAATCCAAGATAGTTATATCCAATTTAAAGGATGTAATCAGGCAGACGAAGTCAGCTAGGTGTGCCGAATTGCCATCGAAATGGATATTAAAGAGCACCTAGCAGTACAGTGTTCTTGTATTTACTTGATAAGTATATGAACAATTCTTCAAATTTTATTAAGAAAATATTAAAATCTGCCAGACACAATGAGTATATATACAATTATAGTAAGTTCAATGCCAGAAAATTCAGCGTTAAACTCACTACAAAATTGATTTAGGTTCAGAGGTTTGTATTTTATATCATTTTTTATCAATGTAGCTAAACCCCCTCTTTTGTTAATTTTTCTACAAAAATAATTACCCATGGTATATAAGGTTAGGTTGATAAGATTTACATTGCTTTCATAAAAAAGTGTTCAGAAATACATAAAACCGAGTAATTTTTGTTTTCGAGGAATAACGATAGCTGATCAGTTTTGTTTGTAAAACCTTGTATGTTCAAATGGAATATACTCACAGATTTAATTTTACAGCCATCAAATAATAATAATAATATTTAAACTACCTACAAAAAATGCAAAATATATATTTGCTCAATTAATATCTTATAGTTGTTTTTTTTGGGATTTCGGTCAGGTATAACTAATTTTATTTTTTTTTTCTAACGTTTCGGCTTATTATACCATCATCAGAGAAACTATTAATTATTAGGTGTTTGTTTTAAATTTTGTTACATGTTATTGGATTGTCTGTTTTAACGCAATTCTGACCGAAATCCAAAAAAAAAACTATCTGATATTATTTGATATTAACGGTCAAGAAAAGAAACAAAAAATTACTTATAACTATTTTCAAATTTTCAATTGCTACAAAAAAAATTCTACGTAGTACAAGTTTTGGATTATAGGCGTAGATGTATGTATATAAATATAAAATAATTTAGTTTTTACATACACTCTAACAAACAGTATAAATTAGGTGAACTATTTTAGTACTTATGAATTAATTGTACACATGTCTGAAAATAAATTTGGTATGTCATGAAGTTATTTTACATAGGGATATTGTTCTTTACTGCCGCATACCACGTTTTATTTATATATAAAAGTGTAAAAATACTATTTAATATAATACATATGGCATACTTTTTAAAAATAATGTTGGCTCTACAATCGACAACGTAACTTGTAAAAAATGTGTATCTTTATTTACGCTAGTAAATGACTCAAAATTACTTATTTTGACCTCATCGTTTTAGTTTATAATAAAATTAGTCGTTTACATAATAAAAAAAAAAATTGGATCAACTTTTGCTTATTTTTACTATTTTACAACTTGTTATGAGGAGTTTTTCCTTATTTAGTACTTCCATACATCAACGTAGGAAAATGATACTAATTTTGAAAATACCGTAAAGTAATAACGGAAATCACGATTAATTCAAAATTTTGATAATTTCGAAACGTATTCATAGTACTATTTTGTAAACGAAATTTTAGTCGGGTTACCTATTCTATTGGTTATTTTTTTTCTATTTATGTAATATAGTCTAATCAAACAAAAATATTTCTTTGGTGTTATAAATAAAATGATTTCACTTTTATCTCAAAATACTTTTAATTTATAGTTACTTTTAGAAAATTTTAGTAAACTGAAGCATATATACGGTTTATTTTTAAACTAATTGAGAAAAAAAGTTTTAAGAATCCGAAACTTACCAGTTTCTAATATATCAAAGTGAAAAGTAAACATAGAATATAGTTCGAGAAGTCAACACTTGATTAAATTGCCTATGATGATAGATGTTCCATGTAACTTCAATCTATTTATATTTGGACACGTTAATACATGGTGGCTAAATAAAAAAACAAGTGATAACATCGTTGTTTACGGTACGTGACCCAAATTGAAATAATGGCATTGTTTTCCTGAAATATAAATATTTCAACGCATTTTATTCACTCCCTTCTTTGTTTCCAGATATACGAGTAGGTCAAAATAATTATAATGTTTATTCAAGTGTTCTTATATAATAAAATAAATAATATTAGAATTGTGAGGTTATCTCCTTAGTACCAGACAGAAAATATTTATATAAATGCAAATGCGATTGCCTTAAAAATAAATAGTTATTTTAGAGAAAACAAGTGGTTCTTGTTTTTTATATATAGTGTGTCCGTAAAGTATGGAATAAATTCAATATTTCTTAAACCAAAAATATTTAGAAAAAAATGCTCGGACACGTCGATTTTTAATTTCAATTGTGCACCTTACCTTTTATTTGTTTGATTATGACGTAACCACTGTTCCCATTATGACGTCGTCAATATTTTTTAAATCGAACATCCT
Source organism: Rhamnusium bicolor (assembly GCA_029963845.1). NCBI lineage: Eukaryota > Metazoa > Arthropoda > Insecta > Coleoptera > Cerambycidae > Rhamnusium > Rhamnusium bicolor. Next base: position 66,954 of record JANEYF010004076.1, read on the forward strand.
GTATATCTCACCATTCTTTTATTCTGCTTTAGCAGCTGATTCCAGATATGTATCATAAAATTGATAAGTTGGAAGATATAGCCAGTAAAAAAAACAAGTAAAAAAGTAAAATAAACACGTTTTTTATTAATTTTTGAAGTCGGCTAGTATTTGTTTGTTTTTTATTTTATCATTATTTCACAATGAATCACTTAATAATACTTCAACTCTCTCAATAATTATTGTTGTCAATTTATTTTAATTTATAACATGAGTGTATCTGTAAAGCAGAGAATTGATATTGTATGGTGATAAGATGCGAACTCAACAAGAAGTATGTAACTTATTTAATACTAAATATTCAGAACGACCCATAACTCAATCGACAGTGAGTAAAATTGAAAGAAAATTTAGAGAGACTGGTATGGTGGAAGATTTACCAAAAACAGGTCGCCCAGTTGTTGACGAGGATACAAAATTAAATATTTTACTGGTTGTTGAAGAAAATCCACATACCAGCGTTCGCCAGGTTAGTCGCGATCACGATGTTACTAAAACGACACAGTACTAAAATTATAAAAATGGCATCCCGCAATGATTCAGCTTGTGCAAGAACTAAGTGATGATGATCCAAATCGTTAGGATACAATTTTGAGAAACAATGATGAATATGTGCACTGGTGATCCTCTTGTGATAAAATATTATTATTTTCTCCGATGAATGCACTTTCAAATTAAATGGTGAAGTGAATCCTCAGAATTGTAGATACTGGGCAAGAGAAAACCCTCGATAGATGCGGGAGCCGCACACACAGTATCCACAAAAGGTAAATGTGTGGGCGGGAATTATAAGAAATAGAATCATTGAACCCTATTTTTTTGATGGAATTGTAAACGAACTGGCATATCTCCAATTTTTAATGGGATATCTTATCCTAACGTTGTTAAATTTATTCACCAATAGAATTAATACTGGAAATGTTGACGAAAGCCTGTGGTATCAACAAGATAGTGTGCCTCCCCATTATGCAACAGACGTTCGAAGGTATCTTGACCTAATATTTCTAAACAGGTGGATTGATAGACGTGGACCCATCGAATGGCCACCAAGGTCAGCGGACCTCAATCCATTAGATTATTTTCTGTAGGGCCATTTAAGGAACTTAGTTTATAAAACCAAACCGGAAAACATTGTTGAATTAAAAGAGAGTATTAGAACAGAAATAAACAACATTTCCCAGGAAATTATAAACAAGGTTCAGCAACACGTTATTCAACGTTTATGGTACTGTTAGCTATAAAAAGGAGTACAGTTCGAACATTTACGAGGATTTCTTTTTATTATTAACTAACCTTTAGTTCTAGTGTACATTATTTGTTCAAACAAAATATGAAAAATTAGTAAATTCTTATATTTAAAATGGCCGTTTCTTGCAACTTATCAACTTGAGACCCTAAGTATAATAAATTTTTGGATTCAGCTGTTGAAGCAAAATCCAAAAATGGAGAAATATGCAGGGTGTTCCATTTAAAAAAACATCGATGACGTAGTAGCGGAAACAGTGATGAAGTCGTAACCAACAAAAAAAAATAGGGGATAAGGTGCGTAATTGAAATTAAAAATCGACGTGTCCCAGGATTTTTCCAAATATTTTTGGTTTAAGAAATAATGAATTTTTTCCATACTTTTCGGACACACTGTATACACGGTGGGGAAAAAGTCGCGCATAATACTAACTTTGTAAACATTGCTCTTATGAAAAGACTGACCTGAAAAGTTGATCAGTGCACACAAGGCATGTTTATATGATGTTGAACATTTTCTTCTCTTTAGCTTTATGATACCACACTGAGAGAATGATTTAGTTGGGAGAAATAAATTTTATTTCAAACAAATAAATGATTTCTTTGTATTTGGCGAACTAAACATTTAATTGGGAAAATTAAGGCATTTATTTGATTAAAAGCCGAATATTTAATATTATCAATTAAATCAAAATACTTATTTGTAAGAAATATTTGTTTCTGAACATTAAATATTTATTTGTGAACATGAAACATTTGTTTCTGAACATTAAATATTTGTTTCTGAGCATTAAATATTTATTTCTCAGGAATAAGACTTTTTACAGGAAATTGCGTGGATTTATTGTTGATGAATACATTAATTCCGTTTTTAATTTATTTATAGTGAACAAATATTTATTTCTCAAAAACAATGAAAATTTCGTATATTCATTAATATTAAATAAATTGTTAATTTTTGTTAATAACGCTGTTTAATTTATTTATAATAAAAATACTATTTCTCCTCGCACCTGCTTTGTGTATCCACCATCTTATAAATTATTTAAAGAATTTGTTAAATAAATCTCTGCGCCAAAAGGATTAGTCATAGGTTGGTTTTTTGGAGAAAAAAACAATCTGAACAATCCTTTTGCTACGCATGGTTTATTTAAAAAAATATATAAACAATTTATATAGAATAGCGAGTAAATACCCAAAAAAGGTTCGAAGACAAATTATATGGATACAACAAATAAATGAATATAGAAAATTAAAAACATATATATATATAAAAATTTTTACTTACCTGGTTTATATGTGCGAAAAATTTGATTTATATTAAAAAATGTATGCCTCTCGATTTGTCTACAGTACGATGTATTAAAAAATCAATTTTGCTAAAAATTATAGTAGATATTTTTTTATTTTTTTTTTCATAAGTTGTAAAGCATATCGTCGGTCCACTGCCAAAACAACGAATGTGCATTTTTCAGAAGAAGGGAAATAAAGTTCAATTTGTTGTTAAATATCCAAAGGTAATTTATTTATAGGTATAAGTTTCCTAGTATTAAAATATTTCAAAAATAATCAATATTCGCATTTGCGGTTTTGGCACTGCAGACTGAAAAAAATATATTATTTTCCAACAGAAAAGTCGAAACCGGCAAATTTGCGCATTCGATATTTTGTCATTAAAGCAATTTTATGGTAGATATATATTTGCGAAATTAAAATGTATTTTATATTAAAAACATGTATGCTTCACGAGTTGTTTATAATAAAACATATTCTAAAAAATGATAGGGTAGATATCATATAATTTTTTATATAATTTTGCGTAGATGTAGGTACATACATAATATATCACTATCAGTATAATCAATTACTCTCATGAACTATAACTTCATAATATCTCCATAGACACGATGACGTTAAAACATATATCTATTATATTAATTCTTCTTACATAGGTGTTAGGTATTCATGCTTAATAAAGTTCTAAATTTTTTTTAACTAATGTGTCTTATTAGAATCAGTTAAATCTCAAATTTATTATATATAAATCTGGATTTCCATGTCAAATTTTAAGAGAAAATTCAGGAAAATTGTAAATATCAGGAAATGCAGCCATTATAACCGCTTATACCGAGTAAAAGTTTTGCATTGAATTGATGCGAGGATATAATCTTTAAAATAAAACGTAAACGAACAAGAAAAAATAATACAATGAAAATTACTGCGAAATATCTTATATATTGTATGGTAATAATAATATAAAATAATACAGTCTATAACACCTAGTTAACAAAATAATCTATTTATTTTTACGCAAGAAAGTAATAAAAAAGAACATTCTAAACCGATATATTTGAGTAGAGATTTTCCTTTTATTCTTTTCTTATTTTGACTGTAATGTGCTTAACTGTAACTTTTCAAAAATACCAAATAAGTGAGTTTATTATTAACTTAGAAATAATAGTAGAAAGTTCAAATAAAGATTAATTTTCAATTTTCTTTACCGCTTGTTTATTGTAATTTTTAATTGATGTGTCAGGTTAAGGATACAAACAAACAAATGTCTGTGTTAAAGGTAAACAAAATTAAATATATGAAAAATATTTACACATATTTATTAAAAAAATAACAAAAATAAATAACTCTGAACAAATTTTCACAACTAAACAGTTTCTGGCTAGGTTAGGTAATTTAATATGCTATGATAAACAAATTACCACATACAAACATTAAAACCTTACATTTAAAAGTTTTTTTGAAGCTTTCCAGCCCCCATATTCTTCTAATAAACTATACATCTACCGAAAGGGACAAAACACTTAGCACAAAGCTTTTAATAAGAGAAATAGGGACCAATGGCGTCTTGTTGAATCTTGTCTAATGCGCTACCGCGGTTTCTCCGGTAGAGGGCCAACATTTAGTTCTCAGAAACAAATTTATTAATGAGGAATAAATATTTCTTATTAGAATTAAATATTTATTTCCGCTATTAGGGTATAAACTTTAATAGTAAATATTTCTTTCTATGAAATAAATATAATGATGTAATAAATGTGGCAGATACAAATGTGTTATTCATGAGTAAATTTATTTCTTATAAATAATTATTTAATTACAAAAAATAAATACCAAGAGAATTCCTGAAATAAATCATTTAGTTTTGTCAATTAATCCATTCCTCGAAATATGCTTATTATAACAAAATTATGAAAAATATTTATTTGTCTGAATTAAATATAATGCAGAATAATAAATATTTATTAAATTGAAAAAACTTAGGCTTCTTATTGTTAGTCATTTCAAGCCAGATATTTACCTCAGTGCATATTTTGATGTCGAGTGAAAATATATTTTCTTATTCGTTGTTGAAATGTGCATATGTTCCTCGATTGAGTTTAATTATGAAGTGTAATGAAACAATTTCAAAAAATTTATGAAATTATTCAAAATTGCATATACATCACAAAATACATATTTAAATTAAACTACCCGTATGTATATTATATTAGATATTATTAAACTAAAGTTTCTTACCTAAACATATATCGAAGTTTCTTACTATAAGTAAAACCAGAAATTTAGTTTAGCTTGAAACAACTTTGAACACAAACTAATTTAGGAACTCCTCCGTATACAAAAGTTAATAGTATTTAACTACTTACAAACAAGTTAATTTAGATATTAGATAGATGCTTCATGTAATAGTTTAGGATAGAATAACCATTTAAACTAGTTGAAATGGCTCCAGGCGTTACCCAGGAATATCTTAATAATTTTACCTAAACAAATAATTACCTAAATAAATAAATTCAGTAGTTATAGAAACAATGTACTTTTTTAAATTGTTTGGCAATCAATCCATTACCTTTTGAGTAAACCATAAAGTAAAATTTTTTTTTTTTCATAATTGCTGTTCATAGAAAATGTTAATTTATTTATTTGTTTATTTGGAATAGAGCTGCTCAGACAGATAGCATCCAATTAAAGGGTAGGAAAGTGCAAATAAATATAAATAGTCGAGTCAATGAAGCCAAAAAATCGTCAAAACTTCCGAACCCACAAGAACTAAACAAATTTCAATGAAACTTTTTTTAAAATATTCGTTATACTACATTATTTGAAATCAGAAACATTCCGGCGGTCGAATTAAATTTTTAGAACTTTAATTTTGAAAATTTTCAATTTAATTTTAAATTTTGTATAATTTAGAGATTTCATAAATAGAGAGATCTGATTTTCGACGATCAAATATTACCTAGGGAGTCATTACGAATACGTTGTCAAAATAAGAATTTTCCAGGGATTTTCCTAGAATTTTCGAAAATTTTTTTACAAATTTGTTGACATTTTTAATAGAAATATTTATTCGAGGTATTTCTTGGATTAAAATTATTACAAATAGAACTGTTATGCAAAAATTTTCCGAAAATTTTTCAAAATTTTTCCTGAAATTTGGAAATTGTGAAAAATAGGATTTTTTTTCTAAGAGTATTATATCTAGGAGGTTTTTAGGATAACTGATTACGAATTTCTTATCAGAATTGGAATTTTCCTAAAAATTTTCCAAATTTTTGCAAGAATCTTAATAATTTTTATTATTTTTTATACAATTACTGAAATTTTGGGTGGACTTTGATTATGAGTAGTTTTTACGATTGAGATAAAAGAAATAAAATAAATTTATGAAATTTTTGCGAGAATTTTTGATGTCTCCAGAGAAGGGAGTAGGAGCGAGTTTGAAAAGCAACAATATTAAGCTAAGAATATTTGGACAATCGACTTGATTTGCTAAAAGTCTATATAAAAACAATAGAGACAAATAGACTCGCCGTGGGGCTAAGTCGTGCAAACAAAACCTGGCTAATAAATCAGATTGTGGTGTACCTCTAGTCGGATAAATTCCATCAGACTTAAAATAAAGATATTTAACATGCTTAGCAGTAATATAATTAATATAAAGAATAAAGGTCAATTTTGCATCAAAAATAACCCGGAGATCCTTAAATTGGCTACATCTTTTTCATTACTAATTTTGTATGAAAAATTTATTGGATTAATTTTCTTTGTAAAAGTCGTAACATTATATTTTGATATATTTAAAGATAACTTATTATTATTCTGACACCATAGATTATTTTTTAAGAGATCATGCCGTAATCGATCACAATCTTTATCAGAGTTAATAGTTGCAAACAATTTAAGATCGAGAACATACAAAAGAACAATTCGCAGGTTTTGGCATGTCATACCTAAATAATAAAAATAATAGGGACTCCTGAATCAAACCTTGTGGAACTCTTGAAGTTACTAACACTTCAATAGATGGAAAATCAGGATAATTCACAGTTAATTTTATTTTACTAAAGTAAGATTTAAAAAACTTAGAAAGCATAAAGTTAACCCAATTCTGATAGTTTTTGCATAGAATCCCATGATTGAGTCTGTCAAATGCTTTTGACAGGTCTTGTATAAATTACATCTGCTTAACCACCACGATCCAATATATCCGCAATAAAATGAGTAACACTTACCAAGTTCGTAGTTGTAGATCTACCAGCTATAAACCCATGTTGACAAGGTGAAATTTGACATGAAAGGAGATTATACAGGGTGGAGAAATAGTGTGTCCGACTTCGATATCTCGAGTTTTATGATAGTTAGAAACTTGGTTTAAAAACATAAATAAACTGAACAAAAAAAATCTATAACCGGAAATTATTTTTGAATATACAGGGTGAGCCAAGAAGATTTCACAGGGTCAACTAACATTTTTTTAAATGGAATGCCATGTATATCAGAACATTTTTTGAAACCTCTTTGTAACCTCCGTCCACTCCTGTATTATTATTGACCCTCTTCCAACCACTTAGATGTAATGATTTTTTTTTTGTTGATATTATCCCATTTACACGTGTACGTTAAAAATATCACTACAATCACAACTATCGATTTTAAGAAAAAAATATGTTAGTACTAGTTATGAGACATCTGTGTGATGACACTCAGGCATTTTCACTTCCTAAAAGTATATAGGGTGGCCAAAAAGAATTTTTTAAATTTACAACTTTTTGAACTGAATTTTGTCCATTTTTTCAAATGGAACACCCTGTATATTTTTGGACAATGTGATGTAGGATTGAAAAACGAAAATTTTTTGTACGTACATTCCTATGGCTACTTGTGAACATTTTTAAATTATTGAAAAATAACTGCAAAATTCAGCAATAGAAATTAAAAATGAGGGTTTTTTTTCAAATAATTCAAGAGAAGGTATTATAATGAGCATGTTAAATAATGCCCATAAAAACATCAATAATGTTCTGAAATACATGGCATTTCATTTAAAACAATTTTACTTTACCCTGTAGAATCGTCTTGGCTCACCCTGTAAATTTGAAACAATTTCTGATTATAGACTATTTTCTCTAGTTTACTTATATTTTTAAATCAAGTTTTTAGCTATCTTAGAACTCGATATATCGAAATCGGACGCAATATTGCCCCACCCTGTATAATATAAAGCAATTTCAAATAATTTGTCAAAATTATGCAGAATAACTGTGGATTTCTAGTTTTTATTATTAGTTTTATTACCTTTTTTGAAAATAGGACATATTTTTGATATGAAGAAATTAAAGAAATTAATGCTGATACAATCGCATTTTTCTACTAAAGATAAAAAATTTCTTATTTTTTATTGTCGTTTAAGTTTTAAATTCTTTTTCGCACTGAGTGAGAAAATAATGTCTTTTCTTGCACTGAGCATGGAAAAATACATCACATAATTTATTGTGAAGTAAACACAAAATAGAGCTAACATTTTTATGTATTATACAGGGTATGAAAGACTAGGTTTTGAAAATTTTGTTACGTACTTTGACAGTTTAAAAAATGGAGTCATTGTTCAATAAAAGTCCGTGTGTTTTGTGTTAATAAATCCATCCAACTAAATTCAGTTATTGCTGTACAAAGGTGTTTCGGCGCCAGTTTAATGTCAGGACGATGTTCACCGCGTAACATTATTTCGTCTTAAGTTCGTAAGTGGCGAGAAAAAAAGATCAATTGAAGATAAAATCAAGTGGCAGGCGATGATTCTTTTGTAATGCTATCAAGGAAGAAAGAATAAAAAATGCGATTACTGGTGGCCGTGACTCTAAATTCGTCAATACGCGACGAATGTTAAGAAAAATGAAGTTCCATCCGTATAAAATCTCTTTATTTCAGGAGTTGAATGCGTTCAAGATAAGATAAATTGACTAAAATTTTGTCAAAATTCATGAACCTTTCTAATAATCACAATATTATAAACCGCTGCCAATTACTTGGGGATAAGAACTTCCTCACCATAGTAAAACTCTACGTGTAGTGGAGTTTATAATAAAAGTAATTTTTGACGTTTCAAAAAAGTCACATTTCTTGACGTTTCAAAAAAAGTCACATTTTGACATTTCAAAAAAAGTCACTTTGACGTTTCAAAAAAGTCACATTTTTTTATGTTTCAAAAAAAAGTCACATTTTGACGTTTCAAAAAAGTCACATTTTGACATTTCAAAAAAAGTCACTTTGAGGTTTCAAAAAAGTCACATTTTTTGATGTTTCAAAAAAAGTCACATTTTGACGTTTCAAAAAAGTCACATTGGTGGAATGTCACTAATATTTTTTTTTAGACATTGGCATCGTTCTTGCTCATCAATGAACTCAATGTCTTCCTTGACTTCTAGAATGTGTGTACCAAATTTGGAAAGCTTTATCTCAAAAACTGTAGCTGCCATCGCGAACCAGACACACATAGACAGAAAAATTTTTCTGTCTGAAATTTTGTGTATCGTCATAATTCGTCGAGGCTCGTCCAGAAATGCAATAAAAATTTCCAAAAATTTTTCACCAATACATAATTTCCTTACTTCGAGGGGTGTGGAAGTAAAATTATCTGTTCACAAGTGATGAAGTGTACTTTTATTTTCAAGGTGATGTAAATAAACAAAATTGCCGTTGCTGGACTCGCGATAGCCCCCACGAAATTCACCAACTATCTGTATATAGTCCTAAAGTAATAGTATGATGTGCCGTTTCATTGTCTAGCATCATTAGACCTTATTTTTTTAAGAAAATGGCTAGATAGTAATACTCTCTGCTGCGCGTTACACATAAATCCTACAGACATTCTTCTTGTCACAAATCCAATAGAAATTGGAGGTATATTGGCTTCAACAAGATGGCACAACTAGCCATACTGCGAAAATCATTATGGGTAATTTACAGCAGTCCTTTCCGAATAGGCTAATTTCAAGGATTGGTACCCCTCTGGCCCCCAAGATCTCCCAATGCTTCAGTCCTAGATTTTTTTCTCTGGGGATATTTAACTTAAAGAAAATTGTAATTGTTTTTATTTTTGAATATCTCTTGACGAAACTTAAACGTTAAAATATTTGCCTTAAACTTCAGGACAACGACCAAATATCGCATTATAACAATATTTAAAAAGCATTATATTTTTCAATGTCTCGTAAATACTTGTCTACATTTAACTCCTTTTAATTTAGAAAGGCTGAATTTTGCAGCATAGATTTGGCACATTTTTTACATTATGCATTCTGTATAATGAGGAATCCAAGATTCAAATATGTCTATCATTTTGATTCCGTTTTTGTTGATGATATCAGTATAATATCATTGTACTGCTTTTTTGGGTACGAATTAAAAATGTTTGCATATATGAAGTCCGTAAATTACAAGATATAAAGCTGAAAAACATAGCCCAGTGAAGCAGTTTAAATCATGGCAGTCTTAATATATTCAAAGGAAAGATAGTTACATGATCATGAAATCAATATAATTATTTATAATTATCAAATCGACTCATAGTTTTTATGTCGCACTGAATCAATTAAAGACCCCGAAATTTTCTTCGATGGCAAATTAACTTTTTCTAGGCATATCGAGCTAATGCTTTTCTCCCCATAAGAACTTTAGGGTTTATCCTAAGGCTGGGTCAACACTTTTGAAATAACGATGTGCTAACTAACCTCATTCTTGTCTATGTTAGCTCACTCATTTGGTGGAACCCTATTTACAAATGCCATATGAAGTCAATCGATTCAGTTCAAACAAACTTCTTAAACTTTTTACGTTTCAGACTGATGTAACGATATTGAACAGAGGCCATGATAACTTTCAGCAGCTGAACAGATTTACCATAACCGTAAGTAGTCGGTCAATGAATTCTCTTTGTACACTCGAAAACATATGTCAGATGAACTGATCATATTTCGTATCGATGTAAACGCTGCAGTGTTCATTTAAGTTACGAGGGCGATTTACAAAAACCTGATAGAGATATCTCGACAAATGGAAATATAATGGTGTAAGATCTGGGAATCTTGGTGGCCATTCAGTAGATCCCCGTCTGTCAGCATATTACTTTCTTATACCAGTGTATATCATGCTGATCTAAAAAAATCATTCTAATTTAATTCTTGACTAAACTCAATTAAATTTTAAATGCGTACTTTGATATACTTCATTAAAATTTTTAAATAATTAATTATCAGCATCCTTCCATATTTTCAGTGACAATTCTTGTCATATTTTTTAATAATTTCTTTTTATTGACATACTGACATTTTTGTAACTAAATTAGACATTTCAAATGTCAAACTGCCAAATTTATCCTAACCCCATTTTAGGAGGTCAAACGTGTATAAAATTTCAGTTTACAACTTTATTTAAGTACTGGGAAAATATACTTTATCGGCTTGATAGAAGAGTCATTCCATATGAAATTGTATAATCGGTAAAGCCAGCTCATTTTAGATTTTGCTCAAACTTTTGTGAGAATCTTCTTTAGGGTTCCAAAGAAGGAAATCCACCGTCATTTAATTTTCGCATGTGTCAGTTCTCGCCTGCCTGAATTAAAGTATTTAAAAGACGTCATTTTTATGCTTTAATATTTTTAGCTGATAAAATTTTTCTATTAAAGATATCTACACCTTCAAGATGGCATTTCAAAGCTAAAAGAAAGTAGTTTTGTGCATAGAATATAAATTCACACAATAAATACCCCCGAAAAATAACACGGTGCTGAAAATACGTGTATTTTTCTGATGACTGACTGAGGGAAATCTAATATAGTGGAGCAACATAAATTTTTATTTTTAGACGATTTCATATGGAATGACTCAAAATAGACCTTCTCAAGAATATAATTTTTTTATAAAATCAATACAAAAAGGTTAGATTCCATGGACTTCTATTCGACAGGGCAGGTCAATTTTGCTCATCACCGAATTTATCATTGTCTTTAGCATTTAGAACACGTGTACCAAATCTGAAAGCTTTATCTCAAAATTGTGGTCTCTGTTGCGATACTACAGACATGCAGACAGATTTTTCCCTAAAGTTATATTTTTTATTATAATTCGTTAATTCATCCAGAAGTGCAATACAAATTTCCTAATTTTTTTTCAAGAAATTGTACCTTTTTTCTTCTTTCAATTATTATGTTTCTTCTGGTGGTACCACATCACATCACACACACACACACATGAGCCGACAGACATCATAAGGAAAATAGTCAGGATGGATTCAGGATGGTTCAAAACGTATATATCAATTAAAATCTCAAGGTTGAAAAAAATCATAATTACTTTCTTAGGAATAAGAAAGTAAAAACTGGAAAAACGTGTGACGTATTTTTCCCTTTTATGGAAAAAGCGTCATTTGTGATACCCTAAACGGCGACGGTATTTTAGCGGTTTGTGGTAACCTTGGACGCCAGTTAACATACAAGAGAAATACTTATATTTGTTTCAATAGTCAACTGCCATAAATCAAACTATAAATAAACAAGTTTTCAATAAAGTGAGATTGTATCTTCGGGCAAGTTAAAACAAACACAGACAAGCGGGAAAAAACTACTAGCGGGCACAACTACAAGTCAGATTTATACTGAATCAAAATTATTAATTTTTAGAGCCGGTCTGTTTAGGAGTACATTATATGCGCGGGTAGAGGATGTGCGCGCTATACCTTTTAAGTATGTAATTTATAATCGTACTTAGTACATAAAATCTGAGTGACACACTGTTAGTCCTGGTGTTATTAGTATCGCAAGGGGTTTCAAATCAATAGCTTCAGTTGAGTTCAAAACAGTCAGTCTTCAGGGCAATGGAAGGTAACTTAATATTTCTCCAATTTTATGGGTGTCTAGAGGGTTTACCATTACCTGGGAGCAGAATAATAATGCCTTTTCTAGCATCTGAGTTCAACACATTAACTGAGTGACACACTATTAATCCTGGCGTGATTGCTACCGCAAGGGGTTTCAAATCGTTGGTGTCAGCCTTGTTCAAAACAGTCAGTCTTCAGAAAAATGCAAATTGCTGTGGTCAATGGACGTACTCCTCAATGACAAAATTTAACTACAAAAAAACGAAGCTCTCTTGGACAGACGTACAAAATGATTCTAAGTGAAAATTATGAAAAGAAATAAATAATAAACTAAAATTTCAAATTTAAAGTTACTACGCATTTAATCCTTGACAAATAAATAATCAAAATTAAATTCTGAAAACAGCTCATGGCAATTTTTATTAAATATCTACAATAATATAATTATTCGTTAAATAAAAATGCAACTAATTTAAAATTAAATAAGGAAAACAGTTAGTAGAAGATTTTCTAGGCATAGCCACAGGGCCCTTTTTCCCCAGGGACCTACAGTTTATGGACTGAACAGCCCTCGACGTCATTAAAGCTGGGCCGCCCGCCTGCACCGCTAGCGGTGGCAAACCTCCTGGGGGGTCTCTTCCCCCCCCCCCCCCCCCTTTCCCCCCCCCCCCCCCCCCCGGGGCCCCCCCCCCGCCGGTGTTTTTTTTTCCCCCCCCCCCCCCTATATTAGTAAAAATTATATTTTACAATTAAAAGTGCAGCTAATTCAGATCGAATATCAGAAATTAAACTGAAGTCCAACCGCATCCCAGGAAAAGTAAGATTTTTAAAAAAGTAAAAATTATATTTTAAATAAATGCGTATAAATACTAAACACCCAACCAAAAATACCTTATCTCGGCTGTGTTTCACGATGGTTTTTTTTTTTCAGTACAGACTGGCATTTTAAATGTACAATTTAAAAATTAATATTTAATTTATTACCTAAATAATATTTTACTGGAAATATAAATGGATCGGCCTAAATAGCAAGACATTAAATAATTTTCATTCCTTAATTAATTACCTAACTGGCAATATTACTGTGAATTATTTTGGTAGTGTAATTATTCCTATTTTAATTAATTATTCGTTAAACAATTCTTTATAACATTTCGGGGATTTAAATATTTAACATCAATAAACATTTAAACTATACAGGGTGTACTCAAGAGATTTATAAACAAAATAAACCATATAATGGTGACAAACAGTTTTAACTGTATTAAATAAATATTGTTAACGCAACTGTTTGACTGTGTCAAGACTACATAAGATTACAGAGCTGGAATTAGGAATACACGATTACAGTCAGTTAGGAATATATGTGTATGTGATTTATACCGGGACCATGGATGCATAAATAAATTAACTGATATAGTAAAATACTGAGAATACACAATATATAAGTTGATCGAAAACGAATAAAGTTAAGAAATATATTTTTAATATGTAACTTTTAAGTGTTCTAGTGTGATCTAAATAGTGTAAAATACCATACGTACCATTTTAAAACAAAATTGTTATCAATTGTTAATGGCTAGACACAAGTAAAAGTTCAAAAGTGAAAATAAAAAATAATGTGTTACCAGGAATTTCTATTACATACGAATCTACGAGTCTAAAGTTCGAGGCAGGACATTTACCAGGCACTAGTAACAATTTTGAATACATTGTTATTAACAATCTTATAAAAACATTCCTTTCATATTCCCCAACTAAACAGAAATAACTATTGTCCACTATAGTTAGTAAAAGTTAGTGAAACATGTTGACCACTAATATAATAACTCATCCATGGATAACTAATCGACCAACTTAAATGATGTAGTAAATATATCACAGATGACTGATGAACAAATTTTTTCCGATGATTTCAGCTTTAGGAGAAACAGGTAACACTCTGTAAATGTGTGCAAAAAAAATGAACCAGCTCAATGCTGATATGAGTGTGCGGTGTATCAGTTGTTTGTGATAATGCATATAATCTTTTGTATATTACATTACATGTAATTATTGTCCACCACGTAATAGTCTCACCGGTAATCTTTACTAAAGGTATAAAGTACAATGGGACCATTGCCACAGTAAATAGTATTCTAAAATTTAAATATACAAATCTAGATAACCTAAAAGTATAAGCAGAAGTAACTTACAGCAACTTATGTGCTATTTTATTGATAAAATGTCAGCGATACAATTATTTTATTGAACCAGTTTGAATTAAGTAAACAAATATGGTTTTGGCACTATTGAAGATGTACCTTGGCAGATATTAAACGAAGCCGATGGTAAAGCAGTGCTACTAAAGTAATCTGGCATGTTAGAAACATTATATACTTCAATGTTATTAATTTTTGACGGTATGACACCAAAATATGAGCAACTTCAATACACGATTCCACATATCTAATTGCAACCGTTGAAATCCTCATCCTCTATGCCATTTACGCCCAAGTCAATTAAAAATGAAACAGAGAACCCCTCTTACACTGTCACCAGTGTATTTTGCTGTATTTGACAGTTTAACATTTTGGTAAATCCATTTACGTCAACTATCTAAATTTTGCATTTACTTTTTCTATACTGGAGGAAGAATCTCGAATATCGATGTTTTTGGGTGAAATGACACGTACTTGTACAAATGCACACTGCATTGATTTAGTTATTTTCGTTGTTGTTGGATATTGTATATTATAAATATTGTAGGTGTTTTTGTGTTGGAGTCCGAAATATTGACAATATGAAAGACTCTTTGATCCCGACGTAATTTATAGTCATTTTAAAAGTAATTGTGGCATGCGACAATCACATTGTCATGATTACTTTCATTATCAAATTCTTGTCATCGGTGGCATCAATAAAAATGCAGTAACTTCAAAAACGATTGCTTTTTTAACACGCTTTTATTAGCTTCACTTGTATGTCTGTTTGTTCGTAACCGATCCCCATGGACTCCATTTGACCATTTAAACGGCCAAGCCAATTAAAACTATGAACTACAGAGAACCGTCTGAAACAATTTGATAAGTTTATATCATTATCCTGATGGATTCGACAGTTTAACAAACGTATGCAGTGAGGCAAGAGGCTTTTAGTAAATATATTTACGTCAACTATCTAAACTTCGGTACATTTGCTTTGTCTATACTCGAGCGAAACGAGAATCCTCGAATTGTAGTTCATTGGTATGGGTGAAAAAAAACATACTTGTTTTCAGCAAATATAAGCTGCATCGTAATATGTTATATATCAGTTGTTGTTGGGTATTGTATATTATAAAAGTTCAAATCTGTGTTTCTAGTCTAAGGAGTCGAAATTTTGTAAAACAATTAAGAAAGACGCTTTTAAAGCGACGTCAAACTTTAAATGAAAGTCATTTTATAAAAGTTCGTACCAGCATCCGACAATCTATTGTGAAAAGACGTGGGGCACTTTGTGCCATTATCAAAAACTTTCCACGGTTTCATCAATAAAAAGCATGTTACGTTCAAAATTGTTTTCACGTTTGCATTTTTAAGTATATAGCCAGCATCTTGTTTTTAAAAGAATCACGTTTACTTTAGGATACTTATATAATATTGAATATTTTTCTTGTTAGCCAGTCGATTTTTTCATGGAATATTCTGACCAAAGGGTTGACGACGTTAAACACTTGGATTTTTCACCTAAATAAGCCAGAACAACTGGTTTTGCTAACTTAAAGATTTTCTGTTGTTGTCGCAATCTGGCGCTTCGTACTCTTTTTCATACAGCGTCTGTCTTCAAGGAATAATCTGTAAGTTGAAGGGTTCCTGCTGATTCCTTCACTTCTTCTGGAATGTCTGAAAAATCGCTTTGATGACTTTCGTTGCTCATCCTTAAAAAAGTTGTACAAAATATCTCCACAAACAGGTTTTTTGAAACTCTTATCGAGAAAATAATGGCGACTAAAACATTTTGGTTTATTTATTTCACCGTGGTAACCTCCTTAATGAAATCATGTAATGCGATTGTTATAGTTATTTTTTATTTCGGCATTTGTCAATTTGAGCGCAACTAAAAAAATTAAGTTTTAATATGTTTCTAATTTAAAATATTTGGTGGTAGAAAAAAAATCATGTATAAAATTCGAATATAAAACGTCTCTGTTAACAACTATTAAATAATGTATCCATATACTATATGTGTTTCCACAAGGATAATGCAATCCATTAATCACCCGTCCTGAAATTTTCTATTTTGATTAAAATAACAAAACTTTCTACGACGACGTATCAACAAATATTTTTTAAAAGTTTAGTCGAATAGATTATGACATGTCATTCAAAGTGCCAAATTGTTATTTAATTATGATAATTTACGACACGCCTACGGGTCGCGTCGTAAACTTCATCATTTTGAATAATAGTGAATAAATGCTCGTTGAATAATATACTATTCTTGCACGGCTCGTTCTGAAAAATTCTTGCGTCCAAAAAGATTCGAGTAGGCATGGGGTCACTTGGGACACCATCACCACTCCCATTTTTGCTCTTCCCACCATCTCTCAACCAGATAGACAGCTGACTGCAATAAGTACAGATCCGTACCAGTAAATCTACAGACCTGTAAAAAGCCGTACCAAAAATACAAATCCCAGTAAAAGTACAGATCTGTAATTTTACTGGTACTGATCTGTACTTATTGCAGTCAGCTGCCTGTCTGACTGAGAGGAGGTGGTGGGGGAGAGTAAAAATGGGAGTGGTGGGAGGTGTCCCAAACGACCCCATGCCTATTGACTCGTTTTATATTCTTGCTGTACAAATAACTATTTTAAAAAAATATGGTGCAAGAACTTCTGTATATACTGTATACATGGATATGATTATCCCTTATATTATTACAGGTAAATACATAATAGTGAAACCAAATACGTACTAACAAATAAATAGGATTTAATATACGGAAACATTGTAAGAATAAGATAATTATACGAATTTGGCAACAAAGGTAATATAAACTTTGTAATTTTCTGTGACTAATGAAATATGTTAAATGATTAATGAAGAATTTATTACAATATTAATATTTAATATCATATGAAACAATTTGTCAACAAAGACAAATTTAAATACTACATATATACTGCTGATATTAACAAAGACCATTCCAGAGCCCAATTAGGTATTGTTACTAGTCAAGTTTAACAAAGAGAATCTTAATTAATTAAATTTTAAGCTGTAAACAGTACAGATAATAACAATCACATTAAATTGGTATTAGTGGATACAATAGGATTGGCCTGTTTACATCTAAACGAAACAGTGGATTGTACACGTGTCTTCCAAACTGCTGAATGAATATTAATAATAATAATAATAATAATATAATAATATGTTTATTTGGAAAGAGAATTACAAAATAATTGGTATAAAACAAAAACATTCTTAAACTACATACAAATAAACTTGAAAAGAAATCACAAAGGTTCAATAAGATCTTGACTGTGACATGACTGAAAATGGGTAGATAGTTACAAATCATTTCAAATAATTCTTACATTAATATACATATACAAACATTACTATATTATACATTCATGAAAACACTTGTAGTTTTTAATTTTATTATTTTAGTATAAATACATGTTCTATTTTTTATCAGGTTTAAAATTACGTACAAGGTAAGTATTGAATTTTTTTTTATTTTTTCTTTTTAAAGTTTATTTTAAGAATTTTTTAAGTCTAATAAGTTATGTATTTCTATTCAGGGAATTTTCAATAAAAACTTTTTTTATATTTCTTTTAAATAGTTTTTTATTAAACACATTTTTTAATGCTTCAAGTATAAAGTTATATGCCTTACTTGCGAGGATATGCATAGTATATGCGATCATTGCCCAATTGTTTTATACATTAGTTTAGCTGATACAAGATTTTTGCTTATTTTTTGCTATTATATACATATTTTATTATTTTTGTTTCTGAATATTGCATTAGTGACAAGCTTAAAAAAAAAGAACTGACGTGGATCCATGATTGATGACTCTCTATACAAAGAATCGGTAGGATAGGTAGGTCCTTTGTTGTACATTATTTTAATAATTCTTTTTTTTAGTTAACTCCAATTTATTTAATTGTACATTCAAAATACCTACCCAACCTATTACACCATATTATCTAATATGTGGTTCCACAAGTGCCATATATATTATTTTTAGATGTTTAATATCTAACACATGTTTTAGAAATTTAAAAAGATGAATATGTACTCTCAACTTGTCGGTGATGTAATTTATGTGTTTGTCCCATCTTAGGTGACAGTCGATAATTAACCCAAGGTATTTAGTATACGGTTTAGAGAATACTGAAAGATAATTATTTTGTTCATCCTTTATTTCTAAGGATTTGAACGAGTTAAACAGGCCTTCTAGCAGCTAAAAAAAATTTTTACCGTTTTTTCAAGTTTAAAATCAAACCATTGCGTTATATTTGCAAAATCATTTTGTACTTTTTCTCTTAAGTTGTTCCAGGTGTCACTTTTATAAAAAATGACAGTATCATCAGCAAAACTGATGATCTTGTATTATGGTAAAGGATAAACAGAATTGGCCCGAGTATAGTGCCCTGAGGTACACCATATTCAATTGTTTCAAAACTGCTTCTGGTGTAATCGATTTCCACACATTGCTTCCTATTTGTTAGGTAACTATGATTTAATTTAAGAGATGTACCTCTAATTCCTATATCATCTAAACTTTCCAATAATAGGATGTGGCTTATTGTATCGAAAGCCTTTGCTAAGTCTAGAAACAAACATAGCGAAGGTTTTTAGTTCCAGAGATTCATAAATTTGCTTGGTAAGCATAGTAATTGCTAGTTCAGTTGACTTACCCTCTCTAAAACCAAATTGTTGCGTTGACAAAATATTGTGTTTATCTAGAAACCTCAGGACACTGGTTTTTATTACCATTTCAAAAATTTTAGTAACGCTTGTTATAAGGGAGATTGGTCTATAGTTTAAAGCTGACTTTTTATCTCCACCTTTATTAATTGGTTTTACAATAGATATTTTAAAAATGTCTGCACAAATACTTGAACTAGTATTGTTTATTAAGTATGTCAGAGGAGCGAAAACGTATTCTGATATATTTTTAAGCATTTCAAATTTAATGTTATCAAATCCAGGGGCTTTTTTTATTTTTTAGTTTGTTTATATAATCTTTTATTTCAAAACTTGTACAAGGATGCAGAAATAAAGAATGTAAGTTTATTTTTCTTTTTTCATTATAATTTGCATTCCTTTTTATTTTATGGCAAGTATTTTTCCTATATAAAGTTATTATTATTTTACACATTTCGGATTTGCTTCTCGTAACTTAGTTTTGTTCATTTTTTATTTGTTATACTTTGGTTTTGTTTATTAATATTTTTTATTATAATTTACTGTATCCCACAGAGCTTTCATGTTGTTTTTACTTTTTCTATTTCGTCCTTGTAGAAAGTATACTTGTTTTTTTTTTATTAACAGTGTTAATTTATTTCTGTATGTAGTGTACTCATTTTTACTTTCTTATACCTAATATAAGGAAGTATAGTAATCGTGATTTTTTTCGACCTCGAGATT
Source organism: Rhamnusium bicolor (assembly GCA_029963845.1). NCBI lineage: Eukaryota > Metazoa > Arthropoda > Insecta > Coleoptera > Cerambycidae > Rhamnusium > Rhamnusium bicolor. Next base: position 87,030 of record JANEYF010004076.1, read on the forward strand.
TTCATTGATTTATACGTTTTGAATCCCCCTGAATCCATTCTGACTATTTTCCGAATGATGTATGTAGGTGCATGTGGTGTGTGTGTGTCTGTATGTGTGTGTGTGTATCCGCGATAACTCAAAAAATATTAATGGGAGACTTACCAAATTTGGTAGTTAAGATTGTCAACAACATTTTAGGTGACACATTAAATTTGGTGAATATGGTACCACCAGAAGTGACACAATGAATGAAAGAAGAAAAAAAAGAAAACATTTATTGCATTTCTGGACGAATCTCGACGAATTATAATGAAAAAACAACTTTATGGAAAAAAATCTGTCTGCATGTCTGTAGTATCGCGATAACAGCCACAGTTTTTGAGATAAAGTTTTCAAATTTGAACTTCAACGAAATGCAGCTGAAAGGAGGTCTACGGGACCCATACTTTTTTTGAATTTGCCTTTACAAAAAAATATATTCCTGATGAAAGATTATAAATCATGTATACTATATCAAGCCAATAAAATATATTTTCCAATTACTTAAATAAAACTGATGTAAACTTAAATTTTTTATACATTTGACCTCTTAAAATGGGGTTAGGATAAATTTAACAGTTTGACATTTGAAATGTTGAAATGTTTAATTTAATTACAAAAATGTCAATGTCAATAAGAAGAAATTAGTAAAATACATGACATGAATTATTATTGACAGTATCGAATGACGCTGATAATTAATTATTTAAAAATTTTAATGAAACATTTCATGGTATGCTATTAAAATTTAATTGAGGTAAGTGAAGAATTAAATAGAATGATTTTTTTACATCAGGATGATAATATACTGGTATAAGAAAGTTATGTGCTCCAAATCAGATATTTTAAATCAATATTGTTTGGATCCCTTTTTTAATTTCTTGTATAGATTGTCCCTTTTATTAATTGAAGTTATTATGCCCCTTGTAATCCATTTCTTTAATGAAATAATCAAAATGGTTTACAGTGAGGAAGAAAAGTCCAAATATTTACTTGTTATATACAAAATAACACAACTAAACGCGCAGCAAAAAAGAGCATATAGGGTGTTGTATCCAATTCGTCCAACACCATCATAAAATATGTTCAAAAATATTTACCGAAGGGTGAATAATACCTCTAGTTTTAGTAGAAAAAAGCGTAGTTCAAGCAAACCAGGAAGAACAGCTAGATATACTGCTTCATTTCGAAGGTAAGCCTATCCATATTTATTCACGATTAGACTTTTTTTGAAATATTGTATTATTATTTAGAAAATTCTGAATGTAGTATAAATAATGCAGTCGATCAATTAGGTAAAAGTTATTCCAAAATCCAACCTACGTTAAAAAATAACAACTACAGACCATATAAAATTTTACCCGTTGAAGTTTTAACAGAGGCTCGTAAAAGGAAAAGGCTGGACTTTTGCCGCCAGATGATTCAAAAGTTGGATGAAGATCTCGATTATTTTACTAAAATATTATAGACTGATGAAACATTCTTTTCTATGGCAGGAGTTTTTAATTGGAAAAATAGAAGGTTGTTGGAAAACAAGCACAACAGAAAAAGATTGGTAAAACAAATAAAAAAAATCAGGAAGAAAAACTGTTAGCGTTTGGAGTGGAATTTTCAGAAACAAAATTGTTGGGCCTGTATTTTATGATTATACTTTAACTGGAGTTACCTATCTGGAAATAATTATCCCAGAAGCAGAAAACATTCTTTTGCAGTATTTTCCGGAAGCCGAACTTGATGATATGATTTGGATGCAGGATGGGGTAACTCCGCACAGTGTCCTACCCATTCGAGATCATTTGAATAATGTATTCACAATATGGATAGGGAATAATGGACCTATTAAATGGCCACCTAACAGTCCGGATTTGACCCTTATGGATTAATTTTTTGGGGATTTCTAAAACACATTGTCAATAATAATAATAATAATAATAATTATAGTATTCAAGTCATTAAAGACAGGATTCGACTTGAAATAAACAATCTGAATGTAAATAATGACGTCATTTCCACTGCAATTATAAATATAAGAAGACGTTATCAATTATGCATTGACAGTAATGGTGGACTTTAAGGCCATCAAACATCTTTTTATGAGATCATTTATTTATATTTAAACATTTCCTTGAAATAAATCTTTGATTATCTATTTTCTCTTAAAACTAAGAAGAGAAACTATTTTGACATTATTGGTGGACATCGACATTATTTATTTAATTTAATTTCTAAATAAATCTTTTTACAAACAAATAGTTGCTTTTTATTCCTCACTTAACTTTTGTTATTTCACTTATCCAACAAATATATTTACAGTAACTAGTTTAATTAAGATATTCGACGTTTAATAACTCAAAAACGGTATATGGTAGGGGTAACATATGGTATATTTTTGAAATCAGGAACAAAGGATCATTCCAAAAATTTAATAATATATAGGGTATCCCATTTAAATATTCTATTTCTTTTTTTTTATATATACATATATATATATATATATATATATATATATATATATATATATATATATATATATATATATATATATATATATATATATATATATATATATATATATATATATATATATATATTATTTTTCTGTATCCGCCACTGTTTTTCTGATAGCATTTTAACAAAATTCATTCATAACCACACAACTTTTATTTAAAACTTTTTTCTATAGGCAGTAATAACGATGATAAGGGGTGGGTAATTTATAATGAATAACCCTGTACCTCATTCTCACTAAACTGCCCAATGCGGAGAACGTTAATATTACATATGCTGTTGCCGGGGATGTATTCACTAAAATTGATAAAGGCATTGGAAAAAAATTACAATGCCTTTATCAAGAATTCACAATGTCTTGAGGATTTTCAAGGCTAATATTGTTATAATTCATACTACTGGGAATACTTGTACAGTTTTTTATTTTTTTGAATTAAGGAATCTCCAAAATTTATTTGGATTGGCTTTTATAGAGTTCTCAGCCTCCTTAATGTATCTATTATATGCATTACGAATAGATTTTTTAAAGGAAGCTCTTAAGTCTTTAAACTGGTTGTAGTCAACCTGTTGCTTGGACTTCATATGCATACTCCAAGTTCGGTCTTTCTGTTTTAAAATTCTAATGTTGGAATTAAACCAAGGAGGGTAATGTTTGTGGCAAGGTATCTTTTTAGGGACATTATTTCTAAAGACAGCATATATTTTTTCATAAAATTCAAATAAAACTTCATTAACCGACATATCCGGCGAGAAAGCCCAATCAATTAAGTTTAATTCACAATAAAGTGACGGCCCAAAACCATTGCGTAAATGTAAACAGTGTAATAACTTGGTCACACTAAAGAACGCTGTTTGTTTATTTAGAAATCGTAAGAACGTGATTGAAATTAAAACATTATTGTCTCCGAAAGTTAGAAATAATACAATAAATCCATTTATAAAACTGCAGTCTAAATAATGTTAACATAATAAGCTTGATTGATACGAGCAGCAGTTGCTCGGTATCAATATCTGTAGCTCGAAAATTAGATTTGAAGTTGAATGAAAATGAATCTGAGATATTATTAAAATGCTTCATGGGTAATACAGTTTCAACCATGCTTATTGTTCATAATGTAAACATACAAACTAAGGTTGGTACAAGGATAACACACAATAAAAAGTTAGCACAGGGCTAACATACAAACTAAGGTTAGCACAAGGCTAACACACAATCAACGGTTAGCATAGGGCTAACATACAAGCTAAGGTTAGCACAAGGCTAGTACACAAAGGTTAGCAAAAGACTAACATACAAAATTAAGGTTAGCACAAGGCTAATACATAATTAAATGTTAGCACAGGGCTAACATACAAACTAAGGTTAGCACAAGACTAACACACAATCAAAAGTTAGCACAGGGCTAACATACAAGCTAAGGTTAGCACAAGGCTAATACACAAAGGTTAGCAAAAGGCTAACATACAAACTAACGTTAGCATAAGGCTAATATATAATCAAAGGTTAGCACAGGGTTAACATATAAGCTAAGGCTAGCACAAGGCGGCACACGAGCCAAGGTTAGCACAAGGCTGATGCACAAGCAAAGGTTGGCACAAGGCTAACGCACAAAGCAAATATTTGAATTAATGAAAACATAATGCTTAATACCTAACGCTAGTGGTATGTTTAATTGTAAAGTTTTTAATCTCTGCGTTGCAGATTACTAACAAACAGTATAACCCGAGGATGGAATGATGGTAGAAAGGCCGAATGTTGGAAACTGTACTGTCCTTACGCTGATGCCGGCCCTGGCGCATTTCTTGGACTTAGGACGGGTGAAAATAACAGCGTATGGGGGGTTTTTGGTGGTATCAGTATTCCGTAGAAACAGGTCCACCAAGGGGATACATAATTTGGTTGCGGTACAATACAGTACTATGTTCTTATTATTATGAATATTTTCAATACACTATAGTGTTAACATTTGTTTTTATATCTTGTGACTATTTTCTGTACCTTACATAAATTAAATCATATTGTATCCTTCATTGCAATTTTAATAAATATTGGAAAAAATAATCTTACATTAAGCGAACCCCAGAAAAGAATTGGCGTTACAAACATGATTGGCGTTACTCACACATTACACATTAATATCATAATATAAATAAGTCAGGCATATATATCAAATACCAAATCACATCACGCCACTTACAAGATGAATAACAAGGACGTACATATACTCGAAAATATGATTATAAGGTCTATTAAAATAGTGAAAAATTGTTGCACTTTTATTAACAGACGTGACCTATGATATTCCGATAAATTATTATTTATGAGCCCTATTCACATAATTCAAATTTCGCTAACAATGTTTATAATAACAATATATCAATAAAAATAATTGTTATACCATTAGATCATCTTTATTATTATGCAAATAACAACAAATTAATAATTCTATTTGGTAATAATAAGAGCTCGGACGGTAAGTATCGATTCCAATAACGGCTTTTATGCAGACATAATATTATATTGTCAAACACCATATATTGAAACATTCTCAAACAACAGTGTACATGATAAAGTGAATTTTGTCATTTGAAAATGTTAATACGTAAACTAGTTTTATCGGAAAACGTACTATCTTAAATAAAAACATAATAAATTATTTTACAATTGCACTATACTGTGACAATTCAGGGAATTTAGGTAGGTACCTGCGATGTGGGTCAATTGAGAGTAACGGGAAGAGGAAGAACACATGTAGTTCGCCAGTAAGTTATATAACGTCGAGTCGAATGTAAAAATAGCGCAAAATTGTACAGAGCCTACCGGTATTTTAAAAATGTCTCATTGTAAACTTATACAGGCTACAGTAAATTTGTTGATTTTCGATATCCCGGAATTGTAATTTGACGGTACATGATTATATTGTAGTAGCTGTGACAAAGCACTTTCTTGGGTATGTACAATAAATATTAATAAACACATTCTTTTAAAAAACCATAAAAGTGTGAGTGGCTCTAATGATAGTGACAGGCAACGAAATTTTAACTGAGATTTAGTGGAAGTGATGATTGGAATGTAACATACCGTGGTCGAAACTGGATAATCCACTTTTTACATAATTTTTGCAAAAGTGTATTAGTGGCAAGTATAGCAATGTTCAGGTGTCATCAGAGTCGACAATAGAAAGGAAAAAATATTGATCAGCATGTGTCACAATATTGGACAGAAAATTTTTTCTAAGCTGAATGGGAAATACATTTGGCTTAGTGTAGAGCATAATGAAGGAATGTTTTGAGGTATGAGGAAAATATTCAATGATGAACTTGATCGCCTCTAAGCTAGAACTACAATTCTAGCCTTAGTGGATGCAGTGCACTCAAGTCTACAATAATTTAGGAGACAAATACGCAGAAAATAGGTACAAGTTATTCTTATTTGTTATCCATGGAGTTAATTATATGAAAGCTGCTGTTGAAGGAAATATAACAGAATATGCTTCTTATAATATGCTGAGTACATGGACTTCATAGAATTGCTAAGACTATTAGGTGGTGCTATCCTAATGTTGATAAATTAATATCTAGTATGATGAAATTTTTTCTTAAAGTACTAGATCGTGTACGGTTATTTCAGGAAATTCTTCCAAATATACCATTACCTCCGCAGCCCATTTTAACACAATGAGAAACTATTAATGTAATTTTGAAAATGTGAAATCTATTCTACAGCAGTTAAATTCAGACGGAGCAGTTACTTTATCACAGGCTCAACAGGTATTTATGGATCCAACTGTCCAACAAAATGTTAAGTCCATACACGTAAAATTTTCACGAATTGCTCTAGCTATACGCAACTTCGAACGTAGGCCAAAAACATCAAAGTTTACTATAATTGGTGAAATGAATATTGTATTTAATCTTGGACAACTACATTTTTCAATTATCGGGCAACATTGCAGAGACAATAAAACAAACATTCGAAATTGTTTTGAAATGCACTCCTGAATTTGTTATGACGGAACGTGTAATAGACCTATTACACGACAAAGAAGTAGACTTTTTCACACCAGGCTTAAATGTTGCGAAACCTCAGATATTTTAAGTATATATAACTTGAAACATTTAGAACAGATATTAGTAATACACTTTTATTCTTGTAGGTAACTGGTAGTGAAAAATACCTATGTGTTGTATTAGTTTAGTGTTACATAACAACCCAATACCTCCAATCCTCTTGTAGTGTGTGTTTATAATAAATTGACTTTATCCACTTTGGATATTACGGAATTCCTTAAAGAAATTACAAGGTAAAATATATGTGTCATATGTACATGCATGGACATATTTACGCGCGAGACATAACCTATAGCCAAATCCAGGTTTTGATATTGCCAATAACTAAATCTCGAGCTCTACTAATTATACGTATAATTATGTAAACCACGGTCTTAGAGAAAGAAATTACCCTATTGGTTATTAATAGAGCGTGGCAAATTTAACGCAGGTCATGGACGTATGTACGTAGGCAACAGTATATATGTGGATGCAGGAGATATAATTGATATCTCTACAAGCCATATTCCAGTCCACAGTGCAGTAAGCAAGTATTTCGTCGCGACCTTATGATCTGATAAAGATAACAATATCACGGCTTGCCGGCTTAAAGTAAGTCACACACCATGAGATCTGTCACGAGACATGCCGCGAGGCCTCGTCTTTGATACCAAATCTCATGGTGTGTTTTGTTCTATCGAATAGTTTTTGCATCGTGTGAGATCGCCTCAACGAGTCTGCCACAGGTGGAAGACTGATACTGACCGTAATTCGAAACACGGCCTGTCTCAACGTGTGTGTGAGAGTTGCTAGTATCGCAAGGTTCATTATTCGGTTAATTATTGTTCCAGAAATTGTTTAATAAAATGACTTCTAAAAATAGCATTTTGGGAAGAATTTATTGAGAAATATAGAAAAAAACCCATGTTTATGGAATGTTAAAGCAAAGACTTACATGAATAGATACCTAAAGAATGCCGCAATGGACAGACTTGTTGAAAAATGCAAAGAAATAAATCCGGAGGCAAATAGGGATTTTGTTTCTAAAAGAACACACAACATGAGCTGCGCTTTTAGAAGAGAACTGAAAAGAGTAGAGTTCTAACTCTATAGGTTCACAAGCTGATGATGTATATGTAGCTAGCCTTTGGTATTTCGACTTACTAAGTTTTATTTTCGATACGGAAATTCCAAGAAAAGGTATTGAAAATATTACTAGTGAGGATGACACTCCAGACATTGAAGAAAGCGTGAGTAATTTATTACTTTATTGCATTTTAATACATTTAAGTATAAACAAATTATTAATTTTGGAATACCATCCTCTCTTGAAAATCGGTTGCACCTGTTATTGTAATAGTTCTTGAAATTATCGCGTATTTGTCTAGAAGAAAGATTTGAAGCACGCGCTGTTCTTTGTAGAGGTGTAAGGTCTCCTACTGCTCTCCACTGGCCAGGTATTATTCCTACAGAAATTATATTTTCACTGTCTGCATACAAGGGCGGTGTATATTGGTTTGGGGCATTTCGTCGTAAAAAGTTGTGTAATGCACAACTAGCTAATACTAAGGCATCCACATGCTGTACATTTATGGTGATTATTGAGTGGACAATTCTAAATCGTGAGGCCATAATACCAAATCCATTTTCCGATACCCTGCGAGCTCTGCTGAGTCGGTAATTGAAAATTTTGTCTTCCCTTGTCAAATTTTTATCTGGATATGGTTTCATTAAATTATCCAACAGAGGAAGGGTTTGATTTCCAACAAATGTATATGGCAACAACAAATTGGTTTTGGTGGATTCTGTAGGTTCAGGCAGCCTTAATTGTTTGCTTATTTGCTTTTCGTAAAACGTGGTTTGATTTAAAACCCCACCATCAGATACCTTACCATTGGTCTCACAATGTACCATTATAAATTCGTAGTTTGCTGTCAAAATTGCCATCAGGACAACACTAAAGTTTCCTTGTATTGTAGTAATATGAACCACTATTTGCAGGTTTTGTTATTTATATGTGTTTACCATCGATAGCACCAACACAATTGTAAAATTGCCACAAAGAGTCGAACTCCTTTGCAATCAAGCACCATTCGTCTTTGGAGGATGGAAACTGTAACAAAAAAGTAAGCATTTTTTACAATTTATTTTAGGTTCCACACAATTCTGATGGAGAGCAAGACAGCATTATGTCTCCGTCTTCAGAATCTTTATTAAATAGACCAACTTCTTCGGCATCTGCAACTTCATCAGTGATGTGGAAGATAATCAAACGAAGAAAAGGATTTGAGGAGAGAAAAAAGAAACTACTTGAAATGGCTTATAAGGCTTTATCTGATACTACACCCGCAAATGCGGAACTCAAAAATGCTTGCGATATATCAGGGAAAAAATTTGCTTCCCATTTCAAACAGAAGAGTGAGCAGCAAAGAGTAATTGCTGAAAAACTTATTTATGATGTTATGTACTACGTTAAATTGGGAAAATTAAATGAAAATTACGCAGTATACCCTTATTACTCTTGCGTGACACCTACTAATAATATGCCTAATGCAGCTGTACCATTACAAAGTACAACAGCGATCGTAAATAATGGTTCTGATTTTATGAGAACTTATTATGAAAATTTTCAAACTTAAGAGAAATCTACTCGTATTTATGCTAAAATTGTTGATTATTATCTTTGTTGGATGTTAAGCTAAGTTTAGTTTTGTATATTTTGTGTTGGTAATACAAAAAAAATAAATAAAGCTATCCTAAATTATAACTTACCTTTCAATAGTTTTCCTTTGAACCATTGTATATTGCCCAGCAAGTTTCAGGAATAATTTGATACAATAATTGTGGGGAAATTGCATAGGAAAATTTCAGGTCTTCATAAGTTTGGCCAGTAGCTAAGTATCTAAGTGTAACTACTAATCGCTCTTCAGCTGATACAGCCTCCCGAAGTACAGTATTTTTCTTTTCAATATATGGCCGGATCAAATTTAAAATGAAATAAAAATTGTCCTCATCCATACGCAAATAGTTCAAATAATCTCTTTCTTTATTTCGCTGCAATTCATTTAAAATGTTATGTGTGAGAACTTTTTCTTTCAATAAACCAATTCTTTGACCATTTTCTTTTTTTCTGTTTTTCTTCAAAAGCTACTAAAGCCACTACGACACCAACTGCAACTTTTTCTAAAAAAAGGCATGGATCCATTTTTATGACTCGAGGAAGTCATTGTTACTGATACTGTTTCAAGGTGTAGAGACTATTGAGAAATGATACCGTTTCTATACGAGACTTCGCCTCGCAACGTACCTCGAGACAGGTTTCATTATATGTGGGCCGTTTAAGATTTGCGTCTTACATTTTTAAACACAGACAAATATCAAGATCTAAAGTATAACAACACATCAACCTCTTGTCCGGGTATGCAATGTAATACTGGTATCGACAGACACTTATAACTGGAAAAGACATATAAAATCTGAAATAATCATTATAAAGATGACGTACCCACTGATATTCAAGTTGTTCGTGACGCTGTTGAAGTAAATAACCGACAAAAAGGTTTCCAAAAACTATATACAGAAAATCGCAATCGATTGTCTTAGGCTTCTGAAATTAGCTCGTCGCTATACAATTTACGATGTCGACTTATTCAATTTGTTGTTAGTCAATAGGTCTATAGGCATAACTTTGTGCTGTCAGATGCCTCAAAATATTATACAGCTAAATTAGCGCCTAAATATATAGGTCCGTTTATTATTCATAAGCGATTGTCACCTTCACCTATCACTAAAGTCTTGAAAATAATTCAAAAGGAGTTTGGAACATCAAGGACCTAAATCCTTGATCAAGACAATTTATAATTTTGAGAATTTCGTACGAAATTCTCTTGGAAGTAAGGTGGGGATCTGTTACGGTCACTTTTCTATATGTTAAGTTTTTTTTGTTGTTTATTTAAAAGTTAATGAATGTCAATCCATTTATTTGTAGGTTCACCTTGTATATAATAAAAATACCGAATTGAATATTAACGGGTTAATTCATCTAATTTATAATATAGTTATGTATAAGCTATAGTAAACCTTCCTGGATTTTAGATTATTATTATTACTTTTTTTTAATGATTAGATTTACAATTTTAACATACGTGGTTTTAAATTAATTTTGCATCTATTTTATTTACGTTCAGCATGTATATTTCAATAGGCTTGCTGTCAAATTTTATTTACCTGCCTAGAGCTAACGAATCAGCTGTTCACGTGATTTTCATGAATACGTCTAAAATTAATAATTTAATTCTAATAACTCCATTATTAAATTCATCTTAGTAATCGAGTTAGGATTATTACGACTATTAATATCTCTCTTAATTGTTAATAGGATATATTTTTATTAATTCTCCAGGCTTAGATATATTTAGAATGGGTTCTTTCTTCAGTTGGCAACCCTACTAGGATTGTGAGAATATACGCAGGATTTGTACGTTTAAATTTTAAAAGTTAATAATTATTAGTAATTAATAATTAATCAATTATAGACGTACTTATTTATCAGTAATTATCCTAAATTATATCGACCTAGCATTAAATTCAAGGAAAATGTTTTCTTCCTATCTATATTCATAATAATTAATTCCTTTCGTAGAAGATATATTATTTCTCCTCTTTTCTTGGAGTGGGTTGGAACCTTTGATGTGAAGATAACACTGACGTAGTTTTCCACGAAACACCAAAACACTATATACTGCACTCGAGGCTTCGCCAAAACTGATGATTAAAACTGAACTAAAACAGTTTTAATCATCTCCAGATGATGCCAACTTGGTTGGCGAAACGCGCATCGAGTGCAGTATATAGTGTTTCGGTGTTTCGTGGAAAACTACGTCAGTGTTCTTTCTCTTTACTCATCTTTTTTTTAAAGAAAAGAAAAAAACATCAGTTAAAACTCAGTTTCTGAACAGTGGAGTTGGCTTGTGATATTTCTAGTTTAAACGTGCCATTTAGCTAGCACCCCAATTTTTCGGGATTCCTTGGAAATTCACAAATTTAAGTTGTGATATTTGGTTTTGTGTATCATCCCTCACAATTTACGACTTGTTCGGGATTCCATAACTTGCTGTTATATCTGTAAGTAATTTTTTTTCATTAGTCCTCATGTTCACATTATTATTGTAACGATTTTCATTAGGATGCTGTCAATTATATCCCAGCTTTGTGTGTCCTGGGCTGCGACTAAGCCGCCATCCATCGTTGAGTATGTATATTTTATTTTATTATATAACTGTACCTTATAATTCATGTTATTTCAGGGCTTTTTTTTAATTGTATCTTGTTCTTTCTGGAATTTCTGAGATGTCTTTTTCTTGGATTTATTGTATTTTCCTGTATTTTCACCTTGCTGCTTTATTGTCAAGCTGCAGTGTTGGAAAATTTGAAGAGTAAATTTATATCACTGTTGATTTGAGCATTGGAATTTGGAGTTTGAAGTAATAATAACGAAATTCAACGTTTCTACATTTTACTCCCTGATTTTGCCACGAGTCGTCCACCCGCACTCAGAAATTATTGCAAACCACAACAACAAAAAAATTCAGATAAGCCTAGTTTTTAGTTTTAGTTGTTTAATCAAGTTGGGTGTTAGGACGTGCTTCGGCATCCACCGTTTAATCCCTTTTTATTCACTACACAAATAAAAAAAATACATATCTAAATGAATAAGAGGAAAAATATTTATTTTGCTAGTGTGAAAAACAGAACCTCTGAAACCTTTTTTTTGCCCTAAGTTAAACAATTTCCACATTTAGATTATATATATGTACATGTACATATCCATATATGTGTATTTATTTTTATCATATAGCAACAGATTTACTGTAAACCGGATGTGATCACTGAAGAGCACTCACCCTCCATAATATATTAACGGTTGTGATTTGCACACATTCACAACCTATAATATAATCCTTTTTTTTTTGATTGCAAAAAAATATATCTTTTATCCATAATATATACTGATTTGTCTGATTAGAATATTTAAACTCATGAATGGTTTAATAAATTATTATTTTCACTCAAAATAGTTTATCTTATAGAGATTTAATTTCTTCAAAAATATTTTCCTTTACAGAAAATTAGTTTGGACCCCATACCATGTTGGAGCCTCCTAGTAAGGTTGCGTTCTTGTTTTTTGCTAGTGGCGCCCAGGACATATAGTGGTAAATTTTTTTTTGTTGAACCCACGTGTATATGTATTTTTTTTATTGATGAGACTGAGGACTGAGCTAGTCTTGATTAACTTTTATTTCGCACAGTTGCGTCCAAACTGTTTATTTTCTTGTTTTTTTTTATTAGTAATTTTTATTATTATTTACCTACTCAGAGCGTAACAACATTTATGAAATAAAAAAAAAATGTATGCAACATTTTTAACCAACTTTTTTTTAATACTTATTTTTACCTTTATAACTTATTTAGTTTCAAAGCTGGACATAAAAAAACAATAACTATATACTATTTATTATTATGTATTTTTCATTAATTTCACTAATACCGATTAGAACGATTCAATTTAATTGTCGTCGCGAATATAAATTCTGCGTAGTGTATATTTTGACTGAAATATATGACATTCTGGAATTTAGCACTGACAACTAGTAGACATTTCCATGATTTGCTCATCCTATATGTCTTGTCATGGTCGACTGATTACGTGCTTTCCTGATTTTCCGTTGACTGGTTTCTTCGGATAACTGATTTCTACGCTTGATGTAAACATTATATGGTGGCTTCCATGCCTGAGTATTTCAGGATTTCAATTTATTCTCTAATTAACCTACTGATTAAATGCGAAACATATAAGAATATTAAAAATTAAGAAATATATCATTATATGTTCTCAAGAGTAATATAACAAACAAGTAATTTTTGTTGCACGCGACATAATCTATTAAACAAACACTTTCTGAAAATATACAGGATAAGTTAGTTTTTTAAAAGGACCCTCCTGTCACAAGTCGATAAGATGCAGCGTTTAAAGATAAACAGAAATAAACAAGCCAGACATTTATTTCATACTAGGTATGTCAAATTTAATGTAAATCGTGAAAGACATAAAACAATAAGAATGATAACAACAAATAAGCCCAATAACAAATTCTCGCACCGAACGTAAATAATCTGCCTTAACATTATTCGTATTTCGATACGAAAAGTTAAGCAACGGTAGTCCCAGTCGTAATTTGTTGGTAACTCAAGTGAAATTCGATGACCTCGTCCCAGTGACGGATTTAAAGGAGGGGGAAGGACGTCCCCGACAATTTGTATTCGAAGAATCTCCGTTGTTCTGGGCGTTTCCCAGACCTAAATGTCCCGAATCTTAAGACGGCATTAGAGACATGCTTCTCATTTACAACCTATTCAAGGCTTACATCCAGGTGACCAAGAAAGGAGATTAAATTTTTGTCGGTCTTCAATGCAATTCAAAGTAAAAGAGATTTTTTTGTCTAACATATTTTACTTTTCCGCTTTACTCGTGAGGGGAGGAGGTCGTGAAGTGTAAATTTTAATAACCGACAAGAAAGCAAAAAATGTTTAATTTCAACATGAACTCAGTGTAAACATTTGGATTGGAATTTGTGGAATTAAACAATCATTTGTTTGGGCTCTATTTTAACCACCACGTGTGAATGTCGAAAATTTGTTGCAATTCTTACAAGCAGAGTATGGGCAACGTGTGGGAAGAAATTCCATAAAATTAATGTAAAATGATTGGTTCTAATTTGATGGTTGCCCAGCCCATTTTGAGAAAGTTGTAATAAACTAGTTGAACAACAATTTTTCAGAAAAATTGATTGGTCGTGGGGGTCCGCAGTTGCGTGACCTCTACGATCCCCATGTCTGACTCCTTTACTCTTTTTCGTTACGTTTTTTAAAAGAAAGGGTGTGTGTGTTGAAACAAGGGAGAAACTATATGTCTGTCTTGCTTAGTCTGCTTTAGGCAAGCCTGGTTTGCTACTATTATTTGTCTTTTCCATTACTTATGGTATACTGATGAGAACAGAATAAGTTCTAAACCGGTGTATGTGTAGTGAGGAATTGACAAATGATCTTAGCTACCAAACAAGACTTGCAGGTTTAATTCAACGCAGGTCGGAGTTTTTGTCCGCTGAGTAGTTGTTTTCTGCAAATCTTATTCAATATAAGAGAGGAACTTATTAATCGTCTTAGAAATACGTGTAATTAACTAAGGATTTGCCATTTAGTTCGCGTGATATGTTCTGTTGTACGTCGCTGTGCATTGTGCATTAAATAAAAGGTTCACATTTAGAGAATTCACTTTAAGTTGTTATTGGGCTTATTTGTTATTATCGGTATTGTTAGTTATTTTATGAATTTTCATGATTTACATTAAATTTGACATACTCTGTTCTCCATTGAATGAACGACCCGTTGCAACACATCCTGATTGTTTTGAAGGGATCTAAATTTGTTAATGATTCTCTCTGTCATTTCCTTACGAGTAATGATTTCGTTGTTATAAATTTTTAATTTAAAATCCCATAATGAAAAATCAAGCAGGTTGAGGTCTGGCGAAAGTACAGGCCAGTGAATAGGCACATCTGTTCCTATACCAATCCATCTTTCTGCAAAATGAGTGTGCAGCCACATTCTGGATATTCTAGAAAAATGAGAGAATACCATTGTTCATAAAAAAAACAATCTTTGTCTTCCGTTAATAGGGATATTCCTAAGAATTTGAAACAAGTTATTGTCTAAAAAGTTGCAGTACAGTGCTGCATTTAATGTACCTAGAAAAATGATATGACCCAAAAAATGATATCTCAATGTGACTACCAAAACATTTACTATAAACCTAATTACGAATCACCCTACAAATATAACATATGAAATTTTTAGTTTCTTAAATAAATTCGTACCTGCTAATATTGGGTTTATTATTCTCCACCGATATAACTGGTTACATCTTCCACGTAAGTAAAAAAAATTTTACGGTTTTTTAATGGTTTCATATCTGCGCTCCGTTATCATCACTGAGACACGAGGATAAGAATTATTGCTTGCGCCAAAATAATACGCACAATAACCACTCAAGAACTCTTAATAATGCTATTAGGAAATTTATTGAAGTTATGGAGTACTGTATATAGAATTTATATTAGATATTATGGTGATATTAATTAATTAGTAGTTCATAAGTATACATTATTTTTTTGGTGTTATTTTTAATAAACCCATATGGTAAAATAACAATTCAAATTTTAATTAATTATTATAATCATTCTTACTTATTTTTAACTTTCATCTGATTATGATGATTTTATTTGATAGTATTGGAGCATGCACTTTTTAAAAAATCGTAAAAAAGATTACCATTTTAAAAAGAATTTAAATTATAAATAATAAATAACAATAGTAAATCAATAACAGAATCATTTTCTTCTCAATTCATTACGTGGAATATAAATCTTAATAAAAACGACTAAAAAATGCACAATTATTGAAAAGAACATATGTAAATACTTTTATCTTTTTTTGTATCCAAATTAAAATAGTCTTGAAAATGTTTACTATAACACAAAAATTAATGTACAAATTCACCAAATTGTGCAATTTCACAAATATTTTCAAATAGTTTTCAGCTTCAAAATAACAGTTAAATAAAGAAAATATAGCAACACAGATTTGGCCCTATTCAAATCAAATCAAATCAAATCAAATCAAATCAAATCAAATCAAATCAAATCAAATCAAATCAAATCAAATCAAATCAAATCAAATCAAATCAAATCAAATCAAATCAAATCAAATCAAATCAAATCAAATCAAATCAAATCAAATTAAATCAAATCAAAAAGTTGATTGAAGATGAAGTTACTTTGTGAAAATCCATTTTGATTTAAAAATTATAAACACTTTTTTACTTGTCTAATTTTCACTTTATTTGTTATTTTACAACTAGTTTCATCCTATTCGGACATTTTCAAGTAAACTAAATTATACACAGATTTTACTTTAATTTAAATATAAACTGACCTGAATAGAGGGATGGGTCACTTTATGGTTGATAATATAATTCAAATTTGTACAGATACATACATTTGTACAGATACATACATTTAAAAACATAACATCTGTACAAATTTGAATTATATTATCAACCATAAAGTGACCCATCCCTCTATTCAGGTCAGTTTATATTTAAATTAAAGTAAAATCTGTGTATAATTTAGTTTACTTGAAAATGTCCGAATAGGATGAAACTAGTTGTAAAATAACAAATAAAGTGAAAATTAGACAAGTAAAAAAAGTGTTTATAATTTTTAAATCAAATCAAATCAAATCAAATCAAATCAAATCAAATCAAATCAAATCAAATCAAATCAAATCAAATCAAATCAAATCAAATCAAATCAAATCAAATCAAATCAAATCAAATCAAATCAAATCAAATCAAATCAAATCAAATCAAATCAAATCAAATCAAATCAAATCAAATCAAAATTTATTCAAAGATAGAAAAGTATAATCTACATTTTACATATCAATGTTTAATGATCAGAGGTACACCTAAACCTAAAATAGGTTTGTTTGAGTACCCTGATGTGCTTATCAACATTTATTCTCCTATATAATACAGATCCAATGACAATTTTGTTACTTAATTCGTACTTGTATTTATGTATACATATTGACCATATTGTTATTAGTATATTAATTTAATACATTATGTTAGAGATGGATAGTAAATAGTAAGTAGTAACTAGTAAATATTAAATATTCAATAATAACTAGTAAATAATAACAATGATAAAAATAGTAAACAGTAAATTTTAAATTGTAGAGGAAGTGGTCGAAGTGAAATTTGCAGAAAAATAAGAGATTAATATTAACTTGGCAGGGACAGAAAGGTAAAAGCATAATATTACATATATTATTTGTAAATCGATAAAGAATATTTTGCTACTTCTCAATACAAGCGTCACAAAGATTACGGTTATTTAGTAGATATTTTTTTGTTTCAATTTTATATTTTTTGAAGGTTTTTATGTCTTTTATTTGTAAGGGAATGCAGTTGAATAATTTGAGGCCGTGGAAAAATGCAAATCTTTGTGAATGGGATTTATTTAATTTAGGAAAAACAATTTTTTTATTTTCTTTAAACCTGGTTACATAATTTAGTGGTTGATTACATTTGATATTTGATTTAAAAACCCATAACAGGCACTGATATATGTAAATATCTCTTACTGTGAGCAACCCTGACTCTTTATATAATTGCTCGCCTGAAAACAAAAATTCTTTTTTGAGTAATATTTTAATAAGCGAATTTTGTGCAACTTGGAGGATATGTAATGCATTATAATATAATCCACCCCATATTATAATGCCATAATTTAAAATAGATTCCACTAGTGAGTTGTACACAATTAATCTTAGCTGATAAAATTTATGTATTACTTGTTTAATTCTTTTTCCTATATATGAGGCATGTTCCTTCCATTTTAAATGTTGTTCAATAATAATGCCTAGGTATTTAATACTTTCAACTTTTTAATATTAGGACATTGACAATATCTAGTTTTCGAACAATTTTTGTATGTAATAGTAAATCTTTTTTCAGGTTGATCATTTCCTGTAATTGTAAATGCTACAAATTTTGACTTTTATGTGTTTAAACTTAAGAGATTTGTATTTAGCCAGTCATAGATCAATTTTAAATTAATTTCTGCTTATTCATATAAGCTGTCCCATGAATCACCAATGAAAACTATAGCCGTTTCATCAGCATTGGAGATTACATGTGCAGTAAAATTTGGTATAGTTGCGATATCATTTATATAAACTAAGAATAATATTGGACCTAGGATGATTCCTTGGGGAACCCACATATTAATTGTTAGGTAATCACTGAGAACATTCTCGACTATCGTTCTCTGTTTTCACTCTGTAAGATAATTTTCAAATATATTCAAGACCTCGCACACCAAAATTTTCTTTAGCAAAATAGAATGAGACACTATATCGAATGCCTTAGCTAGGTCTAAAAAGACCGTAAGATATTTTTTATTTTCATCAAGATTACTGATAATATTTTTTATAAGATCTAAAATGGCATGCTCCGTACCAATACCCGATTGAAAACCATACTGTGTATTTGATATTACTCCATGTTTTGCTAAAAAATTTGCTAATCTGCTTTTTAGGCATAATTAGAAAATTTTTGAGAAGTTGTTAAATAGAGAAATTGGTCTATAATTGGTTAAGTTTGTTTTATCTCCAGATTTATATATTGAGATCACTATAGATTCCTTCCAGTTTTTATTAAAATGCTGGATATTCCATCTGGTCCTGTTGTTGGTTTATTTTTTAATTTTGAGATTAACAACACGATTGCATTTCTAGTTACGCGTTGTAGAAACATGGACTGTCCTTGTGTGTTGTTTAGTCTGTTTGTATTATTTTTTCTGTTTGTTTTATTTAACATAGTAGAAATATATTTCTATATCTTGTATATTCTAAGTTCTTTCGTATGATTTTTGGTTAAACTTTTTTTTTAAATGTCTATATGTTTTATTGAGTTGATGAGACCATTGGTTATCCAAGGTTTAATTTTATATTTTATTTTTTAATTTTATTTGATCAGTTGACGTTTTTACCGCTGAATCAAACATATTTATAAAATTAGCATATGCCTCCTCAACATTATTTTTATCCAATCCTTCATACCATGTTTCATTTTTTAAAATATTTTTAAATTTATTATAATTTATGTTATAGTGTTTTAAGTTTTTCATTAAATATTTCTTACTATTTAAAAACTGTAAGTATAGATAAAAATGATCATTATCAATTAGATCGGTTTCAAAAATTGATGGTTTTATGGACATACTATTTTGTATATTAATGTTGTTTTCTTTTATTATAAATATATAATCAATTAGACTAGAAGTATTATTTGTGATCCTTGTAGGAGAGTTTATGTAAGAAACACATCCAACTGTTGCTAGAATATTCAGTTAATTATATCGTTATCCAATTTTTTTAAAGATATTTAAATTTACGTCTCTAATAAATATGTCAACTTGTTCCTTTTTTTAAATTTTGAAAATAGGTTCACTAATATATAATTTTTGATTTGTAGCTGGAGGACGATATGATGCTGTTAAACCGAATTTAACATTATTATGACTATATGTAATTCTCAACAAATTTGTTTCAGTAAGATTTATTAAATTGATATCAGCTGTTATATTGTTTTTAATATAAATTATGACCCCCCATCACTTTGATTGTAAGTGGAATTGTTATATGTAGTAAGCATTAAAATTAGAAATCGTATAATCACTTACCGTTTCTATTTTCCATACTTCAGAGAGAATAATGATGTCAATATTTTGTATCATTTCATTGGTTGATTAACTAGCGGCAATTTTAAATTAATTCAAACTTTCATAATTTTTTTTAGCAAGAATTTTTTATTTATTACAAATCTTAGTAAATTCTAATGTAATAAATATTTATAACATTAGGACTTACTAAGATTTGCAGTTACTTTCGAGGCTTTCTAAGGGCCATCTTGTTTTAAAGTTTTGAAGTGATTGTTCAACTGGTGAGTACTTTTGTTTTATTTATTTTTTGGTTTTACTAAACCGAATAGTTAGAATTAAAAACAACATTATTGAGTCAGTCTTGCTGAACATAATGTGCATATTATCTTTTTTATAATCCAAGTTTCGGCGTTTTGACAAATAGCCGAGAAAATAATTGTTTAAAAACATGTCACATTTATCTGCGATAAGTTTTTTGTAAAAGTTAGAAAATAATAATTAGCAAACATTTTTAGCGTTATTGTATTTCATTTCATTCTATCTTCTATTGATTCTCAAGTTATCAAAGTAACACCCTGTGTATTTCATTTGTCCAAGTTGAAGGCCCGAATCTGTCCTTGGGCTGACGAAAGATATAATGGCTATCCAGTACATAGCAAATCATTCAAATTACATGTTCGTGTTTACGAGTAGCACGGTGATCTCGCACGTAAGGTAACACAATTCCACCACCATTGATAACGTGCTTATAGTTACATTATTTTATTGGACACCCCTAGAGTAAAATACCTGTTCATATATTATTAATTATTGCAATTTAAAGGGAGTGTATTATAATAAATAACGTTAATGGCTTTTCCACTTTACTATACGAGCACGATTCCCATTGACCTTTTCAATTTTTAATTGTTCGTATTAATTATAAATCTAATATGAGGCATGACAGGATACACATAAAAGTACATAAAACAACATTAGTTCTTTGTTAACGCAGAAACATTTAAAATCGTCAATTTATTCAAATCATGTCAAAAGCAGGCAACAAAAAATGTATTTATCTACTTTATTTGATTTGGGCAATTAACTATTCGCTATACATTCCTGATTTCCAATTTAATAGTTGAGTAATTGGAATATTAACTATTTGTATAATATGTTTGTTCCATTTACACTTTATAATTTGAGGGAAGAATATGTCTTTTAAAATAAACGACAACTTTACTACTACTTTAAAATTCAGATGCAAATCTAAACGTGTATGGAAGAATAGTAAATTTTCGAGGATTAATTAATGCAAATAATATTTTTATCACTTTATCTTATCTATTACAACTGTCTTATTTCTAGATATCGGGAAATAGCGATAAATTCCAGAGACGACTTTTACGTAGATATAGTATTACATTGTAAACCTAATGAAATATTCCCAAACAATATGAAATGGTAAAATATTCATATGTACTACGAAATAAACCTTTTTTTTATAAAAATGGGAACAAAAAATTAAAAGTTTTTTTTCAGGTAATTGCACGGCTTGCAGCTATGAGAAACAATTACTTAATAGGCGATGTAACTCGTTATTGTCGAGTGTCCAATAACAATTCACAGGTACATATAGGCGGATTGCGTGTTTACGCCCACTGCCCTATGTTGAAAATCAATACACCAATGGCTTTGAGGTCAATGGAATACACTCTAAATGACTTTATTTATATAAATCTATATGAATAACACGTAGACACGTAAACAGTGCGTAATTAAATTCAACTTTTTTAAATGTCTCGTTAAATTTTTGCACAAATGTATTAGTGGGCAATATAAGAATGGACAGGTGCCATCTCAAACAACACCAACATAAGAAAAAAGTATTTATCACAGAGATGTGACAGTATTAAACAAAAAATTATTCTGAACTGAATGAGAAATAAGTTTGGATTAGCGTAGATGAAACCACCGGTGCTTGCGGCTGAAAGGTGGCAAATGTTTTCGTGCGTGTATTAATAATAGTAATATACTTTTACTTCTTCTCATCTTCTTTGGGTATTAAGCCACTATCCTATAAACTATTTGTTAAATTAACCTCTGTGCCAAAGAAATATCAGAGGTTGGTTTGTGAAAATTTTTTTCTGTTTATCCAAAAATGTCCCACCTGTGACGGCCCAACCCCCCCTCGTATCATTTATTATTTAATTTCTATTTAATTTTATCCTGGTTGCAACACTAGTATGACAACTCAACCCTCCCTCGTATATTTTAGTATTTAATTTATTCTCCTTTTTCTAAGTCTCACCTGTCGTGAAGCGACAGGTAACACTGATTTAATTAATTGGCCTTTTTTCGTGATCGTCTAGTTTTAGTGGTAGGACCCCAAACTTGTTGTGTTATTGTAACCTCACAGGTACGTTTATAAAGTTTGGTATTACTTTGTTTCATTTATAAGATTTAATTTGCTTTAATTTAATTGGTATACCTTTAGCAATTATTATGACCCCGTTACCTGCACTGCACTGATATCTGTTTGTAAGAAAGTACTTAATATAAGATTTGACTTTATGTTTAGTATTATTAATGTGCTTAGAAATTCACTTTAGTACCTGAAAGTAGAAATAAGTCAAGGAAACTCAAATACCGTTTGCACACCTTTTATTTCTATACTGAGACAACTGTCTATAAGAAATATATTACAAAACTTACATGAACAAAACCTTGTTACATGTACGGTGGACAACGGTCTACGAAAAATACATAGGTATTTAGCTAGTTGAACCTGCAATGTAACCAAACCTGGTTACATGCGCGGAAACTTCCGCTTCGTAGTTTAAATGACATATGTAGAACTCTACATATGGGTGCAAGAGAAACTTCCCTTGTATGTGGAACAGAGTGTCTCCTGTCACATGAACCGGCCAGAGGCCAACAACCATGCCTTGTTATTGAATTCGCGGGCTGGTGCTACCATAAAACAGTATCACAAACACAACTGACGCTTGCCAACGAAGATTCGATGCATATGCGGAACCCCGACATATGACGAGCAACTGCCCGTATTATTTTGAGTTGTCGAATGCAGGCCACCAATCAAGGTTTAAACCAACCTGAAATGAACTACTCTGTAGATTTGTTAATTTGGTTGACGCCGCTTGTGTTGTGGCACGCTTATGGGAGTGGTAGCCATCAACCACTAATCGGTGTATACTGGTTGGCTGGACCCGGACCCCTGCCGAGAGACAAGGTCCGTGTTCAGACAGCCGCATGTTTTTGTTGTCGGCGCCTCACCGTCTCACCTGACAGCGGCACTCTGATCCCCATATGGGTAATGCATCTTGATGAAGTTACAAATATTGCAGATTCAACTGGACATTAATTCTTTGGTATATTATCTTATTTAAACCTGACTTGAAAAATTAAGGAAAAGTTCCAACTACTATCGGAATTAATATGGACTGTTCTAATTATTAGTAAACATGTAATGAGCAGTGCATTATAACAGAAAAGCCCTATCTGTAAATCATGTGGTACCACCGGTCAGCTATTGTAAAAATACCGCAAAACCCAAGCATATAGAGTCGTTCTTTGATTATCGTTGCCATTTTACTCGAAACAAAGAAATTGCATTAATTTCATCTTTTTACTGGACTCGAGTACGTAGCAAATGGCAACGCAGTATATAGTGCACCGTAAAACCGGGAAAAAGTAGCTTCCTTCTTGAAAAAATTTTTTTTAAGGTACAATCACTTGGGACCTTCACAGCATGATAGCCTAGATCCTTGGCCATCTGTAATGGCCAATTACAACATTTTTTTGGAGGTCAAACTTTTATTATTACGAAGAATGTCATAAATTTGCTAAAATTAATTTTTCTTACTTTTTCACACATCCCTCATGATATCTCCGGAACCAATCGAGATAATTATATGTATTTTTTTTAATTGATAAAGGAAATGTGGGCGAAGGTCACTGCTTTAATTTCGTTTTTTATGGAAAATTTAGTTTTTTTGTAAAACTAGGTAAAACTGGAACGTTTACTTTCCTTGCAGCATTTTTTCGATAAGCGAGAAACTTTTTTTATTTTAAGGAATGTTGTCATACCATATGCGTATGAAATAAAGCTTACACTTCAACGAAGTTTTTTTAAAAAAAATCAGTTTTCTACGACTTATAGTTTTCGAGATTTTGTTATTTAAAGTTACGAGTTTTTCGATCCTAGATGCGCTTCACCGCGGCGCCACTCAAGTGTGTAGAGTATGGACTATTCAATACAAGTAATCTTATATTATACATATATTGCCAGTTAGAAACAAACTTTTCTTTGTGTAATGTGAATGCGAATGAGTATTATTTTTATTGAGTTTTTACATATTAGTCCTTAAAATGGAATGTTTATTTTGTGTTATCAGAATTAAAATCAGGTAATACAATTCTGGTAAAATCTGTTGTTACTGATGTCCTGATTTTGCTTTTACATTATTACTGTGAAACACCAGATATGTCCCAAAGGAATATATTTATACAATTAGGACATAGTAAGAATATACATTTTTTGTCAATTAACAATATTGTGGTAAATTTAGGAGAGGAAATTTGCAAGAAATTATTAACGATTCATTGCCTAACTGGTTGTGATACAACTAATGCCATGTATAAAATAGGGAAGAAAACGGCATTCGATGTTTTATATAAAAAATTAAATAATTTAAAAGATTTAGAAAACCTTCCTTTTCTGTCAGAGGATAAAGCGATAGAATTAGGGGTAAAATATACGCTTTGTTTATATAAGAATAAAAACAAAAATATAAAATCCCTAAATGAACTGTGGGACTTAACAACAAGTACAAATCGGCCAGCTTCTGAGCTGCCTCCTACTGACCATGCTTTTAGACAACATTTAAAAAGGTTATTATTTTTCTAGATCGCCCATATACATTAAAAAAGAAACAAAACACCTACATGTAATTATTTTCTTTTTAGGTGTCTGTATCAATTAAAAATTTGGTACAATAGCCATATTACAATACATGCTGTTGGAAGATCCAACTCGATACGGTTGGACATTTGAAGAAAATGTTTGGAAGGCAACTTTTTTCTAGTCAAGAACCTGTGCCCGATATTGTAAGGCAAAGTTTGTCAATAAAATGTTCCGACAGGGCACAAGAATAAGTGGACAGGGTCTGTAACAACAACAGATGTACCTGTTTTGCTCAAGGTTTTAAATGCTGCAGTGAGTGCAAATATACGCAAACTGTTGCAACCAAGGAACTGTCCAGATATTTTTTAGATTCCGACGTTGAGGATTTTTAAAATATTTTTATAACAAGTTTTAAATTTGTATTTTAAAAATAAATAATTATTTCGTATTTTTTTTTAATTCAAATTTAGGTTTTAATGTATAAATATAATGGATTTTAAATAATGTCCAATGTAAATAATGATAAGTAAAACCTTCTAAGTGCTTATGAAAATAAAATTTATATTAAAGATATGTCAAAAATAATACTTCATTGTATGCACCCACAACACGCATAGCACACTGATTAAAGCACAGTAGAACCGGGGCGGGGGAGCGAAGCTTCATGAAATATCCTGCCCGCAGAAACTTAATTTCAAATAACAATAACTTGAAACGTATAAGTCGTAGAGTATCGCGTTTTTTTTTTAAAAACTTCCTTGATGTGTTAATTTTATTCCATATGCATACACTGTGGCAAAATTCCTTAAAACAAAAAAGTTTTTCGCTTACTGAAAAAAAATACTGCAAGAAAAATAAATGTTAAAGTATTACCTAATTTTATAAAAAACTAGGTTTTCCATAAAGACTAAATTAATTCAGTCACCTTCGCTCACGTTTCCTTTATCAACTAAAAAAAAACTTGATTATCTCAATTGGTTCCGGAGATATCGTGAGAGATGTGGAAAAGTACGAATAATTAATTTTGACAGATTTATGACATTTTTCATAATAAAAAAAGTTGGACCTCCCAAAAAATGTTGTAATTGGCCATTTTAGATAGCCAAGGGCCTAATCTATTATTCTGTGATTTTTTGAAACGTTTTTGTCGGTTTTTCAGTGTATTAATAATAATTATTTAGGTGCCATCCTTACCAATTCTGGTATACACGGAGAGTTCCGCGGGGCCCACTCCCCCGGATTCTTGAGTAACGCCTGAGTTACTCGCTTCCATGTCGACGGCGGTGTCGGTGGCGAGTGCACGCTAATGCAGCGCGGCTCCCAATGCTAGTTATAACTGCAAGACAGGGCCACTCTCTTATTTCTCGACTCCGCAGAGCAAAGCATAGGCTTGTGGCTGTCAAAGTCGACCTGGTGCCCAGCTAGATTACAGAGAGTCGTACAAACTCCTCGTACCCGATTCTTTCGAACAAAAGCGAAATGCTTGGGGGTAGTCAGACTCTGTCACGTAGAACTGGACAATCTCTGAGCAACCGATTCGTTAGAACCAAAGCGTATCGCTTGGGGCTGTCAGAGATGTGACCACGATCGTACGCTGCCTCGCGTATTTATATGATTTCCCGTGAATGAATTCGTGGTCCAAGCCTGCAAGCTAGACGGAGATAGCCAAACGCTCCGTTTTGCTTCTCTCACGACATTAAATTTACGATGTATTTAGGTGAGAAGTGATATAATGACTCTATGTTTACAGCCTTTGCCTATTCCTAGTAAAACCCTTACAACCCTACGTGTTAACGTTGGTTTGTTTATGTTATCTCCTCTCGGCTGGAGAATGCTTTGAGATTTTGTACAGTTTTGTCAACGTTTTAAAATATTAAATGAATACTGTGTGTTCTTTTACTTAGCTGAATAATTTAGACTCTATAGTTTGAATGCATATGTTTTCTGCCAAAATTATAAGAAAATGATTTAACCCTTTTTATGTAATAATGAATTTGTAATTTAATGATATAAATGCTTGGGAATAATTTAGTTTTATGTAAAAATTATAGGGAATTTATTCGCGATGAAGCAGCCCCAGGGTTGGGATGCTTCACACCTAAAAAATATTAACATGAAAATGAAAGATAAACGTCACATATTTTAGATGACTTAAAATTGACATTTCGGAATACTAATATTGCCATTTGGAGATTTATTTAACAATTTTTTTAAAATAATTTATAGCAGTGGCTTAATACGCAAAGACGGTGGAAAGAAGTATTAAAGTCACTGTCCTATAAACTATTTTTTAAAAAATTGCTAAATAAACCTCTGTGTCAAAAGAACATCAGAGGTTGGTTTGTGAAAAAATGTTTCTGCTTATCCAAAAATGTCCCACCTAAAAATATTAACTTAAAAATGAAACATAAGCGTCAAATATTTTAGATGATTTAAAATTGACATTTCGGAATACTAATATTGCTATTTAGAGGTTTATTTAACAATTTTTTTGAAATAATTTATAAGAGAGGCTTAATATCCAAAGACGGTGGAAAGAAGCATTATAGAATAAATAACTATGGACAATACACTTATACTCTTGTGATCGCTAGTTAAAATACATGTGTGTTACCAATACTTTCAGACCTTAACTTTGGATTTTACTCAAAATAACTACAAGGTAAGATATTGTGTCATATAACATACTTACGCGGTAACACTTCACCTAAAATCAACCCTGGAACTGACGTCATTTATTGTTACCTCCGATTTCTAATAGGCCCACAAAATATAATTTTGGCATTTTTTGGAATCTTTACTTAATACAAATAACAGTGTATAAAGTATTTTTTAATTTTTTCTTTTACAAAAGTTAAACAACATTAAAGTCAGAATTAGTGTATTATGAGCGCAAACACTGCCGCAAGTCGATGCCATGACGTCACATGACTCGAGTGCCAGTGCACAATGTATGTTGTTAAACGTAAACAAGTCGTGTTATTTGTGATTTGTGTTGTGAATTTTAAGTGAAGTAATTATAATGATCAGTTCTTCTAAATTATCATCATATTACTGGTGCATCGTACCGATATTTGAAAATACTTCAATAAAAACGCCAGAAAAAACTTTTGTCCAAGTTTCAAGAGACGGAAAATGTAGAAAACTGTAGTTAAAGATGGGATCCAAAGGAGTTTTCAAGAACAAGTTGCGTTTTTGCATGCCTGGACCTTTTCGATTTAAAAAAAAAAATAATATGTGTAAAGTATATATGGCACGGTAACAACAGGAATCCTGGGTTTCGAGCGATTCCTCTCTTTTTTTATGTTATTTTGGGTCAATAACGATATTTTCCATCGTGGATTTTGTGTGAGCCTACTGGGTGCTAACAAAAATCATTTGACACAAAGTTGTCAATTATTCCATTTTTAGCAAATATTATTATTTAAATAGATTCCAATCGCAAACCCACCCTTTTTACTTGAAAACGACACAGGGACGTCCAAAAACATTTTTTTCTAAAATTATATACATACAGTGTGTATATAAAATTCGTATACATATGTATCTAACAAATGTATTTTTTTATATATAAAAAAAAACATGTAAGTATATAGATTTAGGGGTTTCAATAATCAAAAATTTAGGAACCAGAACGGCATTAGATATTTTCAGTCTTTCACAAGTTATAAGGAAAAATGTAATGTGACGTAACCTTCAAATTTGGCTAGTGTAAAAAATATAACTTCTTTGTTTTTTTTGTCACACGTTTCCCGAGAAAACTACTATACGATCAAATGTATTAAGCCCTCACTTTAACTTCGAATATTTCAAAAACAGAGGACTGAAAGAAATACCACTAGGAAATTTTACATAAAACTAACATGCGATTTCAGAAAAATGACCACTTAAAGTTTAATGTGACGAGAGTATCGATAAAAATGGGTAAATTTTTTGGTATAAATTAAGAAATCTTCGTGACGTTTTAACCAAAGTTATTAAAATTTCAATGAGTGATCTGCAATAGGCACATAATGAACACATAATTTTTAAAAATTTTCCCCTCCTAGGTTTCTGAGATATTCGCGGTTAAAGTGAGGACTTCGATACATTTGAATCATACAGTAGTTTACGTATTATCCAGGGCGGTTTCCTAGTCAGTGGTAGCTGATGAAATTTAGGTTGTCATATCTCAGTATTAGAGCATGGAACCCAAGCAATACTTTAAGGCACTAACAAAGACTAAATGAAGAAGTTTTGCAGAGAACAAGTTGCGATTGAAATTTGCGAAAAAAAGGCGCAAACATTGTGCAACACCCAGGATAATTTTTAGACAATTTGTGAAATGTTGGCAAAACATTTTTTTTTTTTTCAGAAGCAGTTTGTTTGTTGTTGTTTTGTTGTTTTGTTTGTTTTGATTGTTTTGTTTGTTTTGTTTGTTTTGTTGTTTGTTGTTTGTTTGTTTTGTTTGTTTGTTTGTTTTGTTTGTTTTGTTTGTTTTGTTTGTTTTGTTTGTTTTGTTGTTTTGTTGTTTGTGTGTTGTTGTTGTTTTGTTGTTTGTTTGTTTTGTTTGTGTTTGTTTGTGTTGTTTGTGGTGTGTGTTTGTTGTTGTTTGTGTTGTGTGTTGTGTTGTTAAGTCTCAATCACCAACCCCAGCTGGATTTGTGTTGAGTAAAAAGCGAGGCCCCGATGTGGAGCGCCTAGGGCACACAGTCACTCCCACCTAACCCAAAAAATACAAAAAATTGTTGCCAGGTGGCAAACCGGACCGACTCACCCACCGGCTACCATGCCACAAGGTTGAAAGTATGTCGTCAGATTTTGAATTTCATTACAAAATATAGCCTTTTTATAAAGTTACACCGTTTTGAAATTTTATTTTAGATTCATTTCTCACTGTGCAAATTTCAAAAAGGTGTAACTTTATAAAAAAGTAATATTTTTTGATGAAATTTGAAGCATGGCGACATACTTTCCAACTGTTTTAAAAAACAAAAACGTTTTGCAAATATTTGACAAATTGCCCAAAAAGTAACCTGGAAGTTGCACAATTTTCGCAAATTTCAATCCTTAAAGAATCGCTTGGGTCTCATGATCCAATACTAAGATATGACTAACCTAAATTTTACCAGCCGTTACTATTAGTTAAAAAGTGAAAGATGCAATATTTAAATAATAAATAACTGAACAATAATTATTCACGTATTCTACATGTAAATGCAAAAGTCAAAAGCAAAAGACTTGTAACTAAAACTATTAATAGTTTCAATGTCAGAGAGTTATTTGCAAAGTAAAATTATAACAACAATAATTTAATGAATTATGGATAGTTCTACTTTTTTTAAACGTTAAGTTTTATTATTAGCTACATATTGCAGGTTTAACGAACTCATAAATCTAATACCTATTTTTTTTTTTTCGAAAAAGTCATCACTTCCTTACATCACTTCTTTGTTTTGTTTGTTTTGGAGCTTGGGTCTAAAGGCTTCGACATTTTTGCCGCCAGGGGCTTCCAATCAGCTTAATCCGTATCTGGTATTAACATTTTAAAATTAAATAAAATTCACTTTATTATGGTGTATAAATTTCCGGTTTTCTGTTTGGGAATGTTTCAGTAAGTGTTTAGCATATAATATTATGTCTGCATAAATATCACAACCCAGAAACTACAAAATAATTTTAGGAAACAACCACCCATACTTAATTAATGCTTGAACTAGGTATCGCACCGTTCACCACCCGGAGATATTATGACCTGTGACGTCACGCCAATAGAACAGCGTTTTTACAGCATCTGATATTCCTGGAAATTCAATTAGTAATTTAAACATTTAAACATGGACATACTGTTTTATGAAGCATAGGTTAACTTTTTCGAGGAGATAGCCAGATGGACTAGTGACATCCTCATAATTACAGATAAACTTGAAATTATTTAATGACCCTTATTTTAAATGTTTTAGGTAATATGACTGATCATCATTGTTTGGTCCTTCATTGTACGTGGCTGTTATCTTAATTATTATTATTGTCATGTACCTAATTGTTTATATGTTTAGTTGTTTAGTGTTTTACAAGGAAAATCTGTATAAAATAGTCCTGAGGATGTCTTTAAATAAAAACAAAACGTCGACATATTTTTGAAACTGGTTTTCTTCTTTAATTGACCACACCCCAACAATTTGCCACATAAAACATTACAAATAAATATAAGTAAGTATTCGAGGATTAAGGTTTATGCGGCTAATAAGTACTACGCTAGCTCTAGACTGAAGACCCTCTGGTCATTAACTGTCGTCGAACACTTCTTCTACAGACTCTTTTTGCAGTCTTTACCTAAAAGAGATCTTAAGCTGCAAGAACTCTTCACCAATAATGATGGACCCATATACTTCGTGGTGTCTCCCGATAGATACATGCCTGTACATCTTGCGACCATTGCTAATAACTTCTTGTAACTAAAGAGTTCTTGAGGCAATGGCCAAAAGATCAGTGCGCACACTTTTCCCAAATTCGCAATGTTTTCTTTCATACCGCATGACGTCACTTGTTGTACATCCTCCGCTCATTGTCAATCACCTCTTGTAGCAGCTTCTGGGTGCAACTGAAGACCCACTGGTCACTGACTACTGGCGAAAACTTCGGCTGCAAGAACTCTTCACCAATAATGATGGACCCCTTCATAGTCTATCCCCATGGACACAGAACATTCTAGTCCCTTCAGTCCCTCAGTTTTAGAACCGGCTTTATATATCTACTGTGCTTGACTAAATCATCTTGGTGATAATCATGTATAAAATTAAATGAAGTAACGCTCTTTGGCAAACTAATAAAAATGTGTGAAATCAAATTAAATTGAAATAAAATTTGATATTGCGAGGCTATTTATTTATTAAATATGGTGGTGTTCCAATTAAATGAGTCTGAACAGCAAATTTAACAAAATGGATCGATATCTCAAGTGCCTTTAGTCCGATCCCGTCCAATTTTAATAAACATCAGCGTAGATTTATTAAGTATTTTTGCTTGAGGTATGTTTTTAAATAATAAATATTATGGGCAATTTTACATTTATCCAGTTGTGTTTAAGAAAAATTAATAATAAACAAAGAGCATTTTGAACAGAGCTCAGAACTGAAAACAGACTCTTAAACAGTAAATAATTCTGTTTCTCATGATATAAGGAGAAGATGAACGTTAATTCCACAAAATATGAGACAAGTACTTACGTTACATTTTGAAAAACATTTAATTTATACTCTTAATTTCTCCATTATAAATGTGTATCAAGACAGTTGAAAAAGCGAAATGAGATTATTTTCCAGCTCATTTAAACTGTAACACCCTAATTCACTTACATTCTTTTAAGTGAATTAGGGTGTTACAGTTTAAATGGGGTTTTCCCTACAATAAATAAAACCTTCTCCGTTGGTTTGTAGTGGATGTTTAGAAAGACAGCTGTCAAATTAGTATTCAGAGCGCGCATCCCAGATTGTCGTCTTTGCTTCCACGCTAGCGAGTTGATGCTTTCCTTACAGAAAAACGATCACATTGCTCGAACACAAGTCACATTTAGGGAAGGAAAGTTACTGAACTACTAAACAAATAAAGTTATATGTGCTATTGTAATTCATTTGGAAAAGAATATATTCAAGAAGAAACCCTAAAAGATTATTACAGTGGGGGCTCTTATGTATACAGGGTGGAGCAATAATGCGTCCGACTTCGATAACACGAGTTTTATGACAGTTAGAAATTTGATAAGAACATAAGTAAACTAGATAAAAAATTCTATAACCGGAAATTATTTTCGAATATACAGGGCAAGCCAAGACAATTCTACTGGGTCAACTATCTTTTTTTAAATAGAATATATGAGTACATTTTTTGAGGTCTCCTTCTAGTCTTCTTCTACCCATATATTGTTATTGACTCTCCATCGACTAGTTGGATGTAATGATTTTTTGTTGTTGATATACCACCATTTGCAGATACATGTTGAAAAAATTGCTATAGTCATAATTATGAATTTTAAGAAAAACAAAATTAATGCCAGTTACGAGTCATTTTGTGATGTTTCTGAATCATTTTCACTTTCTAAAAGTATACAGAGAGTGGCCAAAAATGATTTCTATAACTTTTAATTTTTTCAAATGCAACACTCTGTGATGTAGAATTGAAAAACGTATATGTTTGTGAGACTGTGATGGATTTGTGCTAAATCGTAACCATACATCAGTAAAACTGCAAGTATTGGAGCAGGGAAAATGCTCATTGAATGATTGAGACACATACTCAAAACCCGTAGAAAAATTAATGTATGGAGAGGAACAGTCGACAATAAAAGTCCTTTCTTTTCAGGAATCCTCAGAGAGGAAAGATATTTGGAGTTTTTGCAAACGAACGAAATCCTGGCCTTCCAGATATCTGGTTTCAGCAAGATGACGCACGCCCCCGTACTTTGCGCGCGCTGTTCGCGATTTTCTGGACAATTGCTTTCTGAGAAGGTGGATTAGGAGCCGAGGGCCAATAGAATGGCCCCCAAGGTCCCCAGATCATACACCCTTGATTGTTTTTTATGGGGTTATTTAAAGTCAATGACCTATATCAACACACCACAAAATTTAGAAGATTTAAAAATCGAATTAGAAATGAAATGTTCAAGACAAATTTGTAAAAGGCTTACCTATTGTCAAAAAAACCGTTGAATGGCAGATCGAACACTTAATTTTATAATTTTATTTGCTTAGCGACAGAGTGCGATTAACTTTTTGTTAACTCTGTGATGTTGAATTGAAAAACGAACATGTTTGTAAGACTATGATGAACTTGTGCTAAATCGTAACCGTACATCAGTAAAACTACAAGTATTGGAGCAGGGAAAATGCTCATTGGATGATTGAGACACACTCAAAACCCGCAGAAAAATTAATGTATGGAGAGGAATAGTCGACAATAAAATTAGTAAGTCCTTTCTTTGCAAGAATCCTCACAGAGGAAAGATATTTGGAGGTTTTGCGAACGAACGAAATTCTGGCCTTCCAGATATCTGATATCAGCAAGATGACGCACGCTCCCGTACTTTGCGCGCGCTGTTCGCGATTTTCTGGACAACTGCTGTCCGAGAAGGTGGATTAGCAGCCGAGGGCCAATAGAATTGCCCCCAAGGTCCCCAGATCATACACTCTTGATTGTTTTTTATGGGGTTATTTAAAGTCAAAGACCTATATCAACACACCACAAAATTTAGAAGATTTAAAAATCGAATTAGAGATGAAATGTTCAAGACGAATTTGTAAAAGGCTTGCCTATTGTCAAAAACCCGTTGAATGGCAGATTGAACACTTAATTTTATAATTGTATTTGCTTAGCGACAGAGTGCGATTAACTTTTTGTTAACTCTGTGATGTAGAATTGAAAAACGAACATATTTGTGAGACTGTGATGAATTTGTGCTAAATCGTAACCGTACATCAGTAAAACTACAAGTATTGGAGCAGGAAAAATGCACATTGGATGATTGAGACACATACTCAAAACCCGCAGAAAAATTAATGTATGGAGAAGAATAGTCGACGATAAAATAGTCAGTCCTTTCTTTGCAGGAATTCTCACAGAGGAAAGATATTTGGAGTTTTTTGCAAACAAACGAAATCCTGGCCTTCCAGATATCTGGTATCAGCAAGATGACGCACGCCCCCGTACTTTGCGCGCGCTGTTCGCAATTTTCTGGACAATTGCTTTCCGAGAAGGTGGATTAGCAGGCGAGGGCCAATAGAATGATCCCCAAGGTCCCTAGATCATACACCCTTAATTGTTTTTAATGGGGTTATTTAAAGTCAAAGGCCTATATCAACACAACACAAAATTTAGAAGATTTAAAAATCGAATTAGAGATGAAATGTTCAAGACGCATTTGTAAAAGGCTTGCCTATTGTGAAAAAAACGTTGAATGGCACATCGAACACTTAATTTTATAATTTTATTTGCTTAGCGAGTGCGATTAACTTTTTGTTAATAATAAAATTTAGGGTTTCTAATTTTCAATTTTATTTTGCTCGAAAATTTTGAAGTGAATCTCAAACAGGAAATGAATATATTTGTGCTTTTATTTTGATATTCATTGAAGTACTTATTTTGAGTTTGCTATTAATCCTAAAATTAACACACATTAATAAATACTCAAAAAATATTTTAATAATAAATACCAAGTGCTACACCTGTTCACTTTAAATGATCTAGAACAGTATTATAACGTACCATAATATTTAATACTATTTAATAACCTTATTTATGGCTTCGAATCTTTAAGATCTTACAGCTGCCCCACTATATGAGTATATTTTGTTTACTATTCATCCAGGCAGCAATTCTATCCAACTAAAGACTGAGTACTCTACACCCATGCCGATACACTAGTTTATTTCACTTTATATGAATTAAAATAATACCGGCAGTAAACTGACATTATCTAATTGACAAAACCAATAAAAATTATTTCTCACAACAAATTTTAAATGTTAAATTATTAAATTGTCTAGTTCATAAACTGGGCTGGATGATGTCATAACAAAGTATAATGCAAATTAAATGAAGACGTAATTGTTCTCATTTGTCTGTAAATTATTTACGATAGAACTACCGTCGATAAAATAGGTACTTGTGTAAATGACTTTATCCATAGAGATAAATAATACAATTGATATAATACAGGACTGTATTTTAAAAGCTACAAAACAAAAGTAACTAATATCAATATCAGGGTTATACATTTTTAAATAAGATATTTTGAGAGACGAAAGAGATTTATCCAAAAAACACTGTCTGTCTTAAGGCCTCTATGCACAAGCGTCCGGCCGGCTAGCGCAGGACAATTTCAGTGTGAGTATGCAAAACACGCGACTTGTATAACTCGCCTGAAATTGCTGAACAGACCTGATATAATTTCTCGGCATGGTCACTTACCTGAGCGTGTGGATACTTTAATCAGGCCGCTTCAACAGTCTGATTTTCCGTAATGCACGTAAATATAGAGTGCGAAATAGTATATCATTCAACGAGCCTATAATGATGGCTATTATTCACGAGAGTCATGTTTACGACAAGAGCCGCAGGCGAGTTTCGGAAATCGCCCGAGTGAATAATAGCCATTATATGCGAGTAGAATACTATACTTTGCCCATGACTATAATGTCAATTTTAGCTCTAGTTTACAAAACAAAATTTTAGGCTTTATAGCCCGAGTGAATAATAGTCATTATATGCGAGTAGAATACTATACTTTGCCCATGACAATAATGTCAATTTTAGCTCTATTTTACAAAACAAAATTTTAGGCTTCATAGCTTTATTTAACAAAATTTATTTAATATTAACATAACAATTTATTTTTTAAAATATACTACCATTAACTACTTACTTAGTTATATTAATAGTTACATTATCATTAGAGTAATGTGCCAATTGAATGGATGGTAAAGAATTATTAACATCTAAATTAATGTGTTGATTATTATTATTTGTGGATGTAAATAATTTTGACGTTTAAAATCAATAACAAAATTACGCATTGACACATTGTTATGGCTTACTAATAAAATAATACAGTTTGTAGGCACGTAGGTAAATGGTTTTAAAACAATGTTGGAGATGTTGCGTGTTGCTAATAGATGAGATGAAATTTGAAAAAAAACTTACTAATGTAGTTTTTGAGTGTTTATTAAAGTACGTCTTCGGCATGTACCATTTGAGTGTTTCCTAGTAAACATAGAGAGACAACACTTGTCTTTTGGTTGCTACAATTTTGACACTTTAAATTTTTAGTAAAGTCACTAACGTGATTTCTTGTAAAAAACTGATTGTCCTCATTATTCACTAGTGACTAATGAAATCATTATTCATTACAGTGACTAAAGAAATGATTATTCACTCCAGGAATAATGGATAGCATTATCCTTGAGGAAACACATTTCACAATATGTACTGAAACTATTTCTTAATTAAGAATGAAGAATAGGAAATCAGTTTTTCATTCATACTGGTTCAGCAAAGATGAGGTATTTATTAAAAGAAGTGTGATTTACGCCTGATTAAACAAGAACAGAGATTATAATAAATTCCAGGAAATAGAAATAATTTTTTTTTTTCAAATTTGTTCTAAAATGTAATTTCCAAGGAAAAAAATATTTTAAATAATTTGATTTGTATATTTAGATATAACATTATATTCACTATTTAGTCATCGCTATCATTTTACAGTTTTGTTGTCTTTTTATTATCCTATTCTTTATTTAAAACAATAAACTCTAAGCATGAAATCAAAGGCATTTTTTTATACACCATAATTAGTTTGCAACCTGCTTTTGATTAGCGATATTTTAAATAACATAATAGATAAATCAAAGTGTTTACTGTCTATTACTTACAAAAATTTGTCTTCGTCTTACCTGAAAAAAAAAACAGAAAAATATAATTATTTACACCCAATAAATGCATACATCATAAATAATGGTCTAGTCTAAGATTGTTACATGATTATTATTGTAACTATAAATACGAGTTCATTAAACCAGTATAAAAGTTATTGCCTCGTGCATATTAATAGCTGCATTACGAAGTACAAATAACTTTACACAATAATATTAATTATAGAAAAATAAGTCGTATCCATAGAACATGATCACGTTATTAACCATATGCAATTCTATAATAAAATGTGGGCTCCCACTTATTTTCTATAATTTAAAGAGAAGTGCATTTCCATTGTTAATAGTAGCACCAATCAATACACAAATATATATAATTACGTTTCAAAAAGTTTTTTTTCGTAAAGAAAATACATTAAAATGAGACAATTTTGATCAAATTTGTACAAATTGTTTACGTTTTTATTGGTCATTTATTTCAGATTTCTTTTTTGTTTATTCGCTATTATAATTTAAGGTTAGAAATAAAATGTTTTTAATATACTGTGTTCACTGCTCGCTATTCATTTGTTTGGATCGCAGCCTTTCAGTTTCAGTTGTTTTTTAATTTTTAAATCTTTAACTAATCCGCTATTTTCTCATTTGTTTAATTTAAGATTAAATGATTTTAGATAGAGTGACGCCCAAAACAATTTTGAGTTTCAATATTTGAATTAAATTTCACAAATTCCTCGATGTAATGCACATGCTGTTCTATTTAATATCTTGCGACTTTGCACAGAGTCAATATGGGAAAAATACGTTCAAAGCTGCCTCTTTTATTTAAAAGAAGTTCTATAGCGATTATTATAGTTAGTGTGAAGTAGCCGAGGGCAATAAATACACGTGGGCGAAAAAAAGCGAAACATAAATTTAGATAAATTATCTAAGGGTGAGCTGTACTATGACTGTATCGTTAACTTGTTTTTGTGCAACCGTCGAAATTTAACTGTTTGATAAATTTTTTGAGAGAAAAATACATATCTACTGGTTTAGCCGGGCAAAGTGACATGAGGGTTTGGTAAGTTTTACTGATCGATAGATTTTTACCGATGTTTACTTATATTACTTTTAGTTGCCAACAGTAGGGTAGGTACCTAATTAAGCACCATAGACAACAACGTCTGACATCTGTCAGTTAAATTTTATGAATTTTGTTTGCAAAAGATTTAGAGTTAAAAAGTTTTTTCTTGGTGTTTTGAGACTAGTAAGAACGGTTGCAGAAAAAATATTGTACGCAACACATCCGAAAAGTGGCCTTACTGGGCTCACCAGCTACTAAATTGCCACCTTACCCTGTAACGATCTACTTTCCGATCTTGTTATGTAAATAACTGTCAGTCGTTATTTATTATTGTTTTAGTGGTCATGTTTTGTGCGTAGTTTTTTTTTAAATTTTGATTAGGGATGATTGTGATTTAGAAGATTTCCCAAGAACGCCACCAGTTGTTTATGAGGAAGCAAACCATGAGACTTTGAATTTGTTGCCTGAGATGTCAAAAGATAAGGCACGAAAATACACTTTGTTCAAGGAATGGTGTAATCAGAAGAAAATCAAAAGAGTTACAGCAAATTTTAAAAAATTTTGGTCAAAGTATTCAGTGCTAAAAGAGACGTTGGCTGTTAAGTACAAAACGTCAAAACACTTGTTACAGTAAAAACGCAAAACCTTTCCAAGAGATGAAATAAATAATTTTATATGAAGAAATCAGCTATCCTTGACAGTCACGAATGAATCTATTAATGGGGTGAATATTTTAGAAATTCATCCACCATATTGGATCCGCCATTTAGAATTTTGGAATTCTGGCACCATATTTGGATTCAACGACCCAACAAACCCATAGGTGCCAAGTTTCATAAAAATGGCCACAAAAGCAAACTTCGCGGCTCAAAGGGTTAATGTTTGTTATTTTTTTTAAACAAATTAATATTATTTTA
This sequence comes from Rhamnusium bicolor, assembly GCA_029963845.1. Lineage (NCBI taxonomy): Eukaryota > Metazoa > Arthropoda > Insecta > Coleoptera > Cerambycidae > Rhamnusium > Rhamnusium bicolor. The sequence goes on from JANEYF010004076.1 coordinate 126,245, forward strand.
ATGGCTTTTCATTGCTCGCATTAAACCTTAACTCTTTTGTGTTCCACATACCATGTGAAGTGTCTGAATTGATTTTTGTAGGTGGATGTAAAAGACTTTTACGTTCTGTAGACAAAAAACTGTCGTTTTGACATTTAATAAATGAAAGTCAACTTTTAATGACAGTTTTCAAAAAAGCTATTTATTCATTTAATGAAATTTTCTTATATTATATCATCTAGACATGGTAATCATCCAGTTCATGTACTGTATAATCCACATTTGCCCACTTTGCTTAACACCGCTTAAGGATAAGCGATTCACTACATTACTGCGGGTAGTTAGTTGTAACCGTGTGGGCATTATTTCAAATGAAATGTGCGTGCAAACCATCTAAAGTTCAATGTATGTCAAAAAAACGCATTTGTTCCAAAAAACAAACGCCTTTGTACAGGGTTAGTCATCTAAAATTGACACCCCCTTCATTTTTCTTAATTTTCATCAAATCGAAAAATTCAAAAAAAGAATTTTGCACGGTTTTTAACGAATTTTTAGAATACTTAAACGAATTTTAAAAATTTCCTCAAATTGTAAGGGTGCGAAAAAAAATTTTTTTTTTAAATGGAACACCTTATATTTTTTACTTAAAAAAAATTTTTCGTAGTTTCCTGATCACAAAAATGTATGATTATTGTATGTTTGCAAGTATAGTTCTTGAGATACTAGTAAAGATATATTGTCACATCACGGGAATAAGTTTACAATACCATAAATCAGGAGAGCCATGAACCGAAATGAATTAAAGAAATAATAAGTAGTTTGTTTGACAGGTCTCACGTAAGAGTATTATTTTATTAAGATACTTTAAATTCCAAAGTATTTGGTGTTTCTAATAGTTGTTGATATGGGATATTCTTTTGCCGATAGATAAGAAATATTGGAAATTTACCTTACCAGCAATAAAACCAAATCTTTAACTAAAAGAGAATATGCAAGAAAATTTCCTCAGAGATGCGTTCCCTCCAAGAACACCTTCTCTATATTTATCACAAGTTTAGGGACGGCGACTCTTTGAAAGATAAGAAAAGAAAAAAACAGGCCCAAAACAGGACAAGGTATAGAATTAGACGTTTTACTTTTTTACCGAACACCCCAATAAATCTACAAAGGCTGCAGCAGAAGAATTTAATATTTCTTAAGCCAGTATAAGTAGGATATTACAACGTCACAAATATAAGTCTTATAGTATTTTGCCAGTTCAGCTTTTAACTGAAAATAACTTTGCTGACAGAAGAGCTTTTTGTAGAGAGATGCTCGATAGAATAGAAGAGGATAATAATTTTCAAAAAAACGTATTTCGGACCAATGAAAGTAGCTTTTCAACTGCTGTACTTTTTAATAGGAAAAATGCACATTATTGGGCGCCCGAAAATCCACATATTATAAAGATAAGAAAACAAGGATACAATACAGTAAATGTATGGTGGGGTATTCATCAAAATACAATTGTAGGCCCCGTATTCATTGATGGGTTTTTAAATGCAGTGCGTTATTTGATTATTTTTCAGGGTGAAGTGGAAAACTATTTAGATAATATTCCCCTTCCAAACAGAAATTCTGTTATTTGGCAACAGGATGGCTCTCCGCCACGCTCTGTACACAACATAAGGGAATATTTAAATGAGAGATATCCACTTTAGGTAGAACGATACAGTTCTATACATTAGCCTGCTAATAACCCAGACTTGAGTCCTTTGGAATTCTATCTGTGGGGAACACTAAAACAAAATATTTATGAAAAATCGATTTATAATAACATCGACGAGCTGAAGGAATACATTTGATAAGCAATAGAAAATTTGCGACAAAATGATCAATTATTTGAGAATGTGAGAAATGAATTTATAAAAAGATGCCAACTGTGCCTTGAGAGAAGGGGAGGATACGTGGAGAACATATAAATATATTGCAAACCTATTGTATTAAATACGTAATTATATCGCATTATTATTATATCGCAATTCTTACGATATTTGTTGTAACCTTTTGAAGTTGTTTTTATTTTCTGTTGTTATTTATTGTTGTTATTGTTGTTCTTATACTGTTCGTTGTCATTTATTAAACTTTGTTTTATTATAATAGAAATATCATAATTTATTTTATTAAAAAAAAGAAACATATCACGACAATATCTCGAAAACAGTTGGAGTAATAATACAATACTATACATTTTTGTGATCAGAAACTTACGAACAATTTTTTGACATAAAAAAATACAGGGTGTTCCATTTAAAAAATAATCATATATTTTTTTCAACCTTCTAATTTGACAAGCTCTTTAAAAATTGTTTAATTAATCTAAAAAATCATAAAAAACCGATGAAAATTAAGAGAAATAGAAGGGGTGTCAATTTTAGGTGATTAACCGTACACAAGTCGTTGCCACATGAGCATTTCCTGCATTAACAAAAGAGATAAAAGATGTGTGTTATTTTATTTATATGTTTGTTAATTTTACCTGCCGATTATATAGCAGAAAGTATTAATTTTTTGCTTAATAACTGGTGGTCAGATATTAATACTTACTGAGATACAGAGTGTTAAAGTTATAAAAATAATTTAGTAAAGTTATATTTCAGTTATTTTTTCACACATAAAAATAAAAGTCGATACAATTACATTTTTTGACGTGAGTAAATCGAATAAGCTATCATTTTTAGTGCATCGCATAGAGGGTGCTACGTAAGCTATCTTGGTATAACAGAATCCGTTATAACTTTCTGTTCTTCGTTCATTTATAATTTCATTGCAAACTTGTTATTTAGCCATTATTTATAAACAAAAAAGGGATACTTGTTTTATCTTCATAAAACGCACCCTTATCGAGATATTTACATTTTAAAAAATTCTCTGCGCCCATAATTTTTTCTTTACATTTTTTCCTCCTCCTCAAAATGCATAATTTGTACTTAGTTAAAGTAAAACATCCTGATTAATTAAAGGGTAGGTGCTAAAAATATTTAACAAAGTATGTTATGGAAATAAGTGAAACATACTGAACAGATGTTTTTATTTACCATCTGTCAAATATTTATTGTGATATTTGAATTGCTGGTGTTTGTTAATTATAAATTGTGTTAAAGTAAAGGTATAAATATGCCACAACAATGATTTCATAATGAAGAGATGAGAGATATGATCTGTGGTTATGCAAGAGCAAATTTCTCTGCCTTTGCTGCAGCTAGAGTATATTGACAAGCATATCCTGGTAGAAGACAGCCTAATTAAGATTTTTCAAAACTTGTTCAATTGATTAGACGAAACCGGTTCATTTCGCCCCAAGAATCAATTAGGACGTCCCAAAATTATACGGCCTGACCAAGAAGATGCAGTTTTAGTTCAAGTAACTGGTGATCCAGAAACTAGTACACGCCGTCTGTCATTAGCTACTGAAATTAGTCAGCCTTCAATAGTAAGACTGTTGAAAAAGGAAAAGTTTCACCCGTGTTATTTTACTCCCGTTCAAAATTTACATTCACAGGATTACCAACTAGAGTTCGTTTTTGTAGTAGGATGCGAAGAAAACAAAACGAGGACTGTTCATTTACAAAAATATCCTCTTTAAGGATGAAGCTACATTTACGAGACGTGGTGTTTTTAACTGGTGCAATTGTCATTTTTGGCAATTAGAAAATCCACATTTAATCGGGGAAAGGCATTTTCAATATGAATATAAGATTAATGTATGGTGTGGCATAATTGGAGACAAATTTTTAGATCCAATTAAGCTGCCTCCCAATTTAAACAGAGAACTTTATCTAAATTTTTTAAGAAACCAGTTACCAGAACTTTTTGATGATATACCACCAATCGTAAGAATAAACATGTAGTACAAATGCAGAATGGAGCACCACCACATTCTTCCTTACAAGTAAGAAATTACTTGTGTTTGCAAACTGCTGGATAGGTCGAAGGAGTCAGTTTTGTTGGCCACCTCGTAGCTCGAATTTCAACCCAATGGATTTTTATGTTTGGGGTTACATGAAATCCCTTGTTTACTCCAAAACAATAGATACTCGCGAAGAGTTGTGGAGAAGAATTCAGGAAGCTGCTGATACTATCAGAACTAATCTAGCCACTTTCTTTTCTGTAAGAAAATCAGTGAGCATGCGACTAAAATGCTGTATTGAAGCGAGTGGTGGACATGTAGGACATGTTCTCTGAGAGATGTAACACTTTTATTTGTAGTTTCAAAATATTTTGGTTTTTATCTTTTAAATTGTTTAATTTATTTCCGCCATTTTTTTTAATTTAAAAATACTCACTTTTTTCACCTCTTCAGATATTTGGTATTAAAAGTTATTTTTGTTAAAATGATGAATAGAATATTATAAATTATGCATTTTGAGGAGGAAAGAGGGGGATCACTGCAAAAAAGGGTGTATTTTATGGAGATAAAACAAGTATCCCTTTTTTGTTTAAAAATAATGGTTAAATAAAAAATTTCCGATGAGATTATAAATGAACAAAGTACAACAAAATTATGACGAATTCTGTTAAACCAAGATAGCTTACATAGCGCCCTCTATGCGATACACCAAAAATGATAGCTTAATCGATTTTTTCACGTCAAAAAACCTAATTGTACCGACTCTTATGTTTATGTGTGAAAAAATAACTGAAATATAACATTACTGAATTATTTTTATGACTTTAACATCCTGGATTTCAGTAAGTATTAATATTTGACCACTAGTTATTAAGCAAAAAATTAATATTTTCCGCTGTAGAATCGGCAGGTAAAATATTACCCATTCCTTATGAATCAGGGCTGTCAAAAAATGTTCCGTGGGACAGTGGCGTACGCGAAATTAACTAATACGAGAAACAATAAACTGTTACAATTTATAACAATGTATGTAAAACTTACCCTCTTAACTAGCTAGCTTGATGAACCAGCTTGTTATCACAAACTGGAGAAGATATGTAACTATTTTTTCAGCCTCAGGTATGTTTCTATGGTTGTCTCCATGAGTGATGTTCGCTTTGGTGAAAATATATTCTTATATTTTGAAAACGACCGTTCGACATCTACTGATGTAATACACGCATACGTAAAATAGTCTTTCAACGCACTTAACGGATCTGGGGCTGCACCATCAGATATTTGTCTTAATTTGGTAAAACCGGTGTCTTTATTTAACACACTTGCGAACTTTTCTTTAATGCGCTCATTTGTTGCGTCACCTATAGCGTGTAGCAGTAGATTTACTTCGACCACTATTTGCAGTGACTCCGCTAACGACAACGCACTGTTTTCTAATTTTTTTATGCTTTCATGTAATGATTTATAGTTCTTCGCAATATTTTTTAAAGCTGTTTCAACGGAAATATCTTCGAATTTTGTCTGGCTTTCCTTAATAGCTGCAGCCTGATCTGGAATGAATTGTATGTCACAGCTTTTATTTGTTGGAAATATTCAACATAATAAAAAAACTGCCTGCAACCATGTTCCCCAACGGATAAGAATCGGCTGTGGTGGTTCAGGAACACCGGGACGCTTGCTATGAAATGCACGGAGACGTTTGGGAGATTTAAGAACCACTTTTTATGTACTTGCTATTAATGCATCCACCTCTGGAAAACCTTTTCGAATAGTTTCTGCCACAACATGTAAAGCATGCACTTTACACGTAACATGTATAAACGTATAACCTTGTTCTTGTAAAGAACGGCCTGCCGAACGCATTGTCACGACGCCATCAGTCACAAACATCAACACTTGACTTTTTGACAGTTCAAATTTTTCTAACGTCTTCAGCACCACCCTGGTAATTGTTTCGCTAGTACACTGACTTAGTCTTTTGCTAGCTAGTAACAGTGGAACTGTCGGTTTAAGAGGATCCAGTACTCGTACTATAACATTTAAAATAGAATTTTTTTTACAATCTGTTGTCTCATCAACAGATAACCACAGCCGTGTATTTTTTAATTCACATTTCATCTTATTTATCATGTCTACATGTGCAGTTGGTAGATAGTTACATAACGTTGTGCGACTTGGTAACTTTACCTGGGCATTGTATTTATTCCAGAACTCTCGAAATTGTTGTTTATCGAGTATGTGCAGCTAAACATCACAGGCAATCAGCATTAATAGTAAATCAAACATAAACTATGTTGTCGAATGCACGCCATTTTTTTATGGTGTACACTATTTACGTGGTCTACAATCACGCTTATCTCAGCAAATCAAATCTTTCTCGCACACTTTACAAATTATTTTAGCACCATCATAGAATAAATCCGGGAAATCGCCTATGAATTTATTCACTTTGTCAGCAAATGGCCGTTTTCTACCCCTGCGGACGTCTGCCATGCTTTATTATTAAATTAATATCAACAATATAGTACAGCAAATAAAATAAAAACACAAAAACAATATGCAATACGCCCAAGTGACTCAACGTGTACACAACTCGAAAGCTAATAATAGACTGGACTGGAGAAAGAATTTCGCGGTCAAGGTGAATGCCGGCGACAGTAAGTACATCTGTACTCTACGACCATGATACACAGAAACGATTTGAAGCTTTACTTATGAATCACCCTGTATCTCAAGTTACGCTGTATACAGTTTATGAAGTTGATGGTTTTTTATGTTCAGTATAATATTAGATAATTTCATGAAGTGGATAGATTTACTTTCCATTTCACAAACTGAATTAAAAAAATTGTCCAAATTGTAAAAAAGAACTGTAATTACTTTACATTACATTTTCCGAAATGGACAAATACACTACGTGGGTAAGACATATGTAACCTAAGTTTAAATACATGCTCATAATCAGAACTAATTCATATTTTACAACTATTTTATTAATATCACTAATTACTCATTCTATTCTCATTTATAATAATTTTACCTTGTATTTGTCACGGTAAATGTAAACAGATTGGTATATGTGTACATTATCTGGTAAATATACACATTTTCCTACTCAATTGGTAAATGTAGAAATAATCCACTTTAACCAATATTTTATGCACATTTGCCAATTAAATTGGGAAATGTGCGCATTAACCAGCAAGTCACGGTAAAAGTACAAAATTTTGTTCTACTATGACAAGTGAAGTTAAGTATATTATTCGTTTACAAGTTGTAGTTCTTTTTAAATACCAGCAGTTGTTTAATATTGAAATAATAATAATTAAATTAAAAAGAAAGACAATGAGGGAAAACTTTTAAATAGGTAGTTTAATAGATATAGTGAAGAATAAAAATCGTAATTGTGCTATGGTAGCGGACCATGAATTAATAAAAATTGAGAGAACATGTTTCCGTTTGAATTTCTTTTATTTTCAGGGACATAAATCCTAACATTTCCTTTAATTTGTTTTCTATTATTATATTATTATTAATCTGTTTTAGTTATGTACTATATCAATTAAACATATACGATATCTTAAATTATGAATTATGGACTATGTTACTTTCATACTTTATGTTTACTTTTCCCAACGCGTTTAGGTAATAGGGAACTTGCACATTTTTTTACTTCATAAAAATGTTCTACAATACTAAAAAATAAGATATGCAAAATATGACGCCTTAATTCCCAATAATAAATTTGTTATAAATTATTAAAGCTTCGCGCGCGAGCGAACCGTTTCAAATAGGTTCAAAAGCGCGGGAGTAGTTGTGACATCACACCATACAATTTACAAGCGACGACGCTTGATTTCAGCCGTAAAAATACCAGCATCGCCATAAATTTTAAGTGTATACTTAAAATGGAAACAAAAACTCCTTATTTTAAATATTGCATTGTACCGTTGTGTAAGAATACTACCGTGAAAGTGCCAGATAAAATATTTATAATATTGCCAGAAGATAAGATTCGTCGATTAAAATGGCTAGAAGCGTGTAGAAGAAATGAAAAAGATATTTCACAGAGCAGTAGGTCTCTACATGTGTGTGAAAATTATTTTAATGTAAGTATTATTAAATACTATATGTCTATGTACTAGTTTTTCGCAGGCGGGCAATAAAATATTCCGAATTCCGAATTATTGAATTTTAATTAGGGTAGGATTAAGTAAAGAAAGAATGTGTATACAATGTTAGAAAATAAGATTAGTAGATAGAATGTAATTTAGTGATACTAAGTAAAGGTAATTTCCTGGTGCGAAAGTAAACAGCTATTTATTATTATACTCTTCGCAAATACAATTACGAAGAGTATATTGCATTTGATTGGGACATTTCTAAAATCGTTAATATCGCTCGCAGAGAAAAAAATCATTTCGTTCGTCATCGAATTCTGAACAACTTTCAAAATGTCCGTCTGTTCATCTGTCCGTCCGTCTGTCCATCCGTCACGTTTCTTGTAAGCACGATAACTAAAGAAAGAAAAGTCCGATCGAATTGAAGGTTGGGCTATAAGTTAGTGTTAGCTAGAGGAAGAAATCCATTGTTTTTGAAAAAATCAAATAGTAAATAAAAAAGTTGTAGGACATTTTATTTAAAAATATGAATCTACAGAGGGTTGCAATTTTCAATGTGCTACTAAAATTGAAGTAATTTTCTATAGACACCAAAATGCTGTAAAATATACTACCACAAATTTCGCCTACGCAGTCGGCATCATCGGGAGATGAAAAAAAAATTGAAAATTAAATATGTGATCAATACATTAGGTATTGTAAGAATGAATTTTAGTTTATACTATAAAATGTACTGCCACGCGTTTCGCCAATACAGTCAGCACCATCGGGAGAGAAAATTAAATATGTAGTCAATACATTAGGTATTGTAAGAATGAAGTTTATAAGACAAACACAAGATTCTTTTCAAAAAACTGCGAAGAGTATCCTACAGAATGTGCAACAATTATATAAAAGTTAAATAACACTAGGTACTGTCTGCGAAGAGTAAAATGTTTACCTCTAGTATATATAGTATATTGCAAATACCTTTCCCTTGCCCTTTAATTTATTCTATTCAAATCTTACATTTATCTATTATGTGAATAATAACACCACACAATCACTCATTTTCCTTGCCCCAAAACATAGTACGAAAATACCTACGATAGGTAATTATACATTTGCGCAACATTTCCTTTGCAGCAAATGTCTTCTATAGAGACACTTTACGCGTGTGTACAAAAAAACACGAAAAATATAGAAGTGGCTGTTGTAAAGAATTACCCTAAATTTTTTCAAACATAAGACTAAGTCTGCTAAAAATGCTTAGTTGCGACTAAGCATTTTGTAGTTATTTCTTTTTATTCCGTGATCAAGTCATAACTATTTTATGTTTATAAATTATTACTAAAAGCTAAAAAAATACGTACTTCTCTGCCTTGACTCCGCGGATCTCTCCAAGGGAAAAACTTTCACTATTTTGTATAAAAGATGCCACCATAAACATATCCACTTTAGGCAAATTATCAGATTGTCCCTTTGAAAAACCTTGATCAGTCATTTTAAAATATCTGTACAACTACAATAAGCGGTACTATAAAACACAATTATATATTTATATCAGAACAGTCACTAACAAATCAACCACAGTCTAATAACACCATATTGTACATATGTTTATGTAGAATGTCATACTTTGTTAATTTGTTTGTATTATTATTTTTAAGTATTTTATGAATGAATTGATTTTTAGTTTTTTTTTTCTGTATATATGTATATATTAATATAAATCTTACTCTGTACCCCATACAAGTTGTAAATAATCTACTTAATTGTGAATAAAGATTTTAAATTTGAATTGGAATTGGTAAACATCTGATTGTGTTGCTTCCCGGCGCGACGACTACCGAATATTGTATGGTATGACGTCACAGTCAATAGTAGCTCGTTTTGGGCCACTTCAATTTTATCACTGTTTAGATCCTTCATACTGATCGCGTGGAATTAGAAATCTTATTTTTTTGTGAAGTACACGTTTTATTACAACGTTACGCTATGTTTTTTAGTATTATTTTTATTTTTAAAATTATAGGCAAGTTCCTATTGTGCACATTACCGAATAAAATGGGCAGAACACCTAATTTTTAAATTTCTTTCTACATTAAACATCCAGCTTGGTAAATGTAAACATTCATCGGAAGGTATACACATTTACTGACCGTTTCATATACATACTAACTCTAACAGATAATACTCAATATGACTGATTTATAGGATAAGGACTGGTATTAAAGAGTTGTACGGAGAAAATAATAAGTAATATCTTTTTGTTTTCGTCAAGTATTAAACAAATCTTCATAAATCGATCAAAATATTGTACATAAGTTTAATTGTTCACATTTAATCGATTTCTCATGGTTGAATGTACAGATAATATAAATCAGTAATAAATTGAAATATGTAAAATGTATCTTTATTATTATTTTAGTAATGTTAATTATATGCAGTATTATTAATTACGTATGTATCTTGGGAGTTCATTTTTTAAAAACATATGTTAGATAATATATCAAACCAAGTCTATAATAAAACATTACTTATTCACAATCAGTACGCACGGTAGCCACAGCCAAGCCCCTATTCCTATTACATAAACTGTGCTTGTTTTTCTTACATAAATACAATTAACTGTGGTGAAGAAAATGCCGGTTCACAAATTATACAGTGTAAACGCCTTGAAATTAAAATAATTTAAATGTGTTGAGTGCTAATACTTCAAGTCCACAACTCATAAAAAATATTTATTTCTTTTATTTCGTAGTGAATGAATGAGTAATAAATATATGAGATAGTTGTTATAATTATGTCGTAATTAGATGATTATAAAATACAACTGTAATTATTATTCCTGTAATATCTGTAATAAATAATTTTATAAGAATTTTAACACCAATAAAATGCGCAAATATGTGAACGGTGATGTTCTCAAGTATGCGGTATTACTTAAATATAAAATTAATAGTTATTTATGCACCAAGGGAGTGATGCGAGTGTTTTATAGTCCCGAAATACATACAAGGGACTAATTACGTACTTTACTCCTGAGTGATGATATTTATGAAATTTTCTGACAATATAATCAATAAAGACTATTCTTGTCATATATATTTTATTTAATTAGAAATCATTTATAATTTTGTTTTTCTAACAAAGTTGATTTAAGTAAAAACAACCAAAATACAAATTATTATGTTGACACTTTCAACACCCCCACAGGAACACAGGTATATAAATTTTTAACTAAATAATATTTTCATTGCAAATCTCGAATTTTTCCTTAAATAATGGCTTACTTAGTTAAAGAATCAGCCACCATGTGGAAACACGTTTCGCTGAAATGTCAGCAATCTCTATCTTCTCACGTAAAAAATGGTGACGAACTTCAATGTTTCGTTCTTTCAACAGCCTTATTGTCACGATAGATGTTTATAGCCTCTGTAACTTCATTTGGATCAAGTTCTCTAGCAAAACACTTAACCATAGTTGTTCTTCTTAACTTGTAACGGAAAACTTTATGTATTCAGCTTCCACTGTTGATCATGCCAGTTTTCTGCTTCTTACTTGACCAACTTATTGCACAACTTTGTAACAAACACATTTTCTGCATAGAAATGTCCACAATACCGTTATTCAGAAACCTATCACAAAAATTCATTCGCAGACGAAGTCTCTTGGAAATATTTGGAATAAATGTTGTAAATGCACATACTTCTTTAAAATATTTAAAATAATTGTTTGTTAGGTGCCATAAGACAAATTCCTCCGTTAGCTCAACTTCCTTAATGGTCGACCACTTCCTCAGTTATTTTACATGATCTTCCAAAACCTTGTTTCGTTCCAATAGGGGCTGTTTCTCGGAAATTCACCATCCTAGAGGTAATTTCCATAACTGTATTAAAGTTCAGGGCAAAATCAGGAAATCCATCATCATAACAGTCACGTCTACTCACCATTTTAATTTTTGGCGATACTCCAATTTGCTTGCTATTATAACTTATAGAAGACTATTTAGCAAAAATCTGGAAAATCAAATTCTTCTTTATATGAAATCAGACCATTATCTAGTGTTTGTATACATATCCATCTGAGTCTGTATTATGCTAATATATGGTTTATAGAATGTTAATGATAACTTAAATCTAACCTAGTTTAATTTCTAATTTGGAAACAAGAACCACACAATCATAAAATATCCCTCGTATTATATTAAACTGTGAAATACATGTTGCCAATAAAAATAATAATAACAATTACCAAACCGCTAGATGGCATTTGGCACAGATTACAAAGCACAGACTGAAAGTCCGTCCTATTTTACGATGGTATTAACAATTTAACAACTTTAACAAAAGGTCATGACTCATGAGTATTAAAACATGCACAATGTGCAATTTAAAGGATATTATGATTTGCTTTCTACAACTTTTAATGCAGGCGCCAAGAAAAGTTCTGTTTAAAAAATCTGTAGGATTCATTCGGATTGATGATAGAAAGATGTAAAGCATGAAATTCTAAAGGTTGCCAAACAACATTTTCAGAAGTTTTTCTTCACAAAAAATCATAAGGTTACTACGGGAGCGCGCAACTCCAGCGTCTTAAAACCATTACCTGTAAAATAATTAGTAATTAATATTTTGATCTAAAATCTTTAAAGCATGTCTTATTGCGGTTTTTCACAACACTGTGGAAAACCGTTTTAAAATTTTTAACATTTAAAGGAAATAAATAGTTTTTGAGGTAAGGAATGAAATTAAAAACAGCATAAATATCATAAAATGCAAGTTTAATAAGGTAAAAATCACAGAAATTGGAGCACTAATATTATTAAAATTGAAGAAATAACTTGTAATACAGATAGTATAAAAGCTGGCAACATTTTCTACAGAAATTTTAGGTAGGCCAGTTTCTTGATATCCCCTCTCTTTCACTATCTTGGTAGACATACGGACTGTCTGGCTGGCAAGAGAGGTTGAGTTTACCTGTGCGCATAACACTAATACAGGTAAAAATATTAATTTCAAAAATTTAAACGGAAAATTTTGAACGCAGGTATCTCGAAATTGAACTTTCGGGATCGGTTTCTATGTACATATCGAAGTATTAAGGTTGGGATATATATATATATATATATATATATATATATATATATATATATATATATATATATATATATATATATATATGTATATATATATGTATATATATATATGAGAAACGAAAATATCGCTACGCACTGAAGAATTACTTATATTTTTTGATTTCGCAAACGTACGGTCTCAGAAGACAGTGCGAAAAAACTCTTTATACCCCCGATTTTTCCAAATTTGAAACGTCAAAACTGCCACATTTCGTTCGCTCCTGCTGCCCTTAATCTTCGAGATCAAGGTCGGTGCGGGCGCGCGATGCTCCCTTCCCAACCTTAATATTTCGATCTACACACAGAAACTGATCACGAAAGTTCCATTTCGCAAAATTCCTGCATTCAAAATTTCCCGTAAAAATTTTTGAAATTAATATTTTTACCTGTATTAGGTAAACTCAACCTTTCCCGCCAGCCAGAGAGTCCGCATGCCTACCGAGATAGTAAAAGAGAGGGGATAATCAGAAAACTAGCCTACCTGAAATTCTCGTTTTGGCGATATTGCTAGCTCTCATACTAAAAGCACAGAACAAATTCAACTATAACTGAAACGTCCAAAACGATTCGACAACAATATAGCCCGGTCTAATACTTTGGAGCAGATATCAAAATCTTAATAATTAACTTATTATAAACTTAATAATTAATTAATGAATGAATTAATTAATCAATTAAAGTTTATTAACTGTTGTTAAGTTTACCAGCGTTATATTTACCTTTAGCACGTAAAAAATCTATTTTTTTTGTTTGAAAAGAATTTTTTTAATGTTAAAATTTTAAAACGGTTTTCCACAATGTTGTGAAAACCGTTAAGAAGACATGCTTAAAAATTTTAAATCAAAATATTAATTACTATTTTACAATTTATTATTACTATTTTATAACGTTTTAAGACACTAGTAACGCATCTTTGCTACAAATTTCCTTTCTTACAATGATTTTTTAAGTTTCGCATGCTGTAACAGTCTCTCCCGAGTCTCCACATAGGCCGTCAATGTGAGTGGACCAAATCAAATTGTAGTCAAATATAATTCCTAAAATTTTAAACTGAAACTGAAGGTAAGAATTCATCATCGGCACTTGGCTTGGTGTTGTGTCTAAAAGAAACAGTGACAGTTTTATCTTTATTCAGTCTAAGCCTATTTTTTCTGAGACAATATCATAATATCTTTATATAGAAGTTTAGATACGTTATTTATAGCATCAGGGTTTTTCTTTACAACTAAAAAATTTGTATCATTAGCGTAAGATGTAATGCATATGTTATGTTTACTTTGTATATATAAGGTAAGATCATTGGCGAAGATAAGGTAAAGAAATGGTCCTAATATGGAGCCCTGTGGTACACCTAAAATTATGGGACATTTTATGCTCTCTGTCTCATTCGCATATACTACTTGCGAACGGTCCATGGTGTAGCTTGATAAAAAATTTAAAGCTGGACCTCTAATGCCATATCTAGACAACTTTGCAATTAGCAAATCATAATTCACGCAGTCAAATGCACGTGAATCGTCATAGAACAAAGACACGAAAGCCTTTGTTTAAGGTGTCCACCACCGAGTCATGGAAGTTAACTAACGCAATGTCCACATTCTTATTTTTAAAACCAACTTGAACTGGAGTCAAAAGATTATTTTTTTGAGAGAGTGCTTAATTGTTCCAAAAATGCAACCGCTATAACCTTCGACATACATGAAATTATGCTAATAGTCCGATAGTTATTGTAAGAGCTTTTGTCTCCTTTCTTAAACAATGGAATGACTTTGCTAGATTTTTGATTGTCGGGAAAGTACCAGTTCCGAAGCATAAATTGATGATGCTAAGTTAATGGCATAGCTAAAGTGTATTTGCATTTCTTGAATAGATTATTTGACATGTTGTCAAAAACCATCAGAATTTGATGATTTTAACCGATTAATAAATAGTAACGTCTCTGTTTCGGTTACAGGATGAAGAAAAAAGATTTTCCTAAAAGTGGTATGTTTCTATCCAAGAAATCAAAGTCTATAGATTCGACTTGAGGATCTATATGACATGGTAAAATTAATGTTAAAATTATCTGCAATTTGTTTGCCGGATAAAGTAAAACCGTTTTCTACAATCTCTATTTCTGTTTTTGAAGCAGGTGGCTGGCCTATAATGTCATTTATTATATCCCACATAGTTTTGACCTTGTTTGTGGACTCAACAATTTTATTGTCATTATACGATATTTGACTTCCTTTAGTATATTTTTATATTCATTATTTATATCTTGACAGAATAGCTTTAGTTGAGGGTATTTTTGAGCAAGATCGGATATCAAGCACACCCTTTTCATACAACTAGTAGTAGTTCATCTGATATCCACATGGGTTTATGTGTCTTTCTTTTTTTGTTTCATGCGCTGGCTGTAGAGGGAAACATATTCGAAAATGTAACTGGGAGTATATGCCGATTCAAATCGATAGGCTAAATCGATTCGATATTCTGATTTGATTCGATGTGCCGATTTGATTCGATATTTCATTTGATTCAATATTTCGATTCGATTCAGTTCGATATGTCGATTTGAATCGATATTCGGATCCGATTCAAAATTTCTATTCAATATATTTTTTTGAATCGGTGATTCGATTAAAAAAATCGATTCAAATCGACATATCGATTTTTTGCCCAGGCCTAATATGTAAATGACCCGAAATTTTGTAGAATGATCATCACTGGGGTCAAACTACGCTTAATAAAATACATATTTAGTATATCGACAACACCTTACTTTTAAACGTAAGCAAATTTAGTAGAGTGACATTTTTCATGAAACCAAGTAATTTAAATTATGTTCATAATGACTCAATATTACACAAATATAATTTAATTTGGGTTCTTAAGGTTACATTTAATTTAAAACCTTTAATAGTCACATGCACAATAATGGCGGTAAAACTTAGGGTTCACAATAAGAAATTCTCATGACTTTAATAACACATATATAATTAAACTGCTTTATGATTCTTATGCCAGATCTAGACCAAGAATATGCCTCTATTATGGCATAATTCATACTCCTTATTCTCATATCAATAGGTCTCAGCAAAGATACAAAGATGTTTTATCAAATTTCCTTTCTTTTAAAAAGGATGGAGGCTATTTAGCTACAGGTTTCTCTGGAGTGGGTTTGGAACCTTTATTGTGAAGAAAACACTGACGTAGTTTTACAGGAAAGACCACTGCACTCGACGCGCGTTTCGCCAGCCAAAAGTTGGCATCATCTGGAGATGATTAAAACTAAACTTATGCTAACAATCTAGACTATTTATACCTAAAGTATTGTCACGATTCACCGAACTACCAATAAAGCGGGCTATTTGGGATAGGCCCTCTGTCACTATTCATACCATTTTTTTACACCTCATGATTTCCAAGCTTTTTCAAATGCATCCAGCTGTCCCAAGAATTTGTTACATTCCTAATTAATCTTAAATTGCTAATATCTATTTTATGGTTGTTCTCCCCAACACTGTTGGGCTACACTAGATTTATCTGTTTTACCATATTTGAGTGGGCTCTTTGAATCTAGTTTGAGTTGATCGTCTGGTCTGTCTAACATATTTTTATTACAGTCCTTACAGTTAATTTCGTAAATCCCCGACTTCGTTTGTTTCAATTTTGTCTTTTGGATTGCCTAAAAGTTATTCCTAGTTTGTTGCTTGATAGATGAACCACTGTCATCTCTACATCTTTAAAAATCCTACCAATACCACGGGTGAATCGAAGATCGAATGGAATCGATACAAATTTCGGATTTTCCCTTTCATTTTAAAGGTCGAGGAATTTTGAAGCGACTCTTTAAACTTTCATTTCTAATTATTTTTTTCAATTAAACTTACATTACTCGCAGCTATATCCTTAATCAATGCCTTTTTCTTTTGAACCTCTCCTTATTGAGAGAGCTTTGTATTGAGCACAGTCCTTAGGGATATATCTTAGAGTACTGGTATCTCTTCTGTATATGTCAAATTCTAACTTAATTTCACTATTTCTAATTATTAATACATCTAAAAAT